>UESW01004587.1:491746-566930 GCA_900491605.1 Calamus simplicifolius | reverse complement strand
TGTGAGAAAAAAAAATTATAATATAATAATTTAGAAAAAGAGCAAGAAGCAACAGTAGCTATTGCTATTGTGATGTTTTTCTCTGTCATGCGAAGAAGTTAATGATATTATTCATATTGTTCTCAAGTGCATATGATCTCTAAGATAAATACATTCAACCTTGCTCTTAATCTATGATGGAGTAAATTATCAAGCAAATAGTTGTATTTCATGTAATAATATAAGAAAAAAAATATTAGACTTTGGCATATAGCAACAAATGGTGTGCAACCTTTAGGCAAATTCTTAAAGCATGATATGTAGCATTTTATCAAATAATAAAACCATATGAACCCTAAGAAGTATAATAATCCGTCTTGAGCTATTCATCGTGGGGATATCAAGATGGAATATCATTCAAACTCAAATACATCGAGCATTAGAATTCATTATTTGTCAAAAACGAAACTTAAATACAGTTCATTAGGTATTTGACATCAAGTTTTCAATTGAGTAATGACATGTGGTCAACCTTCATACTAAGCGGCATATGGGTCGTTCTATTTGGCCCACGTTTTTAACTGAGAGCCCCTGGGCCACTTAAAAAAAATGCCATAATTACTCTCAAAACTTTTGGACTAAATAACCCTTCTTATTCAACAGCCCCCCTCCCTTCTTAGGTCAGTTTTTTTTTTCGTTCGGCGTCCCACTCCCTTCGCCAGCCCCTTCCCCTCCCCTCTTTTTTTTTTTTTTTTTGATTCATGCGTTGTTGCCAGCCCCTTTCCCCTTCCCGTCATTTTTTTTTCTCAGTTCATGCGTTGTTAGGCCCTATGTGGCCGAACATGTTAATTCTGTTCGGCCACACATGCCGAACAACCTCAACATGTTCGGCCCTGGTTGGCCACCGAACAGAAGAAAATTGTTTTGTTTGGCCCAGAAGAGCCGAACAGAATTCCCGCTGTTTCGGGCCCTGGTTGGCCGAACAGAGAACGGAGGATAAAAAAAAAAATATAATGAGGGTGTTACGGAAATCAGATTCAATAGACAAATCAAACAATAAACAAACAAAGGAACACCAAGAATTACGTGGTTCGATCATGGTGATCTACATCCACGGGCAAGGCAAACCAAATTCCATTATCAAAAAGGAGGAGGTTTACATTACAGAAGTTTTCACACGTATATATATATACGCCCCAAAAAAAATACTTCCATAAAATAAACCCTCGGACCGGTTTGGTCCGATCTCAACAAGAATATCGGGTCGGGTCATAAAACCGGACCCGATATATAAAATTCAAGACATATTTAACAAATCTCCACCTTGGCTTGAATTTAACAAACTAGAAGTCGAACATATTCTCCCAGCATCCCTAAGCCTACGTGAGCTAACTCGGTGTAGGAAACAAGGGATGCAACGAAAAAAACATATCCACTTCAAGAAAAAATAAAAATAGAACTTTCATTCACCTCGCCACCAAGCCCCAGAAGGAGCAAACCTCAAACAAGCATGCCAATCAAGTCCAAGCAATGCTTAAACTTGTTGGCGGGAACTATCTTGGTCAGCATATCAGCAGGATTGTCAGCAGTATCTACTTTCTTTACTGTAATATTTCTCTCAGTAAATGCCTCTCGAATAAAATGATACTTGATATCAATGTGCTTAGTCCTCTCATGATATGCTTGATTTTTAATCAAGCAAATAGCACTCTGATTGTCACAAAAGACAACTGAATTGTCTTCCTGCTTGAGCCCAAGTTCTTGAACAAGATTTCGTAACCAAATAGCTTCTTTTACTACTTCTGTTGCTGCCATATACTCTGCCTCTGTTGTAGATAAAGCAACTGTCGACTGTAAGGTTGATCTCCAACTTATAGCCGAGCCAGATAATGTGAAAAGATAGCCAGTCAAAGATCTTCTCTTATCAATATCCCCAGCATAATCAGAATCCACAAATCCCACAACAGAAGTACAGTTAGAACTATTTCTATCAAACATTAGGCCCAATTTTGTGGAGCCTCTAAGATACCTAAGTATCCATTTCACTGCCTGCCAATGGACCTTTCCAGGATGTGCCATATATCTGCTAACCACACTAACTGCCTGCGCAATGTCGGGACGAGTGCATACCATAGCGTACATCAAGCTACCAACTGCACTGGAGTATGGGACAGGAGACATTGCAGCCTCCTCGACCTCTGACTGAGGTGAATGTATAGCTGAGAGTCTAAAATGTGATGCTAAAGGTGTACTGACAGGCTTAGAGTTTTGCATGCCAAACTTCTCAAGTACCTTCTCAATATATCTCCTCTGTGAGAGATATAACTTACCTGCTTTTCTGTCTCTCTGAATCTCCATTCCTAAGATCTTCTTGGCAGGACCCAGATCTTTCATTTCAAACTCCTTACTGAGACATTTCTTCAAGATCAACACATCTGTCATGTTCTTTGCAGCAATGAGCATGTCATCCACGTATAAAAGGAGATAGACAAAGGATTTATCTGAAACCTTCCTGAAGTACACGCAACTATCATAGCTGCTCCTATGATAACGCTCCGTATCATAAAACTGTCGAATCTTTTATACCACTGTCTTGGAGACTGCTTCAAACCATACAACGATTTCTTCAATCGACATACATGATCTTCCTTGCCTTCTACATAATAGCCCTCAGGCTGGGCCATATAAATAGTCTCCTCAAGCTCACCATGCAAAAAGGCTGTCTTCACATCGAGTTGCTCAAGCTCTAAGTCAAATTGAGCAACTATCAGCAACACACGAATAGAAGTGTGTTTCACAACAGGAGAGAACACTTCATCATAATCAATTCCCTCCCTCTGATTGTAACCTTTAGCTACAAGTCTTGCCTTGCATCTACTAATTTCAACACCTGGAATACCTTCCTTTTTCTTAAAGACCCATTTACACCCAATGGCTTTTTTTTTCTTTAGGCAATGGCACCAAGTCCCAAGTCTGGTTCTTGTGAAGTGATTCCAGTTCTTCAGCCATAGCAACAGTCCACTTTTCTGATTCCGAACAAGTAACAGCTTCAGTATAAGTAGATGGTTCCTGAATACCCATATCTTCTGCTGTCGTAAGAGCATAAGCCACCAGATCAGAAAACCCATATTTTTGAGGGGCTCGAATCTTCCTCCTTTCTCTGCCAGTAGCAATAGAGTATGGCTGCTCCACCTCATCTAGAGCTTCCTCATCTGAACTAGAATCAATAGTAACAATTTGCTCGCTCAAATCATTTTGAGAGCCTTTTTTTCGAAGCTCGACCTGAACCTCCACCTCATTTGTATCACTCTCATGGTTTCCTGCAGACTCATCAACAACATTCCTTTGATCTAGCATAAACTTTTCATTAAAAGTAACATCCCTACTAATAATGAATTTAGGTGAATTAGGTTCCATGCACCACAGACGATAACCCTTCACGCCATCAGCATAACCAACAAAGATACACTTCTTTGCTCTAGGTTCAAGTTTACCATCCTTAACATGATAGTAAGCAGGGCATCCAAAAACCTTTAGATTTGAATAATCACAAGGCTTACCTGACCACATCTCAAAAGGAGTCTTGCATTCAATTGCTGTTGAAGGAGAACGATTAACCAGATAGCAAGACGTGTTAACTGCTTCAGCCCAAAAAAACCTTTTCCATGCCAGCATTAGAGAGCATGCATCTTGCCCTCTCCAATAAAGTTCTGTTCATCCTTTCTGCCACTCCATTTTGCTGTGGAGTGTACCTGACTGTACGGTGTCGAACGATACCTGCATCTGCACAGAATTCATTAAAATCACCACCACAGAACTCAAGACCGTTATCGGTCCTCAGACGTTTGATCTTCTTCCCTGTCTGATTCTCAACAAGGGCTTTCCACTTCTTGAAGGTTTCAAACACTTCACTTTTCTTTTCAGAAAATAAACCCAAACTTTTCTGGAATAATCGTCAATAAATGTCACAAAGTAAAGAGCACCACCCTTAGATGGAACCTGTGCCGGTCCCATAAATTAGAATGTATGTAGTCGAGTGTACCCTTCGTTGAATGTGTGCCTGTACTAAAACTGACCTTGCACTGCTTGCCAAGAACACAGTGCTCACAGAAATCTAGTGAGGATGTCCGCTCACCACATAGTAAACCACGTTTACTCAAAACTGTCATGCCACGCTCACTCATATGGCGCAAATGCATATGCCACAATTTTGTTCTATCATCAGCAGAAACAGAATTTGCTGTACCAATCGAAGAACCCATAACTGTGCTACCCTGTAGATGATACAAGTGATTCACCTTGTTTCCTCTTATCACAACTAGATTGCCTTTGGTGACTTTTAGAACTCCACCTCCACCTGAGTACATACACCCAATGGAATCCAAACAGCTCAAAGAAATAAGGTTTCTCTTTAAGTCTGATATGTGCCTAACTTCAGTCAAGGTTCTCACTACTTTGTCATGGCACTTAATCTGAACAGTACCAATTCCCGCAATTTTATATACTGCATCATTTCCCATAAAAACTGATTCACCATTCAATGGTTCGTATGTGGTGAACCATTCCCTATTTGGGCACATGTGATATGATGCTCCTGTATCCATTATCCAAACATCGTTTGAAAAACTAACAATAGAGCATGTCGTAAGAACTCTGTCTGACACACTAGACTCATCTTTCTCAGCAATATTCGCCGCATCTTGACGTTGACTACGTTGCTTATCCTTTTTCTTGAGCACAGGACAATCTGACTTGTAATGTCCTTTCTTGTGACAATAGTAGCACTCAACGTTCGTCGTATCTCCAGGTGGCCTAGATTTTGAACGACCAACAGATTTCTTTCTAGAAGCTTTATCCTTATTCTTGGCCCTACCTCTCACGAATAAACCATCTGCCCTGTCTCCACTAGTATTTCCATTCAATTTTGTTCTCAATTCTGCAGAATTCAAGGATGCTTTAACATATTCTAGAGTTATGGATTCACATCCATAAAGCATCGAGTTCACAAAATTTTTGTATGAGGCAGGCAATGAGCATAACACGATCAAAGCTTGATCTTCTTCCTCGAGTTTAATATCTAGATTTTTCATATCCATAACAATCTTATTAAACTCATTCAAGTGTTCCTTAATAGGCGTACCTTCTCGCATCTTTAGGGTATAAAGACGCTGCTTCAAATAAAGTCTCGATGTTAAAGATTTCTTAATGTAGAGACTTTCCAGTTTCTTTCAAAGACCGGCCGCTGTTTCCTCATCTGCGACTTCTCGCAAAACATTGTCTTCTAGAGACAACTGGATCGCACTATGCGCCTTCTCATCCATCTCTTCAATCTCAGCCGTGGTCATGTCATCTGTATAATTATTATCCAGTGCCCTAACAGAACCCTCTCGCTTCAATAAAGCCTTCATCTTTATTCTCCATAATCCGAAGTTGTTCTGTCCATCAAATGGTGCAATCTGAAACTTCAAAGATGACATCCCAAGAATTCCTAAGAACGAAACGATCTTTCCGTTTGGATTGAAGAAGAAGAAGAGATCCTGGGAACAGCTTCACGGACGGAACAGCTCGGCTTCTTCTGTTTCGCACGGCCGGAGAGAGAGAGAGCTAGGCGACGCCTCCGAAGGACTGTTGGCGGCGGGCGACGGAAGAGAACGGAGAACGGCACGGTCTTGTCGACGGAGGTCGCTTTCGACGGGCTCTTCTCGCCCTCTAGGGCATCCTGATCCTCTTCCCCTCTTGCAGCGATCTGGTTTTGCTCCACCGATAAGGGAAGGAACCCTAGAAAAATTATCGTGGATGCTTATTCCTTTTAGGGAGTCGGATCTTTTAAACCGAGGAAAACCTAAGCAGGTAGCTCCGAGGAAGGCCTTCCTCGGATTGGTGTCCGTATTTCTTTTCTCGTGGTTTCTGGGGCATCGATGCCCCTTGTGAGTGGCGTATTTTGATGCCTCCGGAACCAGCGCCTTGGGATCGCAAGGACTTCGTGTTCAAGGAGAGGAAGCACGAGAGAATATCTCCGGTCTCCTCCTTCCTATGAACCTTTTCTCCGTGCCTTGATGGGGAGGACGGTGCCAGAGTCAGGGACAACGGCGTAGCCTGGGTCGGCACGAACCTGGAAGTGGATGGGGGTGGAGTAGAAGAAGCACAACTGCTTGAGGCCAGTTTGTCTTCGTCGTCGCCCCTCCAAGCCGTCGCCGCACCGCCCCGATGAAGAAGAAGCAGCCAGACGAAGACCAAAAAAAAAAAGGATTAGGGTTAGGTTTTTCCCTCTTTTTTTTTCAACAAAATTATTTCCGAACCAAAGCTCTGATACCAGTTTGTTACGGAAATCAGATTCAATAGACAAATCAAACAATAAACAAACAAAGGAACACCAAAAATTTACGTGGTTCGATCATGGTGATCTACATCTACGGGCAAGGCAAACCAAATTCCATTATAAAAAAGAAGGAGGTCTTACATTACAGAAGTTTTCACACGTATATATATATACGCCCAAAAAAAAATACTTCCATAAAATAAACCCTATCGGACCGGTTTGGTCCGGTCTCAACAAGAATATCGGGTCGGGTCATAAACCGGACCCGATATATAAAATTCAAGACATATTTAACAGAGGGGACGAAGGGGAGATGTGGTGGAGAGGGGGCTCCCCATCGCACACATATAGACACCGGGGAGGGAGGGATCTTGGGATATTGGCAAAAAAAAAAAAAACATCTTGGGACAGATCGAGGAAAGAAGGAAGGGAGGGAGGGAGGGAGGGAGAGGAAGGGAGGGAGGGAGGGTAGAGGAAGACTTACCTTACCCGGAGAGAGCGATCCGTTGCCGGGGAAGCCGTCGCTAAGGAGCCGTGAGCGAGAGAAGTGAGCGCGAGCAACACGAGAAGGGTTGGACGTGGGAGGAAGGGGGGGCCAAATAGCAATCTTAGGGGGGCTTCTAGAAGGAGGGGTATTTTAGGATTTTTATAAAAATAGAGGGGCTCTTCAGTAATATTGAAGGGCTATAAAGTAAAAAAAAAAAAAAATTAGGGGCTCCTCGGTAGAAAACGCGGCCAAATAGCCGCTCCCGCGGCATATGTCGGCTAAAATAATAATAACAAATATATGCTATTTTTTTAACATGATAGTAGTGCACTCGTCACTCATTCAACAAGAAACTTGATTACAAATACCTAACGAGCATACTTGAAAATTCATCATTTCATTTCTTTTACATGTCAGGCATTCCAAAAAAAAACTAATGGATAAAACCACTACCATAGGCTTGGCAAACCTTTGAAACCGAAAGTTACTTTTTTTTTTTTTTTTAATTCTCTTGGGTCTTAATTACCTTCAAGTGGGGTTTCATGTCTGTGGCCATGTCAGCCCCACCTTGCGTCCCTTCAAACCCAAGAAGGCTTGGTGGACAAAGCGCATGCACATCCATGCCAAACACAGCAGCAAGCCCCTACGCCTCTTCGTTAGCGTATAGATGTAGGCACTGAATCATGTCACTCACAGCATAGCATGATTCAAATCTATATGGGTCATGCTGCTCATAACATAGGATGATACAGGTCATGCCAGGTATAGCCTAATAAATTATGTCATACTGAATTTGAAAAAAAAAAAATTTTGTTGACTCAGTACGGTACAGTCCATAATGGGTCTGGACCAATCCGTCTGACCGATATGGCTCAGGCCCACATAGACCTTGCTTGTCATGGCATGATCGTGACCGTGCTGGTACGGTCTGAGGCACGCCTTAGATCGTGCCAGCATGGCTTAGGCATGGCTCAGGCCATGCCTAGGCACGGCCCATATGGGCACAGCTCGTGGCTCAAAATGGGTCATGAAATATATTAGATCTGAATTTTTTTTTTAAATCATGCTGTACCTAATATGATTTATTTGTTACAGAATTATTTTTGATATTGCACGATAGTTTTAGAAGTAAGATGAATTTGGATTGTACCATGCCAGTGCCCACCTTTAAGGCACATCCGAATCATTATCTACTCCTTTTTATCTTTCATTCTCACCCCTGGTGTTAATACATCATTAATTTATCATGCTTGCTATGCGTGTTGCCACTTGCCAGCCACTGCCCGGGATGAAAACTGAAAAGGCTTCGGCCAGGACGAGGCTCAAAATTCGACCAAGTGAGTGCCGTGGAGTCGGTCGCAGATGGGACGCTTTAGCCTCTCTACTTTTACCTTTCTGCTTGCCCTTTTAATCGCCGCCACGCCACCGCCATGGGCCACATACACGTGCTCGCGAGTAAAGGGCACACGGCAAGAGGATGGGCCCATTATTATTGTGAAACAAGCTGGTGGAAGCCTTTTTCACCGGGGGTCTTCCAACGGTGACTTACGTGACAAACAATTAGCGATGAAGATGGAAGGTGACCGAACCGAGAGGCACTCGAAGTGGATTAAAAAAAACATAACCCTAGCCATAAATAAGCTGATTCTAATACGAACCAACCTTCCTTAAAAATTATCAATACGAACACAAGGTAATTTATTTATTAAATAGGTTATAGTGGATCGGATTAACACCAAACTGTTTAACTTGTTAATCAAAATAAAGATCTTATATCATTTTGTTTAATCTACTAACTAATATTACAAGTGGATTGAATAAAAAGATCAACCCAAATTGATGAGATCTAAATTATTATTTTGACTGATCAGAGATATAAATTTGAAGAAATCATATGATCTAAAAACTTAAGTAAATATTAATGGATAGTAAATGAACTTGAGTTATAAGCACATAACACATTCTTTTTTCATCCAATAAGTCGGATTATTGGTACACATTCTTTTTTCATCCAATGAGTCGGGTCATTGGTGCTCATGCCCACACACTGGGCTTGACTCTAATATCATTAGCGGATCTAGAAGCAATTAACGGGTATCCCAATTAATCTAGTAAAAATTCTTTTTTCATCTAGTAGCCCAATTAATCTCATTAGCGGATCAAAATCACATGATCCAAAAACTCAATAGAAATTAACGGGTAGCAAATGGAATTCAGTTATAAGCATGTAATGCATTTTTTTTTTCATTCAATGTGAAGCTAAATATTGAGTATCACATAATATCTTAAAAACTAGGATACAGAAGAAATACAATTTTAGGAATATATTTTTTAGATATTTTAAGCTTCATCTCAAAAATATTTGGATAATGAAATTCAATCCAAAAAAATACATTGGAGGGTGATGACGCCAAGTCACCTTCTTCGAACGTCGGGGAAAACAGACGTCTCGCTCCTAGAAACCCTGCAAGAAAAGTCCCCGGGGACCGGTGGCACCGGTGGGGACCCTCCGACGATCAAGTTAGTGGCTTGGGTTCAGACAAGGAACCGCTCCAGCGAAGAGGAGCTGAGGCGGTTAGGGTTTTTGCTGGGAGGAAGAAAGCTCAGAAAAACCAGAGTTCAGATCCCACTTACCGCGCTAGCTTCCGTCCTTATATTGGCCTGAATACCTTATCCTACAATCTGAGGAGATTGCCCTCGTACTATAGCCGTACGTGCCGGAGACATCTCCGTACCCTTTGTGGATATGATATCTTACGTGTCCAGCGGCCGCGAAGGCATGCGGTGCGCGCCGCCAGCTGATGGGACCAAGCACAGTTGCAAGCAGTAGCGTGCCGTACGCCACAGTAAGGTATGGCCATGCACAGGGACATGCAATGCCCCATACGCCGTTTATGAGGCACGGCCCCCGTAATGGGGTGCAATCACGAACGTACGGAGAATCACGTGGAAGTACCATGCGGCCTGTGGCCGTCGTCCCCCTCGACGACTAAGTTACATGCCTATCGTCGACAGCCTCCCCACTGAGACCAGGGAGGGTCTCAAGGGAGCGAAGTGCTAGAACATCTCGAGGAATCCCATGGTAGCGGTCCCGCCCCCTGACCCCGAGGGGGTCTCGGGAACGGGGAGATGATAGTGGACCCAGAGGCTGGTGGGGGCCCCGGGGTTAAGAAATGATGGCCCCACCCCCCGACCCCGAGGGGGTCCCGGGGGTGGGGAAATGACAGTGAACCCCGAGGCCGGTGGGGGCCCCGGGGTTAAGAAATGATGGCCCCACCCCCCGACCCCGAGGGGGTCCCGGGGGTGGGGAAATGACAGTGAACCCCGAGGCCGGTGGGGGCCCCGGGGTTAAGAAATGATGGCCCCACCCCCGACCCCGAGGGGTCCCGGGGGTGGGGAAATGACAGTGAACCCCGAGGCCGGTGGGGGCCCCGGGGTTAAGAAATGATGGCCCCCCCCCGACCCCGAGGGGGTCCCGGGGGTGGGGAAATGACAGTGAACCCCGAGGCCGGTGGGGCCCCGGGGTTAAGAAATGATGGCCCCACCCCCCGACCCCGAGGGGGTCCCGGGGGTGGGAAATGACAGTGAACCCCGAGGTCGGTGGGGGCCCCGGGGTTAAGAAATGATGGCCCCACCCCCCGACCCCGAGGGGGTCCCGGGGGTGGGGAAATGACAGTGAACCCCGAGGCCGGTGGGGGTCCCGGGGTTAAGAAATGATGGCCCCACCCCCGACCCCGAGGGGTCCCGGGGGTGGGGAAATGACTGAACCCCGAGGCCGGTGGGGGCCCCGGGTTAAGAAATGATGGCCCCAACCCCCGACCCCGAGGGGGTCCGGGGGGGGGAATGACAGTGGACCCCGTTACCTTCTGACGACTCTGGGATCAGTCATATCAGATGCCCCCTCGCCCCTGGGGTGAAGCGGGTCCCACCGCTGAGGCTCAAGGGGCGTTCTCCACGTGGCTGATCCCCAGCCTTGTCTTTTATGCGGACGGTACGGGGGATGCAAAGAGACGGCCTTCCGTACACCATGCCAGCCACGATCGCCCTCGAGAGTGAGGATTGGCTCTTCGAAGTCCGCGCGAAAAGGCGCATAATGATTTCTTCTCATTACGGCGACGTCAGCGGGGGTCCCACCACCATTTGGGGGCGTGCCGTGCCACGCGCCGGGGCACTCCTCGAGGCGAGCCGGCGTATGGCAAAGGGCCGCGTGGCCGACGAGACATGGCGGGATGTTTTGAAAACCCAATAAAGCCAGGTGAGGGGGACGAACTGACGCCGCACCGCTCTCGCCATCGTCTTCCTCTTTGCCTGCTCACCATTTCTGCTGTGACCTGCAAGCTCGTGCCTAGCTTTCTTTGCCATCCAGGTTAGCCTTCCCGGTCTTAAATTTCCTTTATTCATGAGTTCGTTCTCCTGGACCTCGGGGGACGGTTCTGAGGACCGTCCTCCCTCCGCGATGCACCAGACTCCTCCCTCCCCTTCTCCTCCAATCGAGTGGTCCTCTGATTCAGAGGACCACGTCCCTTTGGCCCGGCGACGGGCCGCCGGTGGAGCCCCGTTGAGGGGCCGCCGGCCGGGGGTCGGGACCTCCTCGAGGGCAGAGGAATCCCCAGGGGGGGTGGCCTCCTCGATGACGCGGTCGGATCTGGAAAGGATCCGGGCCCGTTATCGGATCCCTCGGGAGATCGACTTATTCCTGCCGACCCCCGACGACCGGGTTATCTCTCCCGACCCGGTCGCGTAGCCTTCTACGAGGTCTGCCTACAGGTAGGCCTCCGTCCCCCTTTCCATCCTTTTTTCGTCACTCTCCTTGACTTCTACTCTTTGACCCCTTCCCAGCTAGTCCCGAACTCTTGTCGGGTAATTAGCGCTTTTGTCATTCTCTGCCACCGCTTAGGTATTACCCCTAGGGTCAGTTTATTTCGCAATTTCTATTCCCTTCGGGCCCAAAAGGGATGGTGGCTGTTTCAGCCCCGACCCAATAGGGTCCTGAAGCTCCTCCTGCCTTCGTCAATCAAGGGGTGGAAACCCCGTTTCTTTTTTGCCAACATTGACCAAGTCCGGCCCCGGTGGGGGGACCCCGACCTCCGGGGGAACACCGTGGCTGTCCAGCCTGGGGATCGGGAAGCAATGGGGTTATTGCTGACCGTCGAAATTCCCCGGTACACCCTACTGCTAGCGGAGGACAACTTCGAGTTGGCGGGCCTCGTCTCCCATCGGGGTAAGTCTTTTTCGCACTTAGCTAGAAATTCTGCTCTTCTTTCCTTCTTTTTTTTTTTTTTTTTTTTTACTGTTCTGAAAACCTGACTTGCGTTATGCAGCGATGAAAGTTCCGAGGGCGAAGTTGATAAAGGCCGCCAAGAAAAGGGGCCGGGAAGGACCGTCCGGGGGGCAGCAAGCCCCGGCCCCAAAGCGCTCGGTGATCCGGGCCTCCCCTCCAGCACTGGCCTCCCCTCCCGGGGCTCCGCAACACGTCCCAGTCATCGCGGAGGTCGACCTTACGGCCGACACTCCACCGGAGGCGGGAGCTGCAGCGGGAGCTACCGCCATAGAGTCAGTAGCGGGGGAGCCTGCGCCAACCGAAGGGCTCCCGGTCCCCGAGGGAGCGACCCCATCTGGCGCTAGCAGGGACTGGGGTGAGGGACCATCCGGTCCCGCCAGTCCACCCCCCGAGGGGTCGGTTAGGGGCGACCCGCATACAGAGCCGGGGGATCTGAGGCGGCAGAGGGAGGTGGGGGCGTACCCAGGCCGCCCCTAGACTCCCTGGGCGATGGCCACTGGGCCGAGCGGGTCCTGGGCCCGGTCCTGGATCCTAGGATCATCGAAGGTCTTGGTCATCAGAAGACGGGCGAGTTCTTCCGGGAATCTTACGCCGCTGTGGTCAGGGTAAGCAACCTTCTTGCTTTTTACCCTTTATCGTTCATGTATACACATACTTTACTGACTTGGGGGCTTGTGCATGCAGATTGCGCACTCCCTAAAGGCTGCCAGGGAGGTGATCCGCGGGGGAAAGAAACTTCTCCGGGAGGCGCAGGACCGCGCGGAAGCAGCAGAAAGGGCGCTGGAGAAGGTCAAAGAGTCCTGCGCTAACGAGGTGAGAGCCGCCGAGAGCAGGGCGGAGATCGAGGCCAACCGCGCGCGCGCAGCGATCTCCCAGATGACAGAGTCCGAGGCGCGGTCATGGCGAGGGATATTCATATCTCGGAGCTGACCTCGGCTCTTCGGGAGGCTGAGGAACGGGCGGGAGCGGCGTCGGAGGAGGCCAGAGTGGCGAGGGAAGAGGCCGGAGTGGCAAAAGAGGAGGCCGGCCGGTATAAGGAAGAGACAGGTCGCGCCAGAGAAGCTGAAAGGGCCGCGGCGGAGGCCCTCGCTGCGGAGAAAGCTCGAGCTGCCGGGCTCGTCGAGGAATACAGGTCGTCTGAGCGTTTCACAGACGACCTGGCCGAAGCTTCAGCCGCCGCGTTCCTCGACGGGTTCCAGTACGCCAAGGAGAGGGTGGCCAAGGATCTAAATTTCCCCCGCGCACTGGAGGTCGAGCTAGAACAATCGTCGGACCTGGCCCCTTCCGACGACGAGCCCGCACCGGCGGAGCCTTGAGTTTGCGCCCGTTATCTTGCTGTCTTTTCTTGCTTCTGTAAGCCCGACTATGTCGGAGTTTTGTAATCCTTCTCCGTTAATGAAAATACCCTTCTCAACGATTTTTGAACTGTTGTTGACTTTGTTGATTGATATGTGGCCCCACGACTCTATTCGTCCCGACGATTCTGGGGGACACCTTCCCACCTACGCCACTCCGCCTTAGTTACATGAACCCGCGAGTTAGAGCTAGGTAGGGTTGAATCTTGGGAGCGGGGGCACCGCTGGTCGGGGATTAGGCCGGTAGGCTCCCTCGGAGCTATAGGCGTAACGCCCGGTCAAGTATTGGACCTGGTGTTGGTCTGGCGCGCAGCTTGATGCCCGCGGGACTTAGCTTTGGTTTGACCGGCAGGGTGTCGGGTCTTGACTGCGAAGAATCGTTGGTGCACCGCTCCGCCGGCGGTTAGCCGGGCTTTATGCCTGATTAGCGCAGGGCTTTGAGTGCCGACGGGGCGCCGGGCTTTTGTTGTTGAGAGCCAGTGGCACACTGCTCTGCCAGTGGTACACTGGGCTTTGTGCCTGGCTAGTGCAGGGCTTTGAGTGCCGACGGGGTGCCGGGCTTTTGTTGTTGAGAGCCAGTGGCACACTGCTCTGCCAGTGGTACACTGGGCTTTGTGCCTGGCTAGTGCAGGGCTTTGAGTGCCGACGGGGTGCCGGGCTTTTGTTGTTGAGAGCCAGTGGCACACTGCTCTGCCAGTGGTACACTGGGCTTTGTGCCTGGCTAGTGCAGGGCTTTGAGTGCCGACGGGGCCGGGCTTTTGTTGTTGAGAGCCAGTGGCACACTGCTCTGCCAGTGGTACACTGGGCTTTGTGCCTGGCTAGTGCAGGGCTTTGAGTGCCGACGGGGTGCCGGGCTTTTGTTGTTGAGAGCCAGTGGCACACTGCTCTGCCAGTGGTACACTGGGCTTTGTGCCTGGCTAGTGCAGGGCTTTGAGTGCCGACGGGTGCCGGGCTTTTGTTGTTGAGAGCCAGTGGCACACTGCTCTGCCAGTGGTACACTGGGCTTTGTGCCTGGCTAGTGCAGGGCTTTGAGTGCCGACGGGGCCGGGCTTTTGTTGTTGAGAGCCAGTGGCACACTGCTCTGCCAGTGGTACACTGGGCTTTGTGCCTGGCTAGTGCAGGGCTTTGAGTGCCGACGGGGTGCCGGGCTTTTGTTGTTGAGAGCCAGTGGCACACTGCTCTGCCAGTGGTACACTGGGCTTTGTGCCTGGCTAGTGCAGGGCTTTGAGTGCCGACGGGGTGCCGGGCTTTTGTTGTTGAGAGCCAGTGGCACACTGCTCTGCCAGTGGTACACTGGGCTTTGTGCCTGGCTAGTGCAGGGCTTTGAGTGCCGACGGGGTGCCGGGCTTTTGTTGTTGAGAGCCAGTGGCACACTGCTCTGCCAGTGGTACACTGGGCTTTGTGCCTGGCTAGTGCAGGGCTTTGAGTGCCGACGGGTGCCGGGCTTTTGTTGTTGAGAGCCAGTGGCACACTGCTCTGCCAGTGGTACACTGGGCTTTGTGCCTGGCTAGTGCAGGGCTTTGAGTGCCGACGGGGTGCCGGGCTTTTTGGATTCAGATAGCTAAAATTGAATCTTGTTAGTATTGAAAAGGGGCGAAAACCCAAACACAGGATGATGCTTAATCATGAAAGAAGGAATACATTACTGATAATACCGGGAGGTTATCCGCATTCCACGTCCTAGGGAGTGGTGTCCCGTCAAGTTCTTCAATTTTGTAAGCTCCATGGTGCAGCGTCTCGGTGATCCGGTAAGGTCCCTCCCAGTTAGGGGCTAGCTTGCCTCCCTCAGTTGGTTTTGAGACTTCAGCCCGTCGAAGGATTAGGTCTCCTGGTAGGAACGTCCGGGGGCGCACGCGAGTGTTGTAGTATTTTGCGGCCCGTTGCCGATAGGCTGCCATTCGAAGCCGCGCCCGATCTCGCGTCTCCTCCACCAGGTCGAGATTGGCTCGCAGTTGGTCTGGGTTATCTTCCTCACTGTAGGCTTCTACCCGA
This sequence comes from Calamus simplicifolius, assembly GCA_900491605.1. Classification (NCBI taxonomy): domain Eukaryota; kingdom Viridiplantae; phylum Streptophyta; class Magnoliopsida; order Arecales; family Arecaceae; genus Calamus; species Calamus simplicifolius. The sequence goes on along the minus strand of UESW01004587.1, from coordinate 551,517 downwards.
GGGCTGGGCGCACCGACCTCCACAGGAATAACAGCCTCAGAGCCAAAGACCAAGCTGAATGGCGTTTCGCCGGTGGGGGTTCGTGGCGTTGTATGATAAGCCCATAGCACGTTGGAGAGTTCTTCTACCCATCGTCCCTTGCAGCCATCCAGTCGAGTCTTTAGTCCCTGGAGGATGATCCGGTTAGTCACTTCAGCTGCCCCGTTGGTTTGAGGATGCCCGACGGAGGTGAACCTCTGACAGATGCCCAGCTCGGAGCAGAACTCCCGGAAAGGTGCGTTGTCAAACTGCCGGCCATTATCAGTGACTAGAGTGCGTGGCAGCCCAAACCGACATATGATTGACTTCCAGAAGAAAGATCTCACTTTACTCTCGGTAATCTTGGCCAGAGCCTCAGCTTCAACCCACTTGGTGAAGTGATCCACCGCCACCAGGAGAAACTTCCGCTGCCCGGAGGCCGGGGGAAATGGACCTAAGATATCCATACCCCACTGGGCGAAGGGCCAGGGTGCCACCAGAGGAGTTAGGTGAGACGTTGGCTGTCGCTGAATATTGGCATGACGTTGGCAGCTATCGCACTTCTTGACAAGCTCGGCCGCATCCTCCTTCATTGTCAACCAGAAATACCCTTGGCGTAGGGCCTTGTATGCTAGGGCTCTGCCCCCCAGGTGACTCCCGCATACACCCTCGTGGATCTCCCTAAGGATATAATCTGATTCTGCTGGCCCCACACATCTAAGGACCGGATATGAGAATGATCTCCGATAAAGCTTCCCGTCCATCATCAAGAATCTCGGGGCCCTTCGCCTGAGCTGCTTGGCCTCCGCCGGGTCCCCTGGGAGAGTACCGTCGGTCAAGTATCGGATGTAGGCATCCATCCAGGAGGGCTCCGGCTCCACTGGTAATGCTTCATCCGCGGCCTCAATGCTTGGGACTTGTAGATGCTCCACGTATGTTCTCCCTAACGTCCCGTCGACCGAAGTGGCCAAGCGGGACAGCGAGTCAGCCCTGGCATTCTCTGCCCTGGGGATATAGCTGACACGGAAGTAAGAAAAATGAGACGCCTGGGATTGCACCTTGCTCAAGTAGCGGGACATGGTCGGGTCCCTAGCCTCGTACTCTCCGGTGATTTGTCCAGAAATGAGTTGAGAGTCTGTGAAGGCCCTCAAGCGCCCCGCGCCTAGCTCCTTAGCTAATCTCATCCCCGCCAGTAAGGCTTCGTATTCCGCCTGATTATTGGTCGCTGGGAACTGGAATCTGAGGGCATACTCCATCACGTCCCCCTCCGGGCTCGCAAGAATGAGTCCGGCTCCACTCCCTTGAGAGTTTGCCGCTCCATCTACATGCAGGATCCAGTCCTCCGCCTCTCCCGATGGGGGAGAGTCCATAGGCTCCTCCAGTCGCGTCTCCTCCACGTCCTTCTCGGTCCAGGAGCACTCGACTAGGAAATCTGCCAACACTTGGGACTTCATGGCTGATCTGGGCCGGATGGACAGGTCGAACTCGCTTAGCTTGATGGCCCATTTAGCCAGTCGGCCGGAGGTGTCGGGGCGAGACAGGATGGCTCGCAGGGGCTGGTCCGTGAGCACCACGATGGGATGGGCTTGAAAGTAGGGCCGAAGGCATTGAGCGGAGACCACCAAGGCAAAAATAATCTTCTCGGTTTTTGAATACCTGATCTCGGCATCATGGAGCACTTTGCTGGTATAATAGATTGGCCTCTGGACTCCGTCGGTACCCATGCGCACAAGCACGGAGCTAACGGCCTCGGGGGAAGCAGCCAGATATAAAAAGAGCTCCTCCCCACTACAGGCTTGGACAGTAGCGGAGGAGTGGAGAGAAACTGCTTCAATTCTTCAAAGGAGCCCTGACACTCTTTCGTCCACTCGAAGCCATTAATCTTGCGCAGCGCCTTGAAGAAGGGCAGGCACCTCTCCGCCGACCTTGACATGAAACGACTCAAGGCCGCCACCCTCCCCGTCAGGCGTTGCACCTCCTTCTTGCTGACCGGAGGCCGCATCTCCAGGATGGCTCTGATCTTGTCGGGGTTGGCTTCGATCCCACGCTGGGTCACCATGAAACCCAGGAACTTGCCAGCTGCTACTCCGAAGGCGCATTTGTGGGGGTTGAGCTTCATCCGGTATCGGCGCAGATTGTTGAAAGTTTCCTCGAGGTCGGTTACATGGTCTTCTACATTGGTGCTCTTGGTCAGCATGTCATCCACATATACCTCCATGTTGCGCCCCAGCTGGTCTTCAAAAATCTTATTCATTAATCTTTGATAAGTAGCCCCGGCGTTTTTCAGTCCAAAGGGCATCACCCTGTAGCAGTAGATCCCCTTCTCCGTGACGAAGGAGGTTGCTTCTTCATCCGCCGGGCTCATTCTGATTTGATTATACCCCGAGAACGCATCCATGAAGCTGAGCGTCCCATGTCCGGAGGTGGCGTCCACCAGCTGGTCGATTCGGGGGAGCGGAAAGCTGTCCTTGGGGCACGCCTTATTGAGGTCGGTGAAGTCCACACATTCTCCAGCTTTCGCTGGCCTTGCGAACCATCACGACGTTTGCCAACCAGTCGGGGTATCGCACCTCGCGAATGTGGCCCGCCGCCAGCAGCTTCCGCACCTCCTCGTCTACAGCCTTTGCCGGTCCGGGGCAAAACTCCTTTTCTTCTGTCTGACGGGCCGGCACTCCGGTCGAATGTTGAGCTGATGTGTAATCACCTCCTCCGGGATCCCGGGCATGTCGGACGCAGACCATGCGAAGACGTCGACGTTGGCCCGCAGAAACGCAAGGAGCCGGTCCCGAGCCTCGTCCGGAAGCAAGGCCCCAACACGGACCGTCCGCACAGGGTCCTCCCCGAGGGGGAAGGTGAGTAGCTGCTCGGCCGGTTCCCCCCTCCTCTCCAGGTCTCGTGGGTCAAGGGCCTCGGGGGCCGGTGCAGATGGCTGTGCAGGTGCCGCCTCCTGGGGACTGGGGCCAAATGATAGCAAAGTGCCGGTAGGCCCTGCTCTCCTCGCATCTCGCCGACCCCTCTGCCGGTCGGGAATCTCACAAGGAGCCTCTTGGTCGATATGACGGCGTCCAAGAGGTTGAGCCCGGGCCGCCCAAGAATTGCGTTGTACGCCAGGGGCACTCGTACCACCAGAAATTTTATAAGGACAGTGCTTTGGCACGGAGCCGTCCCGGCCGTCACGGGGAGAGTAATTTCCCCCTCGACCCTCACGGAATCTCCTGTGAACCCCATCAAAGGTGTGGCGACAGGTCGAAGTAAATCATGCGACAGGTTCATGCGGACAAAGGCGTCGTAATTCAAAACATCTACAGAGCTTCCACTGTCGACTAAGATTCTTTTTACAGGGTGCTTAGCAATCGTCATGGATACGACGACGCTATCATCATCTTATTTACAACTCCCTCCAAGTCCCTTTTGAAAAAAGGAATTACAGCATCTACCCCTTCCTCTCCCCTGGCTTCTTTGCCGGGCCTCCTGCCCCCCAGGAAATCATTGCCACTGTCTTCTCCGTCGGGGCGTTGTCGATCACCGGTGGAGCGGGTGCTGAGGGGCCAGGAGCTCCCGGGTTATTCCTTTGAACAAACTTCCTCAGATGGCCTTGTTGAATAAGGTCTTCAATGGCCTTCTTCAGCTGCCGGCAGTCGTCGTGTTGTGGCCATGGTCCCGGTGGTAGCGGCAGTAGAGGTTTTTGTTCCTGGGGATCTTCGGGTTGATAGGAGGAGGGCGTAGATAAGGCTCCCCTTCGATCTCGAGCAGGATCTGGGATATTGGAGCAAGCAGCGGGGTGTAAGGCCGTCTCTCGGTGCAGGAGGTCGAGGACGGTTGTCTGGTCGGCGAGGAGGCTCGGGCCTCCTGGGGCGGGCTTCCGCAGGTTCTGGCTGGGTTGGCTTTGGGGTATACTCCCGCCGGCTTCACGCCGGGAAAAGTCAGCTTCGTCCGCCCGGATGTACTTTTGGGCGCGGATCAAAAGTTCGGAGTAGGAGCCCGGCGCTTCTTGTCAAGAGAATATGCGAAGCGGGAAGGGCGAAGCCCCCGCTTCAAAGCCAGGGTTGCCACCGAGTCCTCCAGGTTGTAGACTTCCAAGGCGGCCTCCTTGAACCGGGCAACGTAGTCCCGTAGGGGTTCGCCGTTCTTCTGCTGCACGGCAAACAGGCTGTCTGCCACCCTTGGAATCTTCCGGCAGGCGTCAAAGTGGGCCAGAAAAGCCCTCTCCAACTGCGGAAGGAGTCGATGCTTCGTGGCGGCAGATGAATACCAAGCCCGGGCAGCTTTTTTCAGGGTAGCCGGGAAAGCAACACACATGAGCGAGTCAGTGGCCCCCTGAACTTGCATGAGTACCTTATAGCTCTCCAAATGGTCTAGGGGGTCCGTGGTCCCGTCGTAAGGGTCCAGTTGAGGAAGGCGAAACCTGGTGGAGATAGGCTCTTCCATGATGCGGCAGACAGAGGAGGCCGACTGTCATAATCAGTCTCCGGCAGGTGAGTGATCCGACGGCTGAGCTCCTCCAGCTTCTGGTTGCACTCCTCGAGTCGACGCTCAGCTCGACGAGGCATCCGGCCATAAAAGGAGCCCTCCCCCGAAGACTCAGAAGAAGAGCGGGGGCGGCGATGCCGGCGCGTGCGCTCCGCCTCCTTTCCGTGCCGCCGGTTAGGAGAGACGCTGGCGTGGCGAGAGGGAGACCGGGGCCTTTTGGATGCTTCGCGGGGATGTGGCTTGGCCGGGGATCGGCGGTGATGATCTGCAGGAACGGGCGACCTCCGGCGGGTGGAGTGCTGGCTAGGCTGCACCACCCCTGGGACGGACGGGTTCGGCTCCGGCTGCTGCAAGGCCGCCTGCTGGTGCTGCAGACCTTGAACCATCGCAGTCAACGACTGGACCTGCGTGGCCAAGGCTGCGAGTCGATCCTCCTGGAGCCGCTGCGAAGCAGGCGCGGGGGCGTCCTTTGACGGAGCAGAAGGCCCTGCCCCCTGGAGATTCGGAGGCTCTGGATAGATGGATGTGAGAGCCGGGGGGGCTTCCGCGGGTGGACCAGCCCCGCAGTGCTGCCCCCCAGCGCGACCGGTTGAAACTCCCTTCGTTCGAGTAGTCACCATGGCTTCAAAGTCTTGAAGGCAGGAGAAAGAAGAAGGCAGCTGGTTTGATGTCTTTCTTGCACCCCCCTACCTGGCGCGCCAATCTGATGACGCCAAGTCACCTTCTTCGAACGTCGGGGAAAACAGACGTCTCGCTCCTAGAAATCCTGCAAGAAAAGTCCCGGGGACCGGTGGCACCGGTGGGGACCCTCCGACGATCAAGTTAGTGGCTTGGGTTCAGACAAGGAACCGCTCCAGCGAAGAGGAGCTGAGGCGGTTAGGGTTTTTGCTGGGAGGAAGAAAGCTCAGAAAAACCAGAGTTCAGATCCCACTTACCGCGCTAGCTCCCGTCCTTATATTGGCCTGAATACCTTATCCTACAATCTGAGGAGATTGCCCTCGTACTATAGCCGTACGTGCCGGAGACATCCCCGTACCCTTTGTGGATATGATATTTACGTGTCCAGCGGCCGCGAAGGCATGCGGTGCGCGCCGCCAGCTGATGGGACCAAGCACAGTTGCAAGCAATAGCGTGCCGTACGCCGCAGTAAGGTATGGCCATGCACAGGGACATGCAATGCCCCATACGCCGTTTATGAGGCACGGCCCCCGTAACGGGGTGCAATCACGGACGTACGAGAATCACGTGGAAGTACCATGCGGCCTGTGGCCGTCGTCCCCCTCGACGGCTAAGTTGCATGCCTATCGTCGACAGCCTCCCCACTGAGACCGGGGAGGGTCTCAAGGGAGCGAAGTGCTAGAACATCTCGAGGAATCCCATGGTAGCGGTCCCGCCCCCTGACCCCGAGGGGGTCTCGGGAACGGGGAGATGATAGTGGACCCAGAGGCTGGTGGGGGCCCCGGGGTTAAGAAATGATGGCCCCACCCCCGACCCCGAGGGGGTCCCGGGGGTGGGGAAATGACAGTGAACCCCGAGGCCGGTGGGGGCCCCGGGGTTAAGAAATGATGGCCCCACCCCCCGACCCCGAGGGGGTCCCGGGGGTGGGGAAATGACAGTGAACCCCGAGGCCGGTGGGGGCCCCGGGGTTAAGAAATGATGGCCCCACCCCGACCCCGAGGGGGTCCCGGGGGTGGGGAAATGACAGTGAACCCCGAGGCCGGTGGGGGCCCCGGGGTTAAGAAATGATGGCCCCACCCTCCGACCCCGAGGGGGTCCGGGGGTGGGGAAATGACAGTGAACCCCGAGGCCGGTGGGGGCCTCGGGGTTAAGAAATGATGGCCCCACCTCCCGACCCCGAGGGGTCCCGGGGGTGGGGAAATGACAGTGAACCCCGAGGCCGGTGGGGGCCCCGGGGTTAATAAATGATGGCCCCACCCCCCGACCCCGAGGGGGTCCCAGGGGTAGGGAAATGACAGTGAACCCCGAGGCCGGTGGGGGCCCCGGGGTTAAGAAATGATGGCCCCACCCTCCGACCCCGAGGGGGTCCCGGGGGTGGGGAAATGACTGAACCCTGAGGCCGGTGGGGGCCCTGGGGTTAAGAAATGATGGCCCCAACCCCCGACCCCGAGGGGGTCCCGGGGGTGGGGAAATGACAGTGGACCCTGTTACCTTTTGACGACTCTGGGATCAGTCATATCAGAGGGACATGATAATAATAATAAGTTAAGCAAGTCCACGTGTATTTGTTTACACTCCTGACAACAGCCATGCATGGAAATACATTCATCAATTCATATTAATTAATGAAAAACGAATCCTAAACTGAATAGGATGACCACCATCCATCTCGTAGGTTGGTGAGATCAAGTTCTCTTTTATGGACCATTAGACCAGATGCCGGAGTCCCAACCCCTAAACGTAGCCTCCGCTACCGTTGAATAATAATAAATACGACGCTGCTAGCATGCATGCACGGAGTCATGGACAAATATTACAAAGAAATCTAACTCAAATCATTAGGGGTGAAACTTGGATCGAATTCGGATAACTCGGGCTGGGTTCAACTTGAATTCAGCCCGCCGAATCTGATTTGTAATAGTATACTTGAACTCATATTTGCTTAATCCGAATCCGGGTTTAACTCGGACCAATTTGCAATTGATCCGGCCTCGAATTGCAGTCAACCCGAACCCGAGGTAACCAAGGCCATAGGCTTTTTCATTGGCTTTTTCTTTGCATTTTCCCAGCTCTCTTCGTTCCGATGTCGCGTTCCTTTCCAAGTGACAGTCTGACATATACGCCCATCCAATAAGTCTGACAAATACACCAATCTTTCCATCATTTCATCTCTTCCCCTTCCTAACTCTCTCTTTACGCTCTTCCTCGTGCGCTAAGAGCTCATGATGGCTTCCGTCGCATCCCTCTCCTCCCTTTCTCTTCGTTCGTCCTCCTCCACCTCCGCATCCCGTCTTCATTCCGACGACAAGCATGGGCGATCGCTTTCCCGCCTCCCGTGGTGTCATCGCGCTCCGATTGCCCCTCCACTACCTAGGCTTTGCCGGGGCTGCGACGGATCCACTGCTGGCGATCCACGTGGCGGCGAGGATCCGGGCGATGGCCAAGCGGAGCGGGAGGGGCCCTAGGGGCGTGGCGATCATGGAGAAGAAGAGCATCGGGGACCTCACCACTGCCGACCTCAAGGAGAAGCGAGTGTTCGTGAGAGCGGATCTTAACGTGCCCCTTGATGAGAACTAGAATATCACCGACGATACTAGGATTCGGGTGACCGTGCCCACCGTCAAGCACTTGATGGGGAATGGGGCTCTTCTCGATTTCTATTTGCTTATCCTTCTATGTTTCTAAACCAGCTTGTCGTTTTGCTTTAGTAAAACTTTACAATACCAATAATCAACAAAAGTCTCAATTTTGGAGGTGTTTATGGTGTTTTTTATGTTTATTTCATTTTTAACGCCTTTTGTTATGATTTTTTTTTTTTCCATCAACCCGAAACTCAATCTTAATCCGATTTTTAAAAATAGGGTTAAGGTTAAGGTTTTATAAATAGGGCTAGGGTTAAGATTTGAGTTAGTATTTTACAAATAGGATTAGGATTAGGGTTAGAATTGAAGAAAATTAAGTTTCATGAGCCCAAGTTGAACGCATGCAAATCAACCCCGGCCCAACTCAATTTAATATAACAAAATTCCAAATAAAGAGCTAGGGTTTCCCGGAATCCCCGCTACCACCAAATATCATTTCAAAATTCGAATTCCCACCTAAAACCAGACACCCGTTACCCCGCCGTCGTCAAGAAACCCACCCCGGCTCCGCTCCCCATCCCCCCAAACCTCGGTCAAGAACCGTCAGCCTCCCCTTTTCTAAGACCCTCGTCCCCCGCCACCGACCGCCACTACCGACCTCCCCTCTCAGATCCGTAGATCCATCCCTCCATTTCGGCCGGCCGTCCGTCCGTCCGTCCCAGATCTCCTCCTCCGCCGTCCGATCTGCTTCAAGATGAGGGAAATCCTCCACATCCAGGGCGGGCAGTGCGGTAACCAGATCGGGCCAAGTTCTGGGAGGTGGTGTGCGAGGAGCACGGCATCGACGCCACCGGCCGCTACGACGGCGTCTCGGATCTCCAGCTCGAGCGAGTCAATGTGTACTACAACGAGGCGAGTTGCGGCCGGTTCGTGCCCCGGGCGGTGCTGATGGATTTGGAGCCCGGGACCATGGACAGCGTCCGATCGGGGCACTACGGCCAGATCTTCCGGCCGGACAACTTCGTCTTTGGCCAGTCCGGGGCCGGGAACAACTGGGCCAAGGGTCACTACACCGAGGGCGCCGAGCTCATCGACGCCGTTCTCGATGTGGTCCGGAAAGAGGCTGAGAACTGCGATTGCTTGCAGGGTGAGATTTATTGGCTATTTTTCATCAATATAATTTAGCTTTTTTTTTAAAAAAAAAATTAATTTGGTGCGAAGTTTGTAGATCTAACGTTTCATCAAATCTTGTGATGTGACGAACTCTGCTAACTAACTGGCCTCTGTTCTGTTCTGATAACTTTTGCTGTCGGAAAACTGCTAACGAGACACTCTCCGGCTGTCATTAAAAAGAAAAAAAAAAAAAAAAACCCCCTTTTTTACTGATTCTTCTTCGTTCTTTTTGATTAATTAATTTCTTACAGGGTTCCAGGTGTGCCATTCACTGGGGGGTGGAACTGGTTCGGGGATGGGCACATTGCTCATCTCTAAGATACGAGAGGAGTACCCAGACCGCATGATGCTCACGTTCTCTGTCTTCCCGTCTCCGAAGGTGTCCGACACCGTCGTCGAGCCTTATAACGCCACACTCTCCGTCCACCAGTTGGTTGAGAACGCCGATGAGTGCATGGTCCTCGACAACGAAGCTCTCTATGACATCTGCTTTCGTACTCTCAAGCTCACCACCCCAAGTTGTAAGTATCTCTCCTACTTAATTAGTTGCGATTATTTTTGGGGCCGGGGCTGCTGCTGCTTCCATTCGGTTTCCAACCGATTTCCATGAACGACACAGTTGGCGACCTCAATCACCTTATTTCGGCCACCATGAGCGGCGTCACATGCTGCCTCCGTTTCCCCGGGCAGCTTAACTCCGACCTCAGGAAGCTTGCGGTCAACCTGATTCCTTTCCCTCGTCTCCACTTCTTCATGGTGGGCTTCGCTCCCCTGACCTCCCGTGGATCCCAGCAGTATCGGGCCCTCACCGTCCCCGAGCTCACCCAGCAGATGTGGGACGCCAAGAACATGATGTGCGCCGCGGATCCCCGCCATGGCCGCTACCTCACCGCCTCTGCGATGTTCCGCGGTAAGATGAGCACCAAGGAGGTGGACGAGCAGATGATCCACGTCCAGAACAAGAACTCGTCTTATTTCGTGGAGTGGATTCCGAACAACGTCAAGTCCACGGTGTGCGACATCCCCCCAACCGGCTTGAAGATGGCCTCCACGTTTATCGGAAACTCGACCTCGATCCAGGAGATGTTCCGCCGTGTCAGCGAGCAGTTCACCGCCATGTTCCGGAGAAAGGCTTTCTTGCATTGGTACACCGGAGAAGGGATGGATGAGATGGAGTTCACCGAGGCGGAGAGCAACATGAACGATTTGGTTTCGGAGTACCAGCAGTACCAGGATGCAACGGCTGACGACGAGGAGGCTGAATACGAGGATGAAGAGGAAGTTGATTACCAGGAGGCCTGATCTCCGTTTGGTGCGATGAAGTCTTTTTCATCGGTCGTTCTCTTCGTATACTTTGGGTTTGTTGCTTCCTTTGATCTTTTTTAAACTGTTGTCGCTCTTTAGCTTAGGAATCTCTGTAACTTTGGTTCATGCAATTTCCGGTTGCTTCTGCTTGTGTTTATTTCATGGATGAAAACCAAGTGCAGGTTTGGGGATGCAAACAGTTGATTTTACTGGATGGAGGATGGTTAGGATCTTTATGTTCCAATGTGATGCTATATTGCTTTAATTATTTTACTTCTCATCTGTTCTGCTTTTGCTATCATCTATCTTATGGGTGCTTTTGTAGCTCTGCATCTTGGACAATGCTAAGGCTCCAATGGGTAAAACACAACGTACTCTTCATTTCAATCCATTCTAATCGACTTTTTTTTTCTTTCTTTTTTAATTTCACTATGTATAAATTATGCTTCATTTAGAGCCAGAGGGTGGTGTTTAGTATCTTACTGAAGGAAAAACAGAGAACTCATCAATTTTCCCATGGTGAAAGCGATTGTCGACAATGATGAAGATGACTGAAGTCTTCAAATCCTTGCGCCTCTTAGCTACTCTACCAGCAGAGAGGAAAGAGATTGTTGAATTTATTCTTTTTTCCTTGCTTCGTTCTCTGTCTCTCTAGGGCTTAAAATAGAGCCTTCACTGTTTTGGGTCAAAGGCCACTTGCAATGGCCATCGCCTCACAGAGAGGTGGTGGCTACGGCCAATGTAGCCTCTGATGGATGCATCACCTGGCACCCAATGCCAGGTTAGCTAATATTTTTTCACTCGTCTACGTAGGAACGATATTCTCAACCTTACTTCGCCCCTCTTCTCAAATGGTGCATTGGAGTGTGTGACTTGGCAAAACTCAACTCGGTGTAATACGTAATAAAAGTGCTGCACTAAATTAATGCTTAACTAACGCACCATAATCCATCTAATCTTGTCTATGTCCAAATCAAACATTTACATCCATGGTCATATACAACTTACGCACACAATTGCTGAGACTAAACTCAAGGCGTGTTTTTAAATAATCTTTCTTGAATACTTATATTAATTCATCTTTGTTGAATCAATTTTATAGTATTATCTCATATGGTCATAGCATTCATAACCTTGATTATCAAAGAATTATCTTAAACTTCAACTTCATGATATAAGTTTATTGGGGGGTAAAATCGTCATTGCATCAATATCCGTACGAAGCGGCTAAGGCCAACCTCCTCCCTTCGTCCTTCTGGGCTTCCATAGCTCGGCCCTTCCGGGCTCCCATAGCTCGGCTCCTTCCGGGCTCCCGTAGCTCGGTCCTTCCGGGCTTCCGTAGCTCGGTCCTTCCGGGCTCCCGTAGCTCGGCCCTTTCGAGCTTCCATAGCTCGGCCCTTCCGGGCTCCCGTAGCTCGGCTCCTTCCGGGCTCCCATAGCTCGGCCCTTCCGAGCTTCCATAGCTCGGCCCTTTCGGACTCCCATAGCTCGGCCCTTTCGGGCTCCCGTAGCTCGGCCCCTTCCGGGCTTCCGTAGCTCGGCTCCTTCCGGGCTCCCGTAGCTCGGCCCTTCCGGGCTTCCATAGCTCGGCCCTTTCCCGGGCTCTCGCAGCTCGTTTCCCCCCGAGTCACCATGGCTCGGCTATGTCAAATGATCCACAATCCAATACCACCTCCGCGGAACCTGACGCGGGAGAGCCCAGTTTACCATAACGACATCCTAGACAAGGAATCATGTCGAAACGTGGCTAAACCTATCATAACTCCCCAGGCCTACTCACCAGATCTCAGACATCAAGGAGCTCTCCAGCCGTCGATCCCCTAACAAACAGGATACGGATCCCAACGGCCCCACAACGGCCTGATTCTATCCACCTCCGTATCCCAACAACCTCTGAACCTTCCAGAAGGCGCTCAAGATCCAGGTGACAGTCTATAAATACCACACTGGCAGATTCCCTCAGGTACGCCTACGCATCGCACACGCACTCACGCACACTCACTCACTCTCCTGCTCTCGCCGCAGCTCGTCGGTGCTCTTGCCCTCCAGAGCTCCCGATTGGCCGCCCCCGGAGAGGCCTCCCGGAGAGATCCACCTCCCCATTATCTGGTTGATCGCCGATTTCTTCTCCACTGACTTGAGCGTCGGAGGGTCTTCCGCGGAGGGCCACCCCCAACGCCTCTCGCGCAAGGACTTTTTGTGCAGGTCCGCCCCCTCTTCCCTGGAGATCGACCGCGCCCGAGTCGGAGGACGGATCCCGGCGGCAACAGATTGGCGCTAGAGGAAGGGCCTCAAGTCCCATTAAAACTTGAAGAAAGGAGACAAGGATCTAAATCCGGAGTAGAACCTCTCTAATGGCCAACCGGAGAAGAGCAACCTCTGAAGCTCAAGATCAGGTCGCTTCCCAGAGGCCTGATCCGACGAGCGGTGTAGCGCCGCAACCTCCACCAGTCGAAACCCCGTCACCGCCTGCCATCCCGGTGACCCAGGACCAGTTTGCCTCGCTGGTCCAACAAGTTCAACTCTGACCCACCTGGTTCCAGGAGCGCCTTATCCTCCTGCTCCACACTTTCAGAAGGAAGCGGCGGTTCCTTCTTCGCCGGCGACTCCTCCTCCAGTCCGCGCAAATCCGCGGACCCCCACATCGACCTAGAGGGGACAAGCCAGTCCCACGAGGCGGTCACGACAGAGATCCTCCCAGATCTCGCGAGCCCGATCTCTCTCCGGTGACTCCCACCATGATTCGACGCCATCTCTGCGATCTCTCGCCCAGCTCCTCCTCTGCTGGCGAAGAGGAGATCCGTCGTCAGATCCAGGAAATGCGTCAGGAGCTGGACGCCGCCAAGCAGGCCCATCCGCCCCAGCCCAAGGCGGAGCAGGGCATCCCTTTCTCTAAGGGGATTATGGAGGAAGTGATTCCCTCCCATGTCAAGTTACCAGCCGTCGAACCCTTACCACGGCTCTTCTGACCCGGATGACCATCTTAGCAGCTTCCGGTCAATAATGATGTTCCACGGAGCATCTGATGCGGTCCTCTGCCGCGCCTTCCCCTCCACCCTCAGAGGATCCGCCCGAACCTGGTTCAATGCTTTGAAGCCAGGTTCTATCGATTCATTCGACGAGCTGAGCCACCTTTTTATTGGCCAGTTCGTCAGCAGTCGCCGCCACCGACGAAGATCCGACTCCCTCTCCGAAGTTAAGCAGAGAGAGGGGGAGTCCTTGAGGAATTACCTTGGCCGTTTCAATAAGGCCATGTTGGAGGTGGACCACCTTAATCATGAGGTGGCTATGTCGCCCTGGCGGGGGGAGTCTCGAAGGAGAGCGACTTCTACCTGGCTATGGAGGTCAGCTACCCCCCTGCTCTCTGATATGATGGCCCTGGCGGACAAGTATGCTAGGGTCGAGGAATCGCGGAGAGTTGCCCGCGCTGAGCAGGCAAAGAAGAAGGAGCCCAAAGTCCCCGACAGGCACCGTCCCGCCCGGCGACCAAGTCCGCCTCGCCGCCAGAGAGTCCCTCCGCTGCCGCCAAGGAATCGCTCCCGGAGCCCTCCCAGGCGATTCGACCACTACACTCCGTTGACCGTGCCCCGGGCGCAAATCCTCATGGAGATAGAGCGCCAGCTCCCCGGCCAGTACCTCTCCGAGGGAACCCGACCCGAAGAGATCCTACCAAGTACTGCCGCTACCATAGGGAGCACGGTCACGACACTGAAGAATGCTGGCAGCTGAAAAATGAAATCGAGAGGCTGATCCAGCGGGGCGACTGAATCAGTTCAGGAGGGCGCCCGAGCCACAACAACAAGGAGGTGACCGCCAGCCCGAGCTTCAACAACCTCCTCCTCCACCGAATCCGCCCGTGATCGGCCGCATTAACATGATTGAAGAGGCCGGCGGATCGAGCCCCAGGGGCGACAGTGAAGGATCGGGCCAAAGAAGGCACGGACGGGCGAGCTCTCCTTCTCCGATGATGATCTCTAGGGATACAGCTCCCCCATGATGACGCACTAGTTGTATCCCTTAATTTGAATAACTATGATGTAAGCCGAATCCTAGTTGATAGTGGAAGTTCGGTAAATGTTTTGTACCTCGGTGTGTTTGCCAGGATGAAATTACTCATGGAAAACCTTCGAGCCGTGGATTCCACCTTGATGGGATTCACAGGCGACGTCATCGTCCCGGAAGGGGTCGTCACCCTGACGGTCCGCGCGGGAACCTGGCCCCTTGTACCATTGTCCAGACAGACTTCCTAGTACCGACCTCAGATCCCCATACAACGCAATATTCGGCAGGCCCGGTCTAATGTCCCTCAAGGCAGTTGTCTCCATCCCGCATCTATCCATGAAGTTTCCCACCGAGCGAGGAGTTGGAGTTGTTCGGGGAAGTCAGGCCATGGCTCGGCAATGCTTTGTTACAAGCCTTCAGTCTAGAATGCCGGAGGTTGATGGGCTAGACGCTCGCGAGGACTTCGCCGAACAGCGGGGAGAACCGGCAGAGGAATTGGAGGAGGTACCATTGGATGAGGCTCGCCCGACCGAACTATAAAGATCGGGTCGCTGCTCAAAGGAGAGCCTCGGCAGATTGATCAGGTTCCTCCGAAGTAACGCTGACATCTTCGCCTGGTCCGCCTCCGACATGCCAGGGATCAGCCCCGAGGTTCTCGTCCATCGTCTCAACGTGGACGAGATGCACAGGCCCGTTAAGCAGAAGAAGAGGAGCTTCGCCCCGAGCGACAAAAGGCCATTGAAGAAGAGGTAGACAAACTCATCAAGGCCAATTTCGTCCGAGAGGTAAATTATCCGAGCTGGCTGTCAAATGTCGTCATGGTGAAAAAGTCGAAACGGCAAGTGGAGAATCTGCATCGACTTCACCGACCTCAACAAAGCCTGCCCGAAGGACAGCTTCCCCCTCCCTCGGATCGACCAGCTCGTGGACGCCACCTCAGGCCACCAGATGCTGTCATTCATGGACGCCTATTCAGGCTACAATCAGATCCGAATGGCCCCTGAAGATGAAGAAAAGACCGCCTTCATAACCGACCGAGGTACTTACTGTTACCGCGTTATGCCTTTTGGTCTTAAAAATGCAGGTGCCACCTACCAGAGGCTGGTCAAAAAGTATTCAAGGAGCAAATCGGCCGGAATATGGAGGTGTACGTGGACGACATGCTGGTCAAAAGCAAGGAGGCATCGCAGCATGTCGAGGACCTCACAGAGAGCTTTGCCACGCTGCGCAAGTACGGGATGAGACTCAACCCGACCAAGTGTGCCTTCGGTGTTAACTCCGGGAAGTTTCTCGGCTTCATGGTCTCCCAGCGAGGTATCGAAGCCAACCCCCAGAAGATTCAAGCTCTCCAACAAATGGCGCCCCCGGCATCTGTCAAAGAGGTCCAGCGCCTAACCGGGAGGATAGCGGCCCTAACCGCTTTGTGGCGCGGTCGGCCGAGAGATGCCTCCCCTTCTTCAAAACTCTCCGATCGGCCAAAAACTTCCAGTGGACTCCCGAATGCCAAAGGTCATTTCAAGATCTCAAGAAGTACCTCGGCTCGCCCCCACTCCTCAGTAGTCCGCCCCAGGGAGAGACCCTATTCTTGTACCTGGCTGTTTCGGAGGTGCGGTTTGCTCGGTGCTGATCAAAGAAGAAGGCAAAGTCCAAAAGCCGATCTACTATGTCAGCAGGCTGCTCCGCGATGCGGAGACAAGGTACAGCAGAATTGAAAAGATGGTGTTGGCCTTAATCACCTCAGTTCGGAAGCTGCGGCCGTACTTCCAAGCACATTCCGTGACGGTCCTGACCGACCAACCCATCAAGGCGGTGGTCCACCGTCCCGAGACATCGGGGAGAATGACCAAATGGGCCGTCGAGCTAAGTGAGCATGACATACATTTTCAGCCTCGTCCAGCCATCAAAGCCCAGGTGCTAGCCGACTTCCTCCTCGAGTGTACCATCCCGGAGGACGGTTCTACCCCAGACTCCCGAAGAACCAAAAGCTGGAGCCCGGTGGCTCGCTCCGGTGCGGGTCTGGTTCTTACCAGTCCGGAGGGGATAACCTTCGAATATGGCGTCCGATTCTCCTTCCCGGCCTCCAACAACGAAGCCGAGTACGAAGCCCTGTTAGCCGGCCTCCGAATCGCCCGCAATCTGAAGGTGGAGAAGCTTAATGCCTTCACCGACTCTCAGCTGGTAGCCGGCCATGTCGAGGAGAGTTTGAAGCCCGGGAGCCGAACATGATTCGATATCTCCAGGAGGTGCGGAGCTGCTTCCCCATTTTGCCGAATTTGAAATCATTCAGATTCCCAGATCCGAGAATGCCCGCGCCGACCTACTCTCCCGATTGGCGACCGCGGAGACGATGGATGCCGAGCAAAAGTTCCACCTGGAGACTTTGGAAAAGCCCAGCATCGCGGAAGCCGACCGAATAATGCAAGTTGAGGCCGAACCATCCTGGTTCGACCCTATCCTCAAATATCTCAAAGAAGGGTCGCTTCCGTCCGACCGAAGAGAGGCTAGAAAGCTGAAGCTGCAGGCCATTCACTACGTGTTGATGACAACCAGCTTTACAAACGGTCTTTTTCTATGCCGCTGCTCAGATGCCTTCGCCCATCCGAAGCAGATTATGCTCTGCGCGAGGTACATGAAGGGATTTGCGGCAACCATCTGGGAAGCCGGTCCCTATGCCACAAGGTGCTGCGACAAGGCTACTACTGGCCGACCATGCAAAAGACGCGGACGATCTAGTCCGAGCCTGCGACCCCTGCCAGAGGCATTCAAGCATCCAAAGGCTCCCTTCCGCCGAAGCTAGTTTCCATATCCTCCGCTTGGCCCTTTGCCAAATGGGGGATGGACATCCTCGGCCCATTCCCGCTTGCCACAGGACAGCGGAAATTTCTATTCGTCGCCATCGACTACTTCACCAAATGGGTCGAAGCGGAAGCAGTTGCACAAATTACCGAGGCACGGGCCAGAGATTTTGTTTGGAGGTCCATCATCTGCCGATTCGGCCTCCCGCATACTATAATCACCGACAACGGTAAGCAGTTTGACAACTCTAAATTTTGCCAGTTCTGTGAGGAGCATGGAATCCGTCACCACCTCACTTCGGTCGGGCACCCACAAGCCAACGGAGCGGCCGAAGTGACCAACAGGACCCTCCTTCAGGGAATCAAAGCTCGCCTCTCCAGAGCCCAAGGCAGGTGGGCGGAGGAGCTGCATCATGTCTTATGGGCCTACCGCACCACCCCGAGAATCCCGAGGCGAAACCCCATTCCGAATGGCTTTCGGCACAGAGGCCGTTATCCCTGTGGAAGTCGGCCTCCCATCGTTGCGGGTGGAAAGCTACTCAGAGGAAGCTAGCAACGAACAGCTCCGCACCAACCTCGACTTGGTAGAGGAGATCAGAGAGAAGGCCCGGATCAGAATGGCTGCTTATCAACAAAGGGTGGCCCGTTACCACGCCTCCAGAGTCAAAGGGAAAGCCTTCCTGCCCGGCGACCTTGTCCTCCGAAAGGCCTCTGTTTCCAAACCGCTGGAACAAGGAAAGCTGGCGCCAAACTGGGAGGGCCCGTACCAAGTAGCGGAGATCATCGGACCGGGAACCTACAAGCTACAGGATCTGGATGGGAAATCCATTCCCCGGACGTGGAATTCGGACAATCTCCGAAAATATTATCAATAGGGTACGTCCTCTCCGAATTATTTTCATATGCCTCATTATATCTTCCTGTCAGCACATTTTTCAATGCAAATCATTATGCACTACATTGCCAAAAATTGCAAAAAGAAATAGATGCTGCTTACCAATCCTCGGCACGACCGAGGTCTCTCCGAACCTTGGCAGGGCCAAAAAGAACCTTGGCAGGGCCAAGCGAACCTCGGCTGGGCCGAGCAACAAATTCTCCGAACCTTGGCAGGGCCAAGTAAAATATTCTGCCGAGCAACAAATTCTCCGAACCTTGGCAGGGCCAAGTAAAATATTCTCCGAACCTGGGCCGAGCAACAAATTCTCCGAACCTTGGCAGGGCCAAGTAAAATATTCTCCGAACCTCGGCTGGGCCGAGCAACAAATTCTCCGAACCTTGGCAGGGCCAAGTAAAATATTCTCCGAACCTCTCCGAACCTTGGCAGGGCCAAGGAACCTCGGGGCCGAGCAACAAATTCTCCGAACCTTGGCAGGGCCAAGTAAAATATTCTCCGAACCTCGGCTGGGCCGAGCAACAAATTCTCCGAACCTTGGCAGGGCCAAGTAAAATATTCTCCGAACCTCGGCTGGGCCGAGCAACAAATTCTCCGAACCTTGGCAGGGCCAAGTAAAATATTCTCCGAACCTCGGCTGGGCCGAGCAACAAGTAAAAATTTCTCCGAACCTTGGCAGGGCCAAGTAAAAATTCTCCGAACCTCGGCTGGGCCGAGCAACAAATTCTCCGAACCTTGGCAGGGCCAAGTAAAAATTCTCCGAACCTCGGCTGGGCCGAGCAACAAATTCTCCGAACCTTGGCAGGGCCAAGTAAAATATTCTCCGAACCTCGGCTGGGCCGAGCAACAAATTCTCCGAACCTTGGCAGGGCCAAGCGAACCTCGGCTGGGCCGAGCAACAAATTCTCCGAACCTTGGCAGGGCCAAGTAAAACGTTCTCCGAACCTCAGCAAGGCTGAGTAAAAATTCTTCAGTTAAGACACCGGCTGAAAGCCGAAGTACGTAGGCCCCGATTAAGGCCGAGGGACTTCCAAATAGTCCCCAAAACTTCGCCGGTTTAAAACGAAGCACGCTGAGCAAAAACCGTTGACACACAAAAGGAAGGGCCCATTAAGCCCCGCGTAATCGGCCAAAAGCCCCGAGCAGAGCCAGGGAATTCCCCTCTGCTACTAAAATCTTTGGGTAACGCCCCTATAACCCATCGATCAAAGCGTCTATTCGACGCGTGAACAGTGGAGCCACACCCTAACTATTACGCCATGAAAGCTAAAACTCTTGAAAAAGAGGTTCCAAACAAAGCCTTTTTCATTAATCGAAAAAGGGATTACAAAAGAGAAGAAAAAAACAAAAAAAAGAAAAGAGGCCCTAAATCAGGGGTCGGAGTCGCCCAGAGGCCAGCAGATCCTCCAGGCGCTCGGTGAGGTCGGCAACCTGCTGGCGAAGCGATTCGATCTCCTCCCTCTGCCGGTCTACCACCCGGCGCAGGGCCTCCGCCTCCTTGGTCGACACGTCCATGTACTCCTCGACGACCCTTACGAGCTGCTGATTGCTCGCAAGGGTCGACGCCAGACCCACCCGTCGACAGTGATGGAGGTACGCCCCTCTCCGATACAGCAACCGTTGAGCGATGCACGCAACTCCTGAGGATCGCCCTTGAGAGGCCATTGTTTCAGACTTAAACCGAGGGATGACTAAGACCACACCCCTCGGTCATATTTATACTCGCAGGCAGGTATCTCAATCGGTCACGCCGTAGCTACCGACCCATGAGAACTTGCCACGTGTCGTCATTTTAATGCCTGCAGAATCCGAGGTGCCCCATCCCGAGCGAGATCGGTAAGCGCGACTGACTGATCGGGAATTCCCCCAAGCAGACATTTTCCGATCTGCCGGCCCCGTAATAAATGCTCCCAGCGCTTCCCCAAGCTCTCTTTTTCGGGAAGCGCAGAGGGAAGAGTCCGGCGTCTGGCCAATGACTTGTCCCCTCGGGAAGAGTAACGTCATAAATAAAAAGCGTGACAACATACCGCTCGTTCCGCCCTGGCGCCCCTCACCAAGCGTCATAGACCTACACTATGGCTCACAGTCTAATTTCTCCGAACCTCGGCTGGGCCGAGTGAATCTCCGAACCTTGGCAGGGCCAAGTAAAAATTCTCCGAACCTCGGCTGGGCCCTCTCCGAACCTTGGCAGGGCCAAGTCTCCGAACCTCGGCTGGGCCGAGTACAAATTCTCCGAACCTTGGCAGGGCCAAGTAAAAACTCTCCGAACCTCGGCTGGGCCGAGCTACAAGTTCCCGAACCATGGGAAAAAGCACAATTCCCTGAACTTCGGCCAAAGCCGACCCACGAAATCGAGCTCCGATAAGGACGAAGCACAAAAACCAAGCTTCGGACCGAAGTAAGGAATTTCGCCGAATGATCCCTAAACCGTCGCTTGCGAACCTCGATTAGTTCGGATAGCGCGGGATCGCCTAAGAACGAGCGAGGCACCCATGCCCCACAACAACAATAAACTTGGCACAGAAAAGATAGAGATTGAGAAACAAAACTCTTTATTGCCAATCAAGATCGGTTACAAATGCCTCAAGGCGTTACAAGAGCATTGAAATGCATAAAATAAAGACAAATACAAAACTCGGGCAACTGCTCCAAAGCAGACCTGGGCAACCGTGGTGCTCCGGCATCCGACCGCCGAACCAGATAAGCCGCATCCAGTCAGCTCGAGCTGATAATAGCCGGCGACATGGACCAATAGTTGCGGCCAGCTTCAGTCAATAATGATATCTCGGTGACCCAACCGAGATATCTGGGTGGCCATCCCAGACCACCCAACCGAGGGACCCCCGGCGAGCAGGTAGGAAGCCAGCGGACCCTGGCGTCGGAACGCTCTCCCAAACCGAGTGTGCACCGCCCACCTTGCCATGGCTCAAGGACAAGGCGTCGGCGGGCGGCACACTTTCACCCCCTCCCCATGTGGTGAAAGATTCCCCAGGCGGCGAGCCCAGGAATCCAAATCAGGGGAGGAGGAGAAGTTCAAGCGACCATGGGGAGCCCGCGTGCACTCCTACCATGCGTCCCCGAAGGGGAACCACAAAGGTCACACTGGAAGAGTATATGTGCGCTCTCCGTGTGATCTCTGCGCCCTCCATGTGCGCTCTCCATATGATCTCCGGGACTCATCCCCTAAGGGCGAGCCATCCTTCGGCAGCTCCTTCATCGCCCCAACTATCCGGAGGCAAAGCTTGCAAGAGAAAAGCTCAGTCCTCCCACTCGCAACAACAGAGAAACGAGCATGATGAAAGCTCTAGTGGAAAAGAAACTTTGGGGATAACCAACACTACCCCACTTTCCCTTTTTATAGGCCAAAATGGACCGGGAAAATACCAAGGCTGTAAGCCCCGAGATTCAAACACCTGGCCCATACCTCCACGTGGCCTCCCAGGATGAAAGCGGCGCCCTAATGCGCGCCAAGCCCACCGCCTGAGTTATGACATATGCGAGATTTCCTCTTGATCCCGAATCGCGATCATTAAATGCAGAGGATCGTCCACTAGCATTACGGAAACTGGCAGGTTCAGGAGATCGTCCTACGAAAATAATGTCCTCCAATGGTAAACGGCTGCGTGCGCCACGTAAACGACCTGCATGGGAAAAGAGCACCTTCCGGAAAGCTCTAGAGCAGCTTTATGTTCCCCACAGCGCCGTATCATCAATTTTGGTGAAATAAAAACCGATTTGCCTGCAAAGCAGGGCGTTGGCAGAATAGCAGAAAGCGAAGGCCTACGTCGGCCCCAGCCGACCTATTTTGCTCGTCGGCCCCAGCCGACCTAGTCGGCCCTAGCCGACCTATTTTGCTCGTCGGCCCCAGCCGACCTATTTTGCTTGTCGGCCCCAGCCGACCTAGTCGGCCCCAGCCGACCTATTTTGCTCGTCGGCCCCAGCCGACCTATTTTGCTCGTCGGCCCCAGCCGACCTATTTGCTCGTCGGCCCCGCCGACCTAATCGGCCCTAACCGATCTTCTCGGTTTTTCGGGTCAAGGCCAAGCCAATGCATTCCCTCAATCCCGGAATAAGATGACCTAAGACATCACGAGCCATAAGTCGCTCGCGATTGAGGCAAGACTGGGCGGCAACAGGCCATACAAGAAAAACACTTAAATGAAAATAGAAATTCATTCATTAAGAAACGTCAGACAGACTTCAAAAAGCAAAATACAGGGGTGGCTCCTAAGGGCCGGGAACCACGTCAGTTTTGGAGGAGCCTCGGTTACATCCGCAGAGGTGTGACTAGATTCGCCCTTCTCCAATACCTTTGCCCCTCAGCGGCAGTTTGCGATCGCCCTCAGAAGCTGCGGCTTCGCTGGGACCCGGGCGGCACCAGGATCGGTATCGGAGACGTCGACATATTCATCCTCTCTTCTCCTTCGGACTCACCATCATCGGGAGCTTCAGTATCCAGAAAAGAGAGATCCCATTCTGGATGCTCACTGGATATCTTATCTTTACATTCTTCCATCCCAAGTTGGAAGGCGTCAACGCCGATAGCATCCTGCTTCCCCTTGAGTATGGCGAGCTGCATCTTAGCCTCAGCAGCCTGCTTCTCAGCCTCGCAACTTGAGCCCGCAAAATGATGTTTTGCTCCTCGAACTCGCCGGCCCGCGTCTCGAGTTCTGAGCTCTTATTGCGGTTGGACACGAGCTCACCTTGGAGAGCCCGAATCTCCAACTCTAACTTCGCCATCTGAAAAAGCCAAAGTCAAGTCGGCATCACAAGAGACCAGTAGAAGAAACTAAAAAGGGGAAAATGAGATCGTACCTCCTCCTCTCGTCTGGCCAACCTCTTGGCCAGCTCCTCAGCCTCACCCCTGGCTCTTGTTCTGTCAGCCCCGATCAGCTCGACTCTCTCCTGCAGAGTATTGATCCTTAACTGTTTGGCTTCGCCTCCTCCCGGGCTTGGGATAACTCGTTGCTCACCCGAGCTATCGTCCCTTGGTGCCATTTAGCGCCCTCCCTCAAGTGAGCAATTTCGCCATCGCGCCGCTTCAGCTTCTCCTCCACTTCGCCAAGCATTCTGGTCAGCGCTTTCTTTCGTCGGCAGCTTCCCTTCCCAGCCGACCCAAACTTTCACTATGTTCCCGCCGCATCGCCGCCACCTCCGCGGAATGTTTCGACTCAATTCTAGCCAGCTCCAGCACGCGTTGTCGTTCTTCGCCAGGAGTTCCTGCAACTCCTCCACTCTACGCTTTTGCTTGGACACCTCGGCCAGGGCGACCTGGTGTGCCGCCCTTATCCCCTTCAAACTTCTATCACTATAGCCATAAGTTCTTCGAACTTCTCAGACACCTTCAGTCGCGATTGGAGCTCGGCATTGTCTCTCCTGGCCTGAATGCTGGCCCCCGTCGCCAAACTCAAACGCCAGCACATCGCCCGAGAAAGCAAAACACTCTGCGAGACAAAAGATGAATAAAAACCCACGATGGGGTCAATCAGAAACATCTACCGCACAGAATAACTCACCCGCGAGGCATAGGCCCGAGTCATCCTCATCAGGGTCGTATTGTCGATATCGGGAAGGAGATGGACACTTTCAGCCACGCCTTGCTGCCCGAACGCAGCATCAACCAGCTCCAAATCTGCAAACTTGTCCGCCGAAGGATCTGCACCCGGATACAAGGCCGACCTCATTAAGGCGGAAAACGCCTCCTCAACACCAGCGCTCGAACTACTGGGTTGACCGTCCCCGCCTGAGGGACCAACCTGGGCGACCTCCGTCTGAGAGGCCCCCAACTTCCCAGCCTCTTCTATCAAGGCCCTAGCTTGGACTTCTTCAGATAATTCGGCTAGCCCAAGCGCCAGCCTCCCCAAAATCTTTTTCGAGGGAGCTCCCAATGCGGGACTCCCACCTTGCTGCGTCCCCTCCTCCGACGCACCTTTCCCGGTCACCACCATCTGCGTCTCCTCCACAGGGCCCCCGAGGCCTCGGCCCGCCTACCACTTGCGCCTCCCCTGCAGGCTCCCGAAGCCTCTATCTGGCCCGCTTCCTGAACTACCGCGAGCGACCCGGCTTCACTACTACCGGACTCCCCTGCAGAGAGACCAAGAGGGAGCTCTCCCTGAACCTCCTCGGCTGCAGCTGTCCCTCTCCCTCTCCTGCTGGAGCCGGTGGTGTCCCGCGGGGACGGAAGGCCCCTCAGAAACGACCGCCTTCGCCAGATCCGTTGCTGGTTCCTCTTTCATAGGGGACGCGGTCAGACGAACCAACGGAGCCTCGTCTGAGCTATCCGATATCTCCAACACGGGAGGACAAGGGATCATGGCTTCTCCCCCAAACCCTCCTTCGCCCCCGGCGCTCCTGTCGTGACCGCTCCGGTGTCCGGCGGGCTTCTTGCGGAGGTATGAGCCCTTTTCTCGGGCCTCCCTATCCGCGCCGCTGCTCTCCCCTGGGCGCTTTCCTCTCTTCCTCTTGGCAAGGCTCGACAATGCCGACCTCTTGGCTGAAAGAATGAAACACGCACGATCAGATCCAAACACATTCATCGAGAAAACACACAGCGAAAAAGGGTAAAAGGGGACTCACCTTGCGGGTCCTGGGAGCTGAGCCCGGCTGCGAAAAGGGCTCCCTCCGATAACAGGTCGTTGGCCGAAAACACTTGGCCATTGCGAAGGACGTCCAAATCCCTCTCCTCCTGCGCTGACAAAACTGGATGCGTCTCTGCATCCCTAACAAAGTTCCCCCATTTCCGAGGGAAGTCGGAACCAATGTTCCCCTCTGCTATAACGAACCGGCTCTTCCATCCCTTGATGGAGGACGGCTTATCCACAATAACGTTGAAGGACCTCCGGGGTCCAATGTAGGGCCACTCTGATTTCCTCCCAGGTATCAGATGGTAGCAAGCGAAAAAGGGGAAGAGTGGCGACAATCTGAATTTGGTGGCACATCGAGATGAATCCGATGATGCTCCGCCAACTGTTTGGGGCCACCATCGCCGGGCAGATGTTGTAGTGGGTCATTATCTCCTTCACCAAGGGATGGAGAGGGAAACGAAAGCCTGCCTTCAAACTGTCTTCATAAATGAAGACCCCGGACTCCAGATCTCGCGAGACCCTATCCCAGACTCCGGCGCCCGCAGAACGACATCTGAGGGCATGCCATACCATTGGTGAATCCTTCCCAAATCCTCAGCTACAATCTCGAAACCACATCGTCGGGGCTCATCGCCATCTCGATTGAGAAAAACACCAGGCGAAACGACGAGCGTCGAGAAGGATGAAAGGCCAAACTTTTCAAAAACAAGACGAGAGGATGCTGCGAACATGCACATATATATATATAGTGCGGCTATCGCCTTGCTTCCCCACTAAGGAAGCCGCCTTGAGAAGACGGGGCGTCCCGCCCGAGGCGTTCGGAACCGCCTCGACAAACGCCCGATCGATCGGGATTCGCGACGTGGCGCATTCCCAACCGTCACTTTTGAGGGAGCCTTACCCCCGAAGGCACGATGACCCTGACGCATTAATTAGGGCATCATTGCACGGGCTGTCTAAACCAAACATCCCATCCGGGACACGCCGCTTGGACTTATACTCCCTATGCCCGAACCTACGCTTCGAACTAGGGAGTGGAGGGCATGTGTTGGGGGGTAAAATCATCATTGCATCAATATCCGTGCGAGGCGGCTAAGGCCAAGACCAAGCTTCTCCCGTAGCTCCCGTAGCTCGGCCTTCCGGGCTTCCGTAGCTCGGCCCTTCCGGGCTCCCGTAGCTCGGCCTTCCGGGCTCCCATAGCTCGGCCCTTCCGGGCTTCCATAGCTCGGCCTTCCGGGCTTCCGTAGCTCGGCTCCTTCCGGCTTCCGTAGCTCGGCTCCTTCCGGGCTTCCGTAGCTCGGCCCTTCCGGGCTTCCATAGCTCGGCCTTCCGGGCTGCTCGGCCTTCGGGCTCCGTAGCTCGGCCTTTCGGGCTTCCATAGCTCGGCTCCGGGCTCCCGTAGCTCGGCCTTCCGAGCTTTCCATGACACCGAACCATGGCCCGGCCACGATCCACAATCCAATACCCACCTCCGCGGAACCTGACGCGGGAGAGCCTTAGCCTACTATAACGCACCCTAGACAAGGAATCATACGAAAGGTGGTCTAGAACCTATCAAGGCCACCTGAGACCTACATATCTACCAGATCTCAAGCCATCAAGGGGCTCTCCCAGCCGTCGATCCCCTAACAGATAAGATACGGATCCCAACAGCCCCACAACGGCCTGATTCGATCCCTCCCGTATCCTAACAACCTCTGAACCTTCCAGAAGGCGCTCAAGATCCAGGTGACAGTCTATAAATAGGACACTCCCAGATTCCCTCAGGTACGCATCGCGCTCCACCCTCACTCCTCTCTCCTGCTCTCGCCGGCAGCTCGTCGGTGCTCTTGCCCTTTAGAGCTTCCGATTGGCCGCCCCCGGAGAGGCCTCCCGGAGAGATCCACCTCCCCATCATCTGGTTGATCGTCGATTTTTCTCCACTGACTTGAGCGTCGGAGGGTCTTCCGCGGAGGGCCACCCCCAACGCCTCTCGCGCGAGGACTTTTGTGCAGGTCCGCCCCCCTTCCCTGGAGATCGACCGCGCTCGAGTCAGAGGACGGATCCCGGCGGCAACAAGGTTCAAGTCCAAGAGTCTACAAAATTGTAAGACTCACATGGTGACAAAAAGGAAACTTATCACGTTAGTCTCTACCAAGTAGACTTTAGCGCATATAACATAATGCATGCTACAGTAGAGCTTCCGTTCAATGGGCAATGCCAACGCAAATACCGTATAAACCAAAGTTCAAACATCATAAAAATGTTCAACATAAGCACGCGCACACACATGTACTCTCGTTCGGCTACTTCAGGCTTAATACGAATTTACTGACATATTAATATATACTTCGTATACGACTCCCCTGAGCCTCATTTAGTCTAAACTGAGGCGACTTTCTTTGTAACATATATAGTTCTCTGGCATGCAATTATTTTGCAACCCATGCATCCTGCAAGTTATATAGTATTTTATGTAACTTATGTATTTTTTATGCTCTATGCAATATACACATTTTTCCTACAATATCACTACTTAAGCATTTATAAAGGTGATTTTAGTTTCATCATGCTCATCACAAAAGTGATAGGGTGATCACTAGTATGAGTAAGTTGATCTAAACTTGTGACATTTATATACACATATGCTTTACAATAACATATTTACAAAACACATAATAAAGTAATGAAAACAAGCATTTCAATTCAATCATAATACACAGTTTCTGTCTGTCAAACACTATGAAGACTCAGATTTCTTACATCATCTTGGAGTACATCCTAATCTGTCAAACCCTATGGAGATCAAGAGTCATATGAGCTTGAAACATATCTCTAGAAATGGGCTTGCTCAATGGATCACCCAACATTTTACTAGTAGCAATATATATAAAGGTAAGTTCTCCTTGCTTGACCATGCCTGAATAAGTGATTTAATGTCAATGTACTTGGTCCAACAATGATATTTAGGATCCTTGGTATACTATAATGTTGCCATGATATCAGAACATATCTAAATAGCCTTAAGAGCACTAGTTGATATCTTGTGTCGTCTCAAAATCCTCGTCAGTCACATGGCTTCTTAAACAACAGTTGAACAAGTAATATATATGGCTTTCATCATGAATAGGGCTATGCAGCTCTATTTCTTACTGCATTAAAAGATAGCTTCACCTCAAAGATGAACACATATCCTGATGTAAACCTATACTCATCTCTATCATCAGCCCAATCAGAGTTACAAAAATCCTTGGATCTCAAGTCTCTTCCTTGATAACATAGGATGAGATTGGCAATACAATGAAGGTAACGAAAGATCCTCTTTACTGCTTTCAATGTGCAGGTCCTGAATTGCTTTGGTATTGGATAACTAAGCAAACTTTAAAGCCAATATCAAGGTAGTATATAACATAGCGTATTTGAAGCTATCAACTGCACTTACATAGGGAATCCTGCTCATCCTCTCTCTCTCCTACCTATTTGAGGATATTGATCGATGCTTAAGATATAATCCTTTTCTATTGGGGTATCAATGGGTCTCGAATAGTATACTTAAAATTATTTTAATTTTTTTAGCATAAGTTTCTTGAGACAAACTTAAAAAGACTTCTTAACACGATTCCTTAGGATCCTTACTCCTAGTACATAGTTTGCCTCACCCATATCCTTCATCTAAAAAATGAAGGATAGTTGCTCTTCAATAGTATTGATTAACTTCATAGTACTCTTAGCTATTAGGATATCATCCATAAACAGCGCTAGATTAGAATTTCATCTTTTGATTTCTTAATATACACACAGTGGTCCTCTTTAATCATGTCCAAGCCAACTGATATGATGACTTTATAAAATCTGAGGTATCATTGCCTAGATGACTACTTAAGATTATATATGAATATTTTAAGATTGCATATTTTGCCCTCTTATCCTTTGGCCTCAAAGTCAATAGATTGATTCATATAAATCTATGCACCTAGGCTTTTATTAAGAAATATTATCTTGACATCCATTTGATACAACTTCAAATTTAGATGGGCTACAATATTTATGATTTGGTGAATAAAGGCAAATCTTACTATAGGAAAAAATATATTCCCATAATCTACACTCTTCTTTTAGGTATAGCCATTCACCATAAGTTGGGCTTTATACTTATCAATTAACTCATTTGCCTTATGCTTTACTTTTATAATCCACTGTTTTCTTAGCCCAAGCAAAATCTTAACCAACTCCCACACATGGTTCCTGGCCATCAATTCCATCTCATTCTCTATAGTAGTTAGCCACTTACAATGAGTAGTTAATGCGAGTGTTCAACAATAGAAGTTAGTTCATCTAGATCCAACGAAGCACATAGAATCACATTCCCTTCGATTTCAAAATGCCAACATGAAATAATTTCACTTTTGCTTCTCTGTAATTGTAGATCTGGACCTTGAGGACTACTATCTAGTGGTGCATTAACCCCTATAAGTAAGCTCCCACTTGGCTCAACTTATGCGCTTTCACTGGGCATAGTACTCCCACTATTTATATCGATTCCTAGGACATGTCGTATTGCCCCTTCCTCTTCAAAGATTGAGTCCTCCAATAACTCATATAGCATCAGATCTTTTCTAACTTCACCAATACTTGGGAATTCATTCTTTATGAGTTTTACATCTCTAGATTCTACCTCAGTCATTCCTCTATTAAGATATTCACTATATATTACATAACCCTTAGAACTCTCAAGGTATATAATGAACACTTTTTGCTAGCCTTAGGTCCTAACTTTCCTAATCTATGTGAGGTATTTTGAACATATCCCACTGAGCCCCATAGGTGCAAATAATCCATGGTAGGTCCCAGGCCATTCCAAAATCTCACATGAAGCCAATTTACTAGGTATGCGGTTAAGCATGTAGCTGCAATCAATAACACATCTCTCTTGCATCATCATCAATCTGACCATATTCAGTAAAGTTCTATTTCTATTCTCTGCAACTCTATTTTGTTATGGCATATCAGGAATAGTAAACTGCCTGCATATTTTCTTTTCCTCACAGAGCCTCTAAAAATGCTCAAATAGATATAAGACACATCCTTTATCAATCTAGGTAGTTTTCAAAGTCCTCTTTTTTTTTATTCTTTAACTCAGCTAAAAAGCATCTAAAATAATTCAATGCTTAATAATGATGAGAGATCAGGTATACATACCCGAATTACTAATATTCATCTATAAATGTGAGAAAATAAGAGGCATCATAGTATGCTCTGACACTCATGGGTCCACATATATTTGAGCATTGTAAAATGCACATAATGACCCTTCTTTACTTAGTTTTCATAGGCCTCTTAATCGTAGTGGTGCTGTGCAAAAGTATCAGACTCTAGTGGTGTCATATTAAATATTAGGACTTTTAAAACTTTTAATTCTGCCCATTTAGCTTCTTACCTCTATTAAGGTCAGCTATTATAAATTTGGAGGCTATCATTACATTTAATCAAGTTGTAAACACCACGCACAAAAATTAGTGTATATCAAGAAAAAAATAATTAAAATTTAAAATATTTTACTTATAAATAAAGTTAAAAGTTTACTAAGCTGATAATCATCACTTGTTTAATAAGATGAAACACATAATCTAATAACTTTTCATAAAACTTATTTCTAACGTCTACAAAACCAACATAAGTTAAAACAAATCTACATAGTTAACACATGCTGAAACTAATTCATATGCTACATGAAACATAAATTTTATATGAACAAAAGATATAAAAATTTGGCATATATATTACCTACTCATGAAGCATAAATATGCATGCTCACAAAAACAAATATAGAATAAATGATATAAATACCTTTTATACTAAATATAAATAATTATATAAATAGAAATGACATAAAAAAATATACGAAACTTATATTTATGTAGTAAGTTAATAAAAAAATTAATAAAAAAATATAAAATGTGATACCAATACAAAGCATCAACAATTGTTTCATATCCAGAAAACTTTCAACAAATTTTTTATATTTTGTTTTATGATTTTTTATGATTTTTTATAATTTTTTCATTAATTTAGATTTTTTTATTTTTTTAATTTAAAAAAAGGTTTATATATCATCGAATTTATCCCCCCACCTCCGGCAACTGAAGGGGTGCAGCGGCATCTTCAACGGCTGACAAAGGCGGTGCCAGCCGCCATTCAGGTCCAAACTCTAAAGACTTTTTTATTTTTACTAAAAAAAAAAAAAAAAGTATATCCCTGGAAAACGAAGGATTCATCATTTTTTTTTTTTTTTTTTGTGGCAGAAACGATTGTCGACAGTCATGGAAATTATCCAACCCTTCGAATCCTCAATCCTCACGACCCGAAGATGCGGTGCCCTTGCTTCCTCCTCTCGCGCGCGCGCTCTCTCTCTCTCTCTCGTTCAAAACAAAACACTCGCCGTTTTGAGTCAGGCCACTTGCAATAGCGACTGCCTCAGAGAGAGGCGGTGGCCACGGCCAACCAGGCATCTGGTGGGCAATCAGCTGACTCCTACTCCCACGCGAGCTTTTAAAGTTGTGTGACATGACATTGACATGTATTAGAGTAGTATACATCGAAACGTCTATTTCCTCTTAGGAAGCGTTTGGTAGTCGTAACCTATTCAATTATTAATAATTTTAAAAATTATATAAATAATTATATTTAATATATATTTTAAATGATATATATTTTATAGTAATAATCTAAAATATATCTAGAAAGAATGATTATTTATATTACTAAAGATATAGTAATTTAATAAATTATTTTTTAACAAAATTACTTTTTTTTTTTATTACTCTTTACTAGCCTTCTTTTCTATTAATTTTGTTGGAACTTCGATGTCTAAGATTCCAACCATACCCTCTTTCCATGAAGTCAAGCCACGAATCTTCTTTCACATCCTCTTTCGTATGGTGGGAATCTTCGTCAAGCCTTATCCTTTTTTTCAGAGAGTCGGATCCACCGCCATCAACGTCATCCGACATTCTTACGAACGCTTTGATATTATTTATAAATATATATTTTAAAATATTACTATTATATAATTTTTTTAAAATTAAATATAATAATATAAATTTTTAAATTTTTTAAAAAAATTTTAAAAATTTAATTTAATATAACTGATAATTTATTTGTCATTATCAATATATACCAAATAAATAATTTATTTTATAAATAACCTATATCATCATTCAGAATTATCCAGCAATTCACCAAATGCAAACCTAAGCTTTCGACTTGTTGGCATGGTCGGTGGTCCTCCACGGCTACCTTGCTGTTGTGTGTGCGTGGCCCGTTAACGTATCTCCATGCAACCCGTTGGATGTTTTTGCGCGCGTCTGAGAAGCTGGTTGTGGAGACCTACCGGTGAACGGATCCTTCGTTCCTCTACTTTTTGATGTCGAGTTTCTCGATGCAAATCGAGGAACCTATTAAGCATCAAATTGACACGTCAGACGATTCCTTAGAAAAAAAAAAAAAAAAAAAAAAAACAGGCATGGTAGACAGAGCACTTC
Source organism: Calamus simplicifolius (assembly GCA_900491605.1). Taxonomy (NCBI): domain Eukaryota; kingdom Viridiplantae; phylum Streptophyta; class Magnoliopsida; order Arecales; family Arecaceae; genus Calamus; species Calamus simplicifolius. The sequence continues at coordinate 519,498 of UESW01004587.1, read as the reverse complement.
AGAAACATAAAACCACTTCAAACAAATAGACATCCAATTTGATAATAGATTACCATTTGATTGATAGATCAACCTGCAATATGATTATCATGATTATTTAATATTATAATTATAAATTTATTTAGAAATCGGTCATCTTAAATTTATTCTGAGTATATGATTTGACAGAGATCACGCAAAAATATCTGAATAGGATGTTCACAAAATAATTAAAATTAAACTTGATCAACTAGAACGTTTATTATCCACATGAGAGATTTCGATCTGAAGTGAAGGGAAAGATTTATCTATTTTTGTAAAATTATTCAGTTAGCAATATATATTCATGTGTTGAGTATTCATGCAGATTTGCCTCGCATATAGAAGGTCCTAGAAGGCATCGTAATTATTTTAGACTTGCTTTTTTAATTATTTTAAACTTATTTTTTCGTACAAATTGATAGTTCAAAACGTAAAAGTAGAAGGAAGTATTTAAATAAGAGATAAGAGGGTATTTAAGAAATATTTTTTTTTAATCCTAACTAGAAAAGCTAATTAATAAAAATATATCTAAAAAAATTTAACTCAAAAAAATAATTCCTATAAATTATTCTCTGAACGGTGAGATCTTGAGGAGAAACTTGTATAGGAAGAAATATTTATTCTTCGACTTCGAATCTTCTGAAGTCATAATATATGTTTATCAATGAGATAATTTTTGAAAACTCAAAGCGGGGCTATCAGAAAACGAAAAGATGAATACGATCATCCAGCTCCTGCATGTCACGAGTGCACTTTACAACGTTATCCTAGACCTTTTAAATTCGTCGATATTTTGCGGTGAGCTATCTAACAGGGCTGAGGAGAACCGAGCTTGTGGAAGCTCGGGGAAGACGAAAGCTAGCTGTGAAGCTTGGGGGAGTCGAGCTGTGGAAGCTTGGGGGAGTCGAGCTATGGAAGCTCGGGGACATCGTGGCGGGCAAGGATGATCTTAGTCTTTTTCGCACGAATATTGATGCAATAACGATTTTATCCTCCAACAGATTGCATCATGCGTATCACCGTTCAGAACCAAGTAACATGGATTGGAGTTACAGTCCATCTGTACTAAAAAAAATAAAAAATAAAAAAGAAGGAAGAGGAATGCATAGCATAATCTAAAATCCATCCATTTTCCGTGAGCGAGAAAGGAACAAAAGTTCTTTCTTGTTGTTTTTTTTCAAGCAGAGAAAGATGCGCAACAAATCAAATTACAAAAAGAGGACCGCTGCCAAATCTTTAGACGAAACGGAGGGGAAAAGAAAGAGAGATTTATTCTTTATCTTTTATTTGGAACAGTTCCAATAAGTTAAGCGGCCGCAACCAACCCTAAACCTTGTTTCGTTGCCGTCTTCGGTCTTTTCCCCCCTCCCAAAAAAAAAACACCACATCTCATCTCTACGCTCCAGCCTTCGGAGCTTTCGACGGCGCCACGAAATGTTCGGCCACTATCCGCCGCTGGATCTTTCCGGTCGCCGTCTTCGGCAGCGACTCCGTTATAAACACCTTCTTCGGCACCTTAAACACCGCCAAATTCTTCCGGCAATACCTCAATATCTCCTCCTCCTCCAGTTTCGCCCCTTCGCTCGGTACCACCGCACAATTTATCTGAATCCCAGATTGATCAAAGTAATTAAAACCCATAATAAATAAATCAACGGCCCAGATTCACTGAAAGCAGAACGGCCGCACGCATTTACCTCTTCGCCGTATTTATCGTCCGGTACCCCGAACGCCACCGCCTCCGCCACGTCCGAATGCGACAATAGCACCGCGTCTACCTCTATCGGCGATATCTTCTCTCCTGCCGCATTCCACCACACCATCATCAGACGGCTGTGATCAAATCAATCCATCACAAAAAAACCTACGCGATATTTAAAGTTACCTCCGCGGTTGATGAGCTCTTTGATGCGCCCGACGAGATGGAGGAATCCGTCGGAGTCCATGAATCCGACGTCTCCTGTGTGGAACCACCCGAATTTAAAGGCGGATTTGTTGGCCTCCGGATTGTTCTTGTAGCCCGTGGTGACGTTGGGCCCACGGATGCACACCTCCCCCGGCACGCGTGGTGGCTGCTGGACCCCGTCGTCGTCGAGTACCGCCATTTCCTGCCCGGCGGGACGTCCCACCGAACCGGGTTTATGCGGACCGTCCTCCGGCAACGGGTTCGACGACATCAGATGCGACGCCTCCGTCATCGCGTATGCCTCCAGGACTGGCGCGCCGAACACGTCCTCGAGCCGGGTCAAGATTGCTGGGGCCAGCGACGCACTGCAGCTACGAATGAACCGGAGCTTTGGGTACGATGATTCGGGCCGGGTTGAGTGGCGGTCGAGGATGATCTGATGGATGGTGGGGACGGCGGTGTACCAGGTGGCGGCGGCGGCGCGCATGTCGGACCAGAAGGTGGAGGCCGAGAAGCGGCCGGAGGTGGGGAGGGTGACGGCAGCGCCGGAGGCGAGGGAGCTGAGCAGGCCGGCGAGGAGGCCGTGGACGTGGAAGAGGGGGAGGACGATCACGGTCGAATCAGTCTCCGTGATCCGATACACGGACCGGATGTTGTTGACCGAGGCGGCCAGGTTGAGCTGGGTTAGCGGCACTCCTTTAGGTCGGCTCGTGGTGCCGGAGGTGTGGAGAAACATCGCGACGTCGCTGGGGACGTTGGCGCTCGTCAAGGCGGAGTCGGACCGGCGAGGTAGGGAGATCTGGACCCGGCCGGCGGGGTCGGGGAGGGAGGCGGTGGAATGGGGGATGTGGAGCTTTGCCGCCGCGGCCACCGCCGCAGCGTTCCCCTCCGAATTCGTGATCAAAACCTTCGACTCAGTATCGGAGAGATAGAACTCGAACTCCTCCTGGGTGTACGCCGGGTTGAGCGGCGCGGCCACGGCACGGGCTCGGATCACGGCGAGGAACATGATCACGAACTGCACGAAAATCAAAGCAAGTCGTTATTCCGATCGTAATAGACAGCGGAGAAAGCGAGTCAAGAGATGTAGATCCAGACCTCGACGGTGTTGGGGAAAGTGAGGGCGACGACGTCGGCGGGGCGGACGCCGCAGGAGGCGAGATGAGCGGCGGCGGAGTCGATGAGGTCGCGGAGGCGGGCGTGGGTGAGGTCGAGCTTGCCGGGGACAGAGAGGGCGCGCCGGGAGGGGAATACTTCGGCGGCCTCGGTGAGAAGTCCGGTGAGCGTCATCCCTTCCATTCTGGCACTTCCTCTACCTCTCTTCGAATATCTCCACTGGTTTCTTGCCTTAAACGAATGGAGAAGGAGACGAGGCGTTTGGTGTGTATATAAATGAAAGGATCGGACGGAGATGGCAAGGAGGTCGTCGTGGGGAGGAACCCCGGGAGATGATGACACGCGTCCGCGGTGGAGGCTTTTTTTTTTTAAGGTAGGGACATTAAAAAACAAAAAAAAATTATTATCCTTTTAGGGAATAGAGATCGATCATCCCCCGACAATCGTCAACCGAGATAAATCCGGTTCAAAGGGAAGATGCTGATGGTCCTATCGGGGGATAATCCCTTTGTTGTAATGTTTCAGCTCGGGCCGGTTCGCACAAAGCGGTGGAAATCATGGGGAAGTAAAAAAAGTCACTTCAAATCTGGCATCTTCGGTGGATCGTCCCGAGATGCAGCCTGACCCACTTAATACCCGCCGTTCAAGGTTTACTCGTTGTAGCATTGAATCGAATCAAATTCAACGGTAATGGAAAGGCGAATTGAACACTTCCGGGAAGCGATGGCCAAAATATTTGACCGGCCAAGAGGATTGATTCGCTTGAAGCCACGCTTTGAGACCAAAAGTCGTTCGCAGCACACGAGGCTGCTTGAATAAAATTCTGAATCGTCTTCTCAAATCCTTATCATTGGTAGTGCTGATTTTGAGACGTCTACTTGTGTTGAATCGAAGTGGATTATTATTGTAGACATGAGTGCAGCCTAATTCCTTCAAGGGACGACTATTTTGATGCCTTTATTTCCTTGAGCATCACCACCTATCCTTATTTATTCAAGAATATGACCTCATTTACTTGCAACCAAATTTATAAATTTTTTTAAAAAATAAATCTTAGAGCATAAGTTCTATCCTTATTATAATATCTCGACTGCAATTTCTTATTTTCACTGGTTTTATTCTGCAATCAAATATTTCTCAAATAACGGTTGAAGTTTCTTCACACATCAATAACGTCTCAGGTTCGAGAAATGAGGTTACAATTGATTCGAATAATTTTAAGATTAATCCTTGAGGCCTGAAACATCGGTGCTGGAGGGGCTAAGGTTTCTTCTATCTCCCTGTTCTAACTGTTGGCACCTGGGTGGGATCAGATTGACCTACTCATTTTCGAAGGTGGGAAACGGCTGTGCAAATCTTGCGCCATGCATGAAACATACTCTGACGAAACGAAGCCGCATAAGACCTAGCTACGAATTGGTAAAGCCCTTCTTTTTTTTTTTTTTTTTTTTTTTTTTTTTTTCTCAAATGACAAGGGAACAGATTCCGCCATCCAACACGACCAAAATAAACAAGGGTGGAATGTAGTCCAAGGCAATGGATGTACATATTATTTTTTTTTTCAACAAATCAGCAGGTAGTATTGATCTGATTCCAAGAAGTAATTAATTTTTCTCTCCTCGTTCTTCTTTAGTCGTAAAGTGAACATGCCACACCTTTCTCTGCTATTAGCTCGGTGAGCCACGGAAGTGGTAAGGTGTTGTTGACCTGCATGATGGGAAAACAGAAAAAAAGAAAGAAAGAAAAAACTTCGTCCTTTGTTCCAAGCTACTTTTTTTATTTGACAGTCATCGTCCTGCTATGCAAACAGTGATGAGGGAAAATAAAAATGTCAGGAATGTTGAAAAAAGTTTTAATTAAAAAAAAAAAAGAAAGGGCTGAACGTTGATCTGAGCGTTCGCCATGAATGTTCAGGCTTAAATAATTTAAGTTTTAAGTCATTTTTAACATGATTTGAGACTAGTTATCAAGAGTTTAAAGTCATTATGAGTCGAGCCGTTAGAGTTTTTATGAGGCTCAAGGATTCAGATTGAGAAGAGAAAAATAAAATATTTTATATTATTATTATTATTATTATTTTTTAAGCATCTGAAAGTAATCATTGGGTTGCACCTCTATGCGATCATGATTGGATCGAGCCGGATCATTGTACCTTGGGGACAGATCGCCAATAATCTACACGAAGGGGCAAAAATCTGATCCTTAGGGCAGTATCTAATATGCCTTGATCCTGGCTTGATTCATATCTTATTTTTTTTTTTATTTTATTTTATATTTAAATTTTTATATTAATTATCTAGCAATTTCTAGGAAAGATTTTTTGAAAGAACAAAAATATTTTTCAATAGCTAAGGATCAGAATTTCTTTTTCTATAAATTGTTAGATTTTATTATAAGTTATTAAAAAAATAAAATTATTCTTTTGAGTATGCATATTTTGTATGAATATATAATGTATATTTATAGATACATACATATGCATACTAGACAGATATAAACCTGTATTGACACATATATTCATAGATATATATTCAAGCACAAGAATCCTTATGTAATTATATATATGAATGTATTATTCATGTGGAGACATGCAGGTAGATACATGCATAATTTTTTTTAGTGCATGATATATATATATATATATATATATATATATATATATATATTAATAGTACCACTTGCCTAGCAATGACAAATAAGTTCATCTCAACTCACTAGTTACTATACATTCTAACATGAATTTTAGGTCAAAAATGTTGCTATGACTCCAAAGCATCGGGAATCTCTTCTGGGTTGAAGAACATCTTGTTTCATTCTCCAGGTCAAAGATACGTTTTTGGAATCCTTCTTTTTGGTAAATATTGTGCACCCATATCTGCATAAAGTTTAGATATTTAAGTCAATCATGTGACTTTCCTTTAGGCATAATATTGCTGCTTTCTGTAACAATTTATTGAATATCTGATGCCATTTTGTTCATTAAATGAGACCAATCTTACTGTTGCCAAAATTAGATCCCTTGTTGCAAGATCTGATGGTGATGGAGTATATCTAGTGGTATTTATGTTTGTATCATTGAAATTTAGACATCCAGGCTATGAAGCGTTTTAATCATCGACGACTTCAATGCATATAGTTTAGAAAAGCAAATTAATAGCTTTCCTATATTTTCATATTTGAGACAAATTTTTTTTATGATATACATATGTATGCACATTACGGCTAGGGGCAAGAATCAGAGCTTACGGATATCCGTTCTGGCAACAATTTGCGTACGAGCATGTTGATTGCATATGTGTTCATTGTGGATCTGTCCATCTGGCTGGAGCTTGCTCGCCTTCTTCGGCTCAGGGCTCCTCTGTTGCTGCTCCGAAAGAGGTGGGGAATCTGATGCAGCATGTTCAGGCTGTTGAAGCTGACATTTCTACTTTGCAGGCCAAGGAGGATGCGGAGGGTCAGCTATCTGAGAGTGATCTCCAGGCTCATAGGAGGAGTTTGACTCTGCATCACTCCTTGCTCCGGCAGCAGGAGACTTATTGGCGTCAGCGGTCCCGAATTCAGTGGATTAGGGAAGGTGATCGCAACACCAGGTTCTTTTATCAGGCCACTGTGGCTAGGCGTGCTGTCAATCGGATTAGGCGTATTAGTGATGCGGAGGGTACTATTTTTGATGATGAGGGGCTATTCATGAGCAGATTTTCCACTTCTTTCAGTCCCGCTGGTCGGAGGTTTCTGGCTCTGATTCCCCAGTTATCACTGTACGAGGGATGTTAGGGTTTCAGATAGTGATAATGCTCTTTTGATTCGAGAGGTTTTGGCGGAGGAGATTTGCTCTGCTTTTTGGGCTCTGGGCCCTGATAAAGCCCAAGGCCCATATGGCTTTCCGCCCTTTTTCTTCCGCTACTACAGGAATATTGTTGGGCAGGATGTTACCTTGGCTATTCAGTCTGTTTTCTCTACCAGATTTATTCCTCCTGACTGGCAAAGGACCTTTCTTGCCTGGTTCCCAAAAGAGAGAATGCTCTGCTTCCTCAGCATTATAGGCCGATCAGTTTATGCACCACTCTTTATAAAGTCTACGCTCGTATTCTTGTCACTCGATTGCAGGGGGTGATTCCCAGGCTGATCTCTCTAGAGCAGGGTGCCTTCATCCGTGGTCGCAGTATTTCAGATAATGCTCTTATTGCCCAGAGTTTATGCATGACCTCCAACGTGCCTCTTATCGTCAGTCTCTCATGGCCGTTCAGTTAGATATGGAGAGAGCTTATGATCGGATGAGTTGGATATTTCTTAGATAGACGCTACAGGCGTTTGGTTTTGATGATCATTTCATTGAGTGGGTTATGGCTTGTGTCCAAGGCCCACTTTTTCTCTTATTATTAATGGCAGTCCGATTGAGTTTTTCTCCTCTGTTGTTGGACTCCATCAGGGATGTCCCTCTCTCCATTTCTGTTTGTTTTGTGTGCTGATGACCTGTCTCGTGCTCTTAACCAGGTGGTTGGAGCATCTCTATTGCAGCCTTATATGCCTGGGCCTCATGGACCTCCTCTAACCCATCTTCTCTTTGCTGATGACTGCATCCTGCTTAGCCCAGCTTCTGTTCAGAATGCAGCCGTTTGTTCTGCTATCATTTAGGATTATTGCCGGGCATCGGGGCGACAGGTCAATTTGCAGAAATCTATTCTTTGTTTTAGTCCTTCGGCCTCTCCCCGCTGTCGTGCTGCTATTTCTCAATTGTTAAGGATTTCGACTGTCTCAGATTGTCTGACTTACCTCGGAACCCCTCTTTTGGGACTTTGGCCCACGCAGCAGGACTTTAGGACCTTGATCGTTGGATTTCTGCTTGATTGGATCGTTGGCAGGTTTCGGGTCTCTCTATGATGGGGCGTATCACCTTGATCCGTGCTATTCTTACATCGCTTCCTATCTATCTATTATCCAATGCTTTGATCTCGACTATCTGCCTCCGCCGAATAGAAAGACGTATTCGGGATTTTCTTTGGGCTTCTATGCAGGGGGGTCATGGCATCCATCTATTGGCTTGGGATATGGTCTGTTTGCCTACGAGTGAGGGTGGTCTAGGGATTCAGTCCTTAGTGCTCCGTCGTCAGGCTATTATTGCGAGGCATGCTTCCAGATTCCTGTTGGATCCTCACTATTTTTGGAGTACTATCATGCGTGGTAGATACGGTGGTTGGACTTCGGGCTCGGCTGTTATTATCCCTCGCGGATGTTCCTATTTATGGCGTGCGATCTGCCAGGCCGCCCCTACTGTTATGACTAATATTCATTGGATGATTGAGGATGGGACTTCAGTTGATGCCATTCAAGACACTTGGATAGCTGATCTTTCCTTATCTCGCTGGCCGACTTTTATTAGCTCTGATATAGATCCCTCTCTGCATGTTTCTTCTTTGATTAGCCAGGAGAGTGTTGGTTGGAATGCTCTTATGGTGTCTCGTCTATTTGGGGCTGAGCTTGCTCATAGGATTCTCGCCATGCCTCTTCCTCTTTTTGCAGGCCGGATATTAGACTGTGGCATCGATCCTGTCTTCCTTGTGCTCCTGCTAGGGATTTGGTGGCCCATTTCCGCTCTCCGACTTCGGGCCTTGGTGATGTTGCTTGGATATGGCGGTTGCCAGTTCACCCTAGGATTCAGCTCTTCTTGTGGAAGATTAAGTGGGATCGCCTACCTACCTGTTCCCTTCTGGCTGATCGTGGTCTCTTGATACTACCTCTCTGTTCGATATGTGGGATGCAAGATGAAACTGTTGATCATGCTTTATTCATGTGTTCTCGTGCGTCTCAGATATGTAGTTGACCCATTTTACCCCATGGTTGTTGGAGGATGGACCTATCCGGCTTTCCTTTCTGCATGCTATTCGTTTGCTCTCTCGGTATGGTCCCTGCTCTCAGGGTGTTTTATCCACCTATTTGGTTTATCATATTTGGCTGACTCGGAATAAGATTGTTTTTGCCGAGGAGACGACCTTACCTTAGGCGATTATCCGACGGGCTTTCTATCATGCCAAGGAGTACACTCGCTATCATTTTAATGTTCATACTGACGGGCCTGGCCTCTGGGACTCCCCTGCTGCTATGACAGCGCATCGTTCTATAGTTTTTGTCTCTTGGGAGCCCCCACTCTCGGGTTATGTCAAGGTGAACTTTGATGGCTCTATCTTCGATGTACTTCTGGTTCTGGGTTTGTCATCCGTGGGTCGAAGGGTCAGTTACTTACGACTGGCGGTCATAGCTCTATTGACATTTCGGTCCCTATGGCAGAGCTTCAGGCTGCTTGGGCTGGTATCACACATGCTGTTCGTCATTTGGGCTATCATCGGTTGATCATTGAGGGTGACTCTCTTACGATTATCAGATGGATTAGGCGGGATGGGATTCTTATTCTTGTCTAAATCCTCTGATCAGAGATATTTTAGTCTCTCTACAGTCTACTAGTGCATGTGAGATTCGCCACATATATCGGGAAGCCAATGCTGCGGCTGATTATATTGCTACTACTGTTGCTCGCAATCCTGGTCAGTGGATTTGGCATTCCGATGCTCTTTGCCCTGTTATTTTATAACAAATTTTGTATTCCAACCTTTCGGGCTTGACTCACGCCAGAGTGGTGTGATCACCCGCCTGTAACAAAAAAAAAGAATGGATAAACTTGGATGCTGTGACAAGGTATGTCATATAAATGCTCTATTTTGAGTCTCTTGATATATATTGCCATGAGATTTAATAAAATTTTTATAATTTACTAAATAATCTCATGACTATTGGAATATCTAACTTATTGTTTATTTTGTATTTGGATATTCAATTCTAATATATCTTTGCCTGATTCTCTTATTTAAGGTCTAGTAAAAATATATATATATTATCTCTTTGGAATTTGCCAAGAAGAATTTGGTAGATTAATTAACTAAGGAGTTATCTAGGAGTGGAGTCCTAGATTCATCAAGGGGGATAGGGCTTAAGCCCATTATTTGGTCACCAGCTGGATACCCAACCTCTGTGATTGAAGATCCCATGAATGAGGTTCAATGTAGTGATCGTGTTAGAGCACAAATTTTTAAAAAAATTTTCATCCCATCCCTATGATGAGTGCTCTTATAAAGTGACAAAGTAAATTTGTATAAGGTTGAGTCATACTCTTAATGGAACCGAGGTAGGTTATCTGCAGGGTATTGTCACAAATACTCTTGGAAGATTCACCTATATGAGATCATATTAGGCCGTGACTAAAGGTTTGGGCTAACCTTAAAGAATTCTCATAAAAAATTAAGGTACTAAGCGCAAGGCCTTTAATATGCGTTGATCGCCCAATTGATCCATACTGTGTGTGATTAGTAGAACCCTGAGTCAAAGGACCTAATTCAAGGTCTAATCCATAGTTCCTTCATGTGTATACAATCAACACTAAGTAAGGTTCAAGTCCATAGGACACTTCACCTATTGCGCAGTATAAGATGCCCTAAATTTTTTGTTATATTTTTTTTATTTATTTAAAACTTTTGCAGGGGATTGTTGAAAAAATTTTAATTAAAAAAAGAGAAAGGGCCCACGTGAGCATTAAATGCTCATGTGGGATTGACGTTGAGCTGAGCATTTTGAACGTTAGGCTAGCTAACACGCAAGCATTAAATGCTCGCATAGGACTTGGGCTGAACGTTGAGCTGAGCGTTTTGAATGTTAGGCAACCGTGCTTAAATAAATTAATTTTTAAGCCGTTTTTAACGTGATTTGGGGCTAACGGCTATTAGGCCTTTAAGGCCATTGTGGGTCGAAACAGCTTTTATGATTTAGATTGAGAGAGAGAAAAATCAGAATATTTTTTTTTATTATTATTATTATTATTATTATTTGGGCATCTGAAGGTAATCATTGAGTTGCATCTCACGCGATCGTGCTCGTAGTAAGAGAATCGGGTCAAGCCGAATCGTTGTACCTTAGGGACAGATCGCCAATAACCTGTACGAAGGGGCAAAAATCTGATCCTTAGGGCAGTGTCTAACATGCCTCGATCCTGGCTTGATTCATATCTTATTTTATTTTTTACTTTATTTTGCATTAAAATTTTTGTATTAATTATCTAGCAATTTCTAGGAAGGATTTTTTGAAAGAATAAAAATATTTTTGAACAAAAATGCAGCACTTTTTTTCAAAAGAATACCGAGAGCACTACTTCTCCGTAAATGGAATTTAGACAATAACTACTTTATCATTCTTGCTAAATGGTCAACCTGTCATACATCCTTGGAATTTACACAAATTTACTTTATCTCTTTGGAATTTGTCGAGAAGAATTTGATAGATTAATTAACTAAGGAGTTATCTAGGAGTTGAGTCCTAGATTCATCGAGGGGGATAGGGCTTAAGCCTATTATTTGGTCACCAGCAGTGGATACCCAATCTCTGTGATTGAAGATCCCATGAATGAGGTTCAATATAGTAGAAACGAAGCTTATTGAGTGATCGTGTTAGAGCATAAAATTTTAAAAAAATTTCATCCCATCCCTATGATGAGTGCTCTTATAAAGTAACAAAGTAAATTTGTGTAAGGTTGAGTCATACTCTTAATGGATCCGAGGTAGGTTATCTGCAGGGTATTATCATAAATACCCTTAGATGATTCACCTATATGAGAATCTTCATATTAGGCCATGACTAAAGGTTTGGGCTAACCTTAAAGAATTCTTATGAAAAATCAAAGTACTAAGCGCAAGGCCTTTAATATGCGCTGATCGCGTAAACCCAATTGATCCATACTGTGTATGTGATTAGTAGAAGCCTGAGTCAAAGGACCTAGTTTAAGGTTTAATCCACGGTTCCTTCATGTGTATACAATCAACACTAAGTGAGGTTAAGTCCATAGGACACTTCACCTATTGAACAGTATAAGATGCCCTAAAATTTTTATTATATATTTTTTATTTATTTAAAACTTTTATGGGGATTGTTGAAAAAAGTTTTAATTAAAAAAAAAGAGAAAGGGCTCCCCGCGAGCATTAAATGCTCGCGTGGGACTTGGGCTGAACGTTGAGTTGAGCGTTTTGAATGTTAGGCTATTGTTCATTGTGAACGTGAAGAAAGGACCGTTTTTAACGTGATTTGGGGCTAAGAGACCTTTAAGGCCATTATGGGTGAGCCGTTGGAGCTTTTATAAGCTAAACAGAAAAATTAGATTATTTTTTATTATATTATTTTTGTTGTTATTTTTTTGGGCATCTGAAGGTAATTTGTACCTCCATGTGATTGTGCTCGTGGTAGAAGGATCGGGTCGAGCTAGGTCGTTGTACCTTGAGGACAGATCGCCGCCAATAACCTCCACGAAGGGACAAAAATCTGATTAGGGCAGTGTCTAACATGTCTCGATCCTGGCTTGATTCATATCTTATTTTATTTTTTACTTTATTTTGCATTTACATTTTATATTAATTCTCTAGCAATTTCTAGGAAAGATTTTTTGAAAGAACAAAAATATTTTTCAACAAAAAATGCAGTACTTTTTTCAAAAGAATACCCAGAGCACTACTTCTCCGTAAATGAAATTTAGACAATAACAACTTCATCATTCTTGCTAAATGGTCAACCTGTCATACATCCTTGGAATCTATAAAATTAATTATTATCCTTCAGCATAGGTGGATGGTTAAATAGGCATATATTTTTCTTTCTTAATAAATAATATGAAAGATTCATTCATATAATGCTTTAAATCATCTACTGGCTTAATTAACTTCATTAGTAGATCAAAATTATATAATTCAAAAATTTAAGTGAAAGTCGATGAATAATAGATGAATTTGAGTTGTAACCAAGTAACACTTTCTTTTATCCAATATGAAATTATATTTAGAGCGTTACAATCTTTTCTTTTTTTTACGATGCTATAAACTAAACCAGAATCTACTTTCGACTTTGATCATTAATGCTGTAAGAATAGTTTTATGTCATAAAAGAACTCTATCATTATCGTATGAGAAGATTTTTTTTCTTATGTTCATCGATTTTCATATATTCAAGCTCTGATATCATTTATAATGCTTCAAATTTACTGTCTAATTAACTTTATTAATGGATCAAAATCATATAATCCAAAAACTTAAATAAAAGTTAATGCAAAGCAGGTGAACATAAATTATAATTATATATATATATATATATATATATATATATATATATATATATATATATATATATATATATATATATATATATATAAAATTTAATATAAAATTATAATCCATCAGAATTTTATGAAAAAAGGTAAAAAAAAAAAGTTGAAATAAGTATTGTTGCCGCCGGGATCCGTCCTTTGACTCGGGCGCGGTCGATCTCCAGGGGGAGGGGTGCGGCGGACCTGCAAAAAGAAGCCCACACGCGGAGGGACGCTGGGGGTGGTCCTCCGCAGAAGACCCTCCGACGCTCAAGTTAGTGGAGAAGAAATCGGCGATCAACCAGATAGTGGGGAGGTGGATCTCTCCGGAAGACCTCTCCGGGGGCGGCCAATCGGAGGCTCCAGAGGGCGGGAGCACCGACGAGCTACCGGGAGAGAGGAGAGTGAGAGTGGGGGTGCAAGCGCGCAAGTGTGCGTACAGAGTTGCGTACCTGGGGGAATTTATGAGACTGATATTTATAGACTGTCGTTTGGGTCTTGAGCGCCTTCTGGAAGGTTCGGAGGTTGTTACGATACGGAGACGGATAGAATCAGGCCGTTGTGGGGCCGTTAGAATCCGTATCTTGTTTGTTCAGAGATTGACGGCTGGGAGAGCTCCTTGACGCCTCGAGATCTGGTTGAGTAGGCCTGGGACGGTTATGATAGGCTTTAGGCCACGTCCCGACATGATTCCTTGTCTAGGATGCCGTTTTGATAGGCTTGGGCTCTCCCGCCTCAGGTTCCGCGGAGGTAAGTGTTAGGTTTCGGATTGCAAATGAAGCCGAGCTACGGAGGCCCGAAAGGGCCGAGCTAGAGAAGCCCGGAGGGAGCCGAGCTATGGAAGCCCGGAGGGAGCCGAGCTATGGGAGCCCAGAGAAGCCGAGCTATGGAAGCTCGGAGGGAGCCGAGCTATGGAAGCCCGGAGGGGGCCGAGCTATGGAAGCCCGGAGAAGTCGAGCTACGGAAGCCCGAAGGGAGCCGAGCTATGGAAGCCCAGAGGGAGCCGAGCTATGGAAGCCCGGAGGGAGCCGAGCCACGGAAGCCCGGAGGGAGCCGAGCTATGGAAGCCCGGAGAAGCCGAGCTACGGAAGCTCGGAGGGAGCCGAGCTATGGAAGCCCGGAGGGGGCCGAGCCACGGAAGCCCGGAGGGGCCGAGCCACGGAAGCCCGGAAGGGCCGAGCTATGGAAGCCCGGAGGGGCCGAGCTACGGAAGCCCGGAGGGGGCCGAGCTATGGAAGCCCGGAGGGGTCGAGCTATGGAAGCCGGATGGGACGAAGGGAGGAGGTTAGCCTTAACCACCTCGCACGGATATTAACGTAATGATGATTTTACCCCTCAACACATGCCCTCCACTCCCTAGTTCGAAGCGTAGGTTCGAGCATAGGGAGTACAAGTTCGAATGGCGCATTCCAGATGGGACGTCTTGGCTTGGACAGCTCACGCAATGATGCCCTAATTAATGCGATGGGGCCACCCAGCCTTCGGGGCTAAGGCTCCTCCACAAGTACGGTTAAGGTCGCGCCATGCTTCGAAACCTGATCGATCGGGTGTTTATCGAGGCGATTCCGGACGCCTGGGATGGGACGCCTCGTCTCTTCAGGGCGGCTTTCTTGGCGGAGAAGCAAAGTGACGGCCGTACTGCGTATATACATGTGTGCGCGTGCGCTCGGCGTCTTCTTGTTTTGCTTTCAAAAAGGGTTCTGGCCTTCATCTTCCTCGATGCTTATTGTTTTCGTTTGGTACCCCTTTAAATGGCGATGAGCCCCGACGATGTGGCCTTCGAGATCGTTGCCGAGGACCTGGGGAGGATTCATCAGCGATATGGCTTGCCCTTGGACGTCGTCCTACGGGTGCCGGAGCTCGATGATAGAGTTACCTGGGATCTAGAGTCCGGGGTCTTCATCTACGAGGATAGTCTGAAGGCGGGTCTTCGTTTTCCTCTCCACCCCCTGGTGAAGGAGATCATGACCCATTACAATATCAGCCCGCCAATGGTGGCCCCGAACAGTTGGCGGAATATCATCGGATTCATCTCGATGTGCCATCAGATTCGGATCGTAGCCACTCTTCCCTTTTCCGCACTTGTTACCACCTGATTCCTGGGAGGAAGTCGGAGTGGCCCTATATCGGGCCCCGGAGATCCTTCAACGTTATCGCGGATAAGCCCACTTCCATCAAGGGGTGGAAGAGCCGGTTTGTTATCGCGGAGGGGAATGTTGGTTCCGATTTCCCTCGGCGATGGGGGGATGTTGCAAGGGATGCGGAGACACATCCGGCTTTGTCAGCGCAGGAGGAGAAGGACTTGGACGTCCTCCGCAACGAGCAGGTGTTTTCGACTAACGACCTGCTATCGGAGGGGGCCCTCTTCGCAGCCGGGCTCAGCCCCCTGGACCCGCAAGGTGAGTCTCTTTCATGCCGTGTATCTTTTTCAATTAGTGTGCTTGATTCTGAGTATGTGTGCTCTATTCTAATAGCTGCAAGGTCGGCGTTGTCAAACCTCTCCAAGAGGAAGAGAGGGAAACGTCCCGAGGAAGGTAGCGGCGCGGACAGTGGCCGGCCCGTAAAAAGGGCTCATGCTTCCGCGAGGAGTCCGTCGGATGCCGGGGCAGTCATGGCAGAAGCGCCGGGGGCGAAGGAGAGCCCGGAGAGGGCGGTTATGGCCTTCGACCCTCTCGTGTTGGAGATATCGGACAGCTCAGATGAGGCTCCGATGGCTCATCCGACCGTGTCTCCCCTGAAAGAGGAAACAACGGCGGATTTAGAAGAGGGGATTGTTGCTGAGGAGGTTGCCGTCCCCGCAGGATCGCCATCGGCTCCAGCAGGAGAGGAAGAAGTGGCGGCCGCAGCCGGGGAGGTTCAGGGGGAACTTTCTCTCGGTCTCTCCGCAGGGGAGCACAGTAGCAGTGAGGCAGGTCAGACTGAGGCTTCGGGGGAGCCTGCGGAGGATACGCAAGTGGTGGAACAGGCCGGGATCTCGGAGGGCCCGGCGACGGAGACACAAATGGTGGTGATCGAGGGAGGGGCGTCGAAGGAGGAGACGCAGCAAGGCGGGAGCTCCGCATTGGGAGCTTCTTCGAAAAAGGTTTTGGGGAGGCTGGCGCTTGGGCTGGCTGAATTATCTGAAGAAACCCAAGCCAGGGCCTTGGTAGAGGAGGCTGGGAGGTTGAAGGCCTCTCAGACGAGGGCCGCCCAGGCCGGTCCTTCAGGCGGGGTTGGCCAACCCAGCGGCTCGGAGGCCGATATTGAGGAGGCATTTTCCGCCATGATCAGGTCGGCCCTGTATCCGGGCGCGGATCCTTCGGCAAACAAATTCGCCGACCTGGGGCTGGTCGATGCTGCGTTTGGGCAGTGTTGCCGCCGGGATCCGTCCTCCGACTCGGGCGCAGTCGATCTCCAGGGAGAGGGGTGCGGCGGACCTGCAAAAAGAAGCCCACAGGCGGAGGGACGCTGGGGGTGGCCCTCCGTGGAAGACCCTCCGATGCTCAAGTCAGTGGAGAAGAAATCGGCGATCAACCAGACAGTGGGGAGGTGGATCTCTCCGGGAGACCTCTCCGGGGGTGGCCAATCGGAGGCTCCAGAGGGCGGGAGCACCGACGAGCTGCCGAGAGAGAGGAGAGTGAGAGTGGGGGCGCAAGCGCGCAAGTGCGCATACAGAGTTGCGTACCTGGGGGAATTTGTGAGACTGATATTTATAGACTGTCGTTTGGGTCTTGAGCGCCTTCTGGAAGGTTCGGAGGTTGTTACGATACGGAGACGGACAGAATCAGGCCGTTGTGGGGCCGTTAGAATCTGTATCTTGTTTGTTCAGAGATTGACGGCTGGGAGAGCTCCTTGACGCCTCGAGATCTGGTTGAGTAGGCCTAGGGCGGTTATGATAGGCTTTAGGCCACGTCCCGACATGATTCCTTGTCTAGGATGCCGTTTCGATAGGCTTGGGCTCTCCCGCCTCAGGTTCCGCGGAGGTAAGTGTTAGGTTTCGGATTGCAAATGAAGCCGAGCTACGGAGGCCCGGAAGGGCCGAGCTAGAGAAGCCCAGAGGGAGCCGAGCTATGGAAGCCCGGAGGGAGCCGAGCTACGGAAGCCCGGAGGGAGCCGAGCTATGGAAGCCCGGAGGGGGCCGAGCTATGGAATCCCGGAGAAGCCGAGCTACGGAAGCCCGGAGGGAGCCGAGCTATGGAAGCCCGGAGGGAGCCGAGCCACGGAAGCCCGGAGGGAGCCGAGCTATGGAAGCCCGGAGGGAGCCGAGCCACGGAAGCCCGGAGGGAGCCGAGCTATGGAAGCCCGAAGAAGCCGAGCTACGGAAGCCCGGAGGGAGCCGAGCTATGGAAGCTCGGAAGGGCCGAGCCACGGAAGCCCGGAGGGGCCGAGCTATGGAAGCCCGGAAGGGCCGAGCTACGGAAGCCCAGAGGGGCCGAGCTACGGAAGCCCGGAGGGGGCCGAGCTATGGAAGCCCGGAGGGGTCGAGCTATGGAAGCCCGGATGGGACGAAGGAGGAGGTTAGCCTTAACCGCCTCGCACGGATATTAACGTAATGATGATTTTACCCCTCAACACATGCCCTCCACTCCCTAGTTCGAAGCATAGGTTCGAGCATAGGGAGTACAAGTTCGAATGGCGCGTTCCAGATGGGACGTCTTGGCTTGGACAGCTCGCGCAATGATGCCCTAATTAATGCGACGGGGCCACCCAGCCTTCGGGGCTAAGGCTCCTCCACAAGTAACGGTTAAGGTCGCGCCATGCTTCGAAACCTGATCGATTGGGTATTTATCGAGGCGATTTCGGACGCCTGGGATGGGACGCCCCGTCTCTTCAGGGCGGCTTTCTTGGCGGAGAAGCAAAGTGATGGCCGTACTGCGTATATACATGTGTGCGCGTGCGCTCGGCGTCTTCTCGTTTTGCTTTCAAAAAGGGTTCTGGCCTTCATCTTCCTTGACGCTTATTGTTTTCATTGGTACCCCTTTCAATGGCGATGAGCCCCGACGATGTGGCCTCCGAGATCATTGCCGAGGACCTGGGGAGGATTCATCAACGATATGGCTTGCCCTTGGATGTTGTCCTATGGGTGCCGGAGCCCGATGATAGAGTTACCCGAGATCTAGAGTCCGAGGTCTTCATCTACGAGGATAGTCTGAAGGCGGGTCTTCGTTTTCCTCTTCACCCCCTGGTGAAGGAGATCATGACCCATTACAATATCAGCCCGCCAATGGTGGCCCCGAACAGTTGGCGGAATATCATCGGATTCATCTCGATGTGCCACCAAATTTGGATCGTAGCCACTCTTCCCCTTTTCCGCACTTGTTACCACCTGATTCCTGGGAGGAAGTCGGAGTGGCCCTATATCGGGCCCCGGAGATCCTTCAACGTTATCGCGGATAAGACCTCTTCCATCAAGGGGTGGAAGAGCCGATTTGTTATCGCGGAGGGGAATGTCGGTTCTGATTTCCCTCGGCGATGGGGGGATGTTGCAAGGGATGCGGAGACACATCCGGCTTTGTCGGCGTAGGAGGAGAAGGACTTGGACATCCTCCGCAACGGGCAGGTGTTTTCGGCTAACGACCTGCTATCGGAGGGGGCCCTCTTCGTAGCCGGGCTCAGCCCCCTGGACCCGCAAGGTGAGTCTCTTTCGTGCCGTGTATCTTTTTCGATTAGTGTGCTTGATTCTGAGTATGTGTGCTCTATTCTAATAGCTGCAAGGTCGGCGTTGTCAAACCTCTCCAAGAGGAAGAGAGGGAAACGTTCCGGGGAAGGTAGCGGCGCGGACAGTGGCCGGCCCATAAAAAGGGCTCATGCTTCCGCGAGGAGTCCGTCGGATGCCGGGGCAGTCATGGCAGAAGCGCCGGGGGTGAAGGAGAGCACAGGGAGGGCTGTTATGGCCTCCGACCCTCTCGTATTGGAGATATCGGACAGCTCAGATGAGGCTCCGATGGCTCATCCGACCACATCTCCCCTGAAAGAGGAAACAGCGGCGGATTTAGAAGAGGGGATTGTTGCTGAGGAGGTTGCCGTCCCCGCAGGATCGCCATCGGCTCCAGCAGGAGAGGAAGAAGTGGCGGCCGCAGCCGGGGAGGTTCAGGGGGAACTTTCTCTCGGTCTCTCCTCAGGGGAGCACGGTAGCAGTGAGGCAGGTCAGACTGAGGCTTCGAGGGAGCCTGCGGAGGAGACGCAAGTGGTGGAACAGGCCGGGATCTCGGAGGGCCCGGCGGCGGAGACACAAATGGTGGTGACCGAGGGAGGGGCGTCGAAGGAGGAGACGCAGCAAGGCGGGAGCTCCGCATTGGGAGTTTCTTCGAAAAAGGTTTTGGGGAGGCTGGCGCTTGGGCTAGCTGAATTATCTGAAGAAACCCAAGCCAGGGCCTTGGTAGAGGAGGCTGGGAGGTTGAAGGCCTCTCAGACGGGGGCCGCCCAGGCCAGTCCTTCAGGCGGGGTTGGCCAACCCAGCGGCTCGGACACCGATATTGAGGAGGCGTTTTCCGCCATGATCAGGTCGGCCCTGTATTCGGGCGCGGATCCTTCGGCAGACAAATTCGCCGACCTGGGGCTGGTCGATGCTGCGTTTGGGCAGCAAGGCATGGCAGAGAGTATCCATCTTCTTCCCGACATCGATAACACACCTTGATGAGGATGACCCGGGCCTATGCCTCGCGGGTGAGTTACTTTTCTTGTGCGATAGATGTTTCTCGATTGACCCCATCATGGGCTCTTATTCAATTTTTGCCTTTGCAGAGCGTTTTGCTTTCCCAGGCGATTTGCTGGCGCTTGAGTTTGGCGACGGGGGCCAGTGTCCAGGCCCGGAGGGAGAATGTCGAGCTCCAGTCGCGGCTGAAGGTGTCTGAGCAGTTTGAAGAGCTCATGGACACGATGGATAGGAACTTGAAGGGGGCAAGGGCGGCACATCAGGTCGCCCTGGCCGAGGTGTCCAAGCAGAGGCGCAGGGCGGAGGAGTTGCAGGAACTCCTGGAGAAAAACGACAATGCGTGCCTGGAGTTGGCCAGGATTGAGTCAAAGCATTCCTTGGAGGTGAAGGCGATGCAGAAAGAACATAATGAGAGCATAGGTCGGATGGGGAGAGAAGCTGCAGACGAGAGGAAGCGTTTAACCAGGATGCTTGGCGAGGTGGAGGAGCGACTGAAGCGCCGCGATAGAGAAATTGCCCATTTGAAAGAGAGCGCTAAGTGGCAACAAGGGATGATAGCTCGGGTGAACAACGAGCTAACCCAAGCTCAGGAGGCAATCGGAGCCAAGCAGTTGAAGATCGGCAGTCTGCAGGAGAGAGTTGAGCTGGTCGGGGCTGATAGGACAAGAACCAGACGTGAGGCTGAGGAGTTGGCCCAGAGGTTGGCCGAGCGAGAGGGGAGGTACGCTCTTATTTTTCCCCTTTTTGTTTTTACTACTGGGCTCTCGCAGCGCCGATTTGATCTTGGATTTTTTGGATGGCGAAGATGGAGTCGGAGATTCGGGCTCTTCAAGGTGAGCTCGCGTCTACTCGCAATAGGAGCTCGGAGCTTGAGACGCGGGCTAGCGAGCTCGAGGAGCAAAATGTCATCCTGAAGGCCCAGGTGATTGAGGCTGAGAAACAGATGACGGAGGCCAAGACGCAGCATGCCATACTCAGGGGGAGGCAAGACGCTATCAGCGTTGACGCCTTCCATCATGGGAAGAAGGAGTGCAAACAGCAGATTCTCAGCGAGCACCCGGAATGGGACCTTTCTTTTCTGAGCGCTGAAGATCCCAATGATGGCGAGTCTGAAGAAGAGGACGAAGACGAATATGTCGACGTTTCTGACGCCGAACTTGGCACCGCCCCTGGTCCCAGCGAAGTTGCAGTTTCTGAGGGACGGTCGCACACTGCCGCAGAGGGGGTAAAAATGTTAGAGAAGGGCGAGTCTAGCCGTGCTTCTGTAGGTGCTACTAAGGGTTCCTCCAAAGCTGGTGCGGCTCCCGATCCTTAGGGGCCATTCATGTATTTCATCTTTTAGACGTTAGTCAGACGTTTCTTAATAAACGAATTTCTGTTTCCACTTAGGCGTTTTCCTTGTGTGACCTTGTTGTTGTTTCCGCCTCGATTGTGAGCGACTTGTGGTTTACTGACGCCCTTTGGTCACTGTTACCTCGAGATTGAAGGAAACGCACCGGCTAAGCCCGATGGGAAAACCGGGTCGGCCTGGGCCGATGAAGAATAATAGGTTGGCCGGGCCGACGAGCAAAAATAGGTCAGCTGGAGCCGACAGGCGAAGATAGATCGGCTGGGACCGACAGGAAAAGTAGGTCGGCTGGGGCCGACAGGCAATGTAGGTTGGCTGGGACCGACAGGCAAAATAGGTTGGCTGAGGCCGACAGGCAAAATAGGTCGGCTAGGACCGATAGAAAAAGTAGGTCGGCTGGGGCCGATAGGCAATGTAGGTCGGCTGGGGCCGACAGGCAAAATAGGTCGGCTGGGGCCGACAGGCAAAATAGGTCGGCTAGGACCGACGGGTGAAAAGGTCTTCGCGCCTTTTACCATTCTGTCAACGCCTGCTGCTCCGCAGGTGATTCGGTTTTATTTCACCAGAACTGATGATACGGTGTAGTGGGGGAATAAAGCTGTGTCAGAGCTTTCCAGAAGGTGCTCTTTTCCCATGCAGATTGCTTTGTTGCATACGCAATTGATCGCCATTGGAGGACGTTGCTTTCGAAGGGCGATACTCTGGGCCCGCCAGTTTCCGAGGTGCTGGCTGGCGATCACCCGTGTTAAACGACAGTGATTCGGGATCAGGAGGAGATCTTCGTACGCGTCATAACCAGGCGGTGGGCTTGGCGCGCAATGGGGCGCTGCGCCAATCTTGAGAGGCCACGTGGAGGCACGGCTTGGAAGTTTGAATTTCGGACTCACAGCTTGGGTAGCTCATTCCCGGTTCTTTTCTGCCTATAAAAAGGGAAGAGGGGTCACGCTTGGTTATCCTCAAAGTGCCTTTCCCATCAGAGCTTCTACCATGCTCACTTCTCTGCTGCTACGAGTGGGAGGGTCGACTTTTCCTCTCATAGGCTACTTGCCACCGGATAGCTGGGGCGACTGGGGAGCTGCCGGAGAATGGCTCGCCCTTAGGGGTGGGTCCCGGAGATCATATGGAGAGCGCATAAGAAGGGCGCAGAGATCATACGGAGAGCGCACAAATGCGCTTCCTGTGCGATCTCTGCGGCTCCTGCTCGGAGACGCAGGGTCGAAGTGCATGCGGGCCTCCCATGCCTCGCTTGAACTTCTCCTCCTTCCTCGATTTGGATTTCCGGGCTCAGCCGCCTGGGGAATCTTTCATCACACGGGAAGGGGGTGAAGGTGCACCGTTTGCCGACTCCTCGTCCTTGAAATTTGGCGGGGCGCGGCGGCACGCACTCGGTTTGGGAGAGCGTTCCAATGCCAAGGTCCGCTGGCTTCCCACCTGCTCGCCGAGGGGTCCCCTGGTTGGATGGTCTGGGATGGCCATCCAGATATCTCGGTTGGGTCACCGAGATATCGCTACTACCTGAAGCCAGTCGCAACTATTGGTCCGTGTCGACGGGCAATTATCGGCCCTAACCGACTGGACACGATCACGACTGTCTAGTTGCCCGAGTTTTGTATTTGCCTTTATTTTATGCATTTCAATTCCCTTGTAACGCCTGTGAGGCATTTGTAATTGATCATGATCGGCAATAAAGAGAATTTGGTTCTGTTTTTCAATCCTCATCTTTTCTATGCCGAGCTTGCTATCATTATTATTTGTGGGGTGCCAAAAGCATTCCGCTCGTCCTTAGATGAGGGTCTTATGCCGCCCGAACCAGTTGAAGTTCGCGCGCGGTGGTTCAGAGGTCGTTCGGCGAAATATGCTCCTTGCTTAGATCGAGAGTTTGAAATTTTTGTGCTTCGCTTTTGCCGGAGCCCGAATTATCGTGGGTCGGCTTTTATCGAAGTTCGGGGAATCTGTAGCTTCTCCCATTATGGTTTAGGGAACCTGTCGTTCGGCCCTGCCGAGGTTCGGAAACATTTGACTTGGCCCTGCCGAGGTTCGGAGAATTTTGTAGCTCGGCCCTGCCGAGGTTCGGAGAATTTGTAGCTCGGCCATGCCGAGGTTCAAGATTTGGTAGCTCGGCCCTGCCGAGATTCAGAGACTATTTTACTTGGCCCTGCCAAGGTTCGGAGAATTTTGTAGCTCGGCCCTGCCGAGATTCGGAGAACGCCTTACTTGGCCCTGCCAAGGTTCGGAGAACTGGTCACTCGGCCCTGCCGAGGTTCGGAGAACACTTGACTTGGCCCTGCCAAGGTTCGGAGAATTTTGTAGCTCGGCCCTGCCGAGGTTCGGAGACTATTTTACTTGGCCCTGCCAAGGTTCGGAGAATTTTGTAGCTCGGCCCTGCCGAGATTCAGAGACTATTTACTTGGCCCTGCCAAGGTTCGGAGAATTTTGTAGCTCGGCCCTGCCGAGATTCGGAGACTATTTTACTTGGCCCTGCCAAGGTTCGGAGAATTTGTAGTTCGGCCTTCCCGAGGTTTGGAGATTCGGGCTCGAAGGGAGCGACTCAGCTGTCGTTGTAGGCCACAGCGTTAGGTCCACGCGGCGCTTGAGCGGAACGAGCGGTATATTGTCACGCTTTTATTGGTGCGGCCACTCCTCCCGAGGGGGCAAGTTACTGGCCGAGCGCCGGACTTCCACGTTTTCCGAGAAAAGGGGGCGATATTAAGTGGCTTGGGGAAGCGTCGAATGCATTCATTGCGAGGGCGGACAGATTGGAAAATGTTCGCTTGGAGAATTTTGGACGATCTGTTCGCGTTTTCCAATTTTACTCGGGATAGGGCGTGACTCTTCGGATTCCTCGTGCATTGGGATGGTGACACGTGGCGAGTTCTCATGGGTCGGCGGTCGCGGTGTGGCCGATCGAGATACCTGCCTGGCGGGTATAAATACGACCGAGGGGCATAGGTTTCGTTTATCCCTCAATTTAAGTTCGAAAAGATGGCCTCCCCAGCGCGATCATCAGGTGAGTCGCGTTCCTCACTTGACAGCCCATCGCGCTCGGAGGGGAGGTCCACCTCCGTCACGGTTGATGGAGAGAGCCTGGCGTCGGCCTTCGCGAATAACGAGCAGCTCGCGAGGATCGCCGAAGAATTTTTGGACGTATCGGTCAGGGAGGCGGAAGCCTCACGCCGGTTGATGGACCGGCAGAGGGAGGAGATAGCGTCCCTGCGTCAGCAGGTGGCTGACCTGACGGAGCGCCTGGAGGAACTGTTAGCCTCCGGGAGTGACTTCGAATTCTGATTCGGGGCCTCCCCTCTTGTTTTTTGCTTTTCACCGCCTCTTTGTAGTCCTCCTCTTTATGAATGAAAGGTGGGTCTCATTTTGAAGTCCCTTTCTTTAAGAGTTTACGGCCTTGACCTGTGTGATAAATCAGGGGGTTGGCGCGGCCCCGTCGTTTTTCACGCGCTGATATAGGCTCTTTGAACGACGGGTTATGGGGGTGTCACCCAAAAGATTTCCAGTAGCAGAGAGGGGAATCATCTAGCTCCGCTCGGGGCTCTCGGCCGATTTTGCGGGGCTCAACGGCCTTAAGAGGGGGTTTTGCCGATGGTGGCTTCTTCATTCGTGTCGACGGTTTTTGTTTAACGTGCTTGTTTTCAAACCGGACAAAGTCCTTCGGGACTATTTGGGGGCCGTTCGGTTTTGGTCGAGGCCTCTATACTTCGGCTTTTTCGCTGGGGTTTTAGTCCGAATGATTACCTGGCCTTGACATGGCTCGGAGGATTCGTTGCTCGCCCTGCCGAGGTTCGGAGGAACGTTTTACTTGGCCCTGCCAACGTTCGGAGATTTGTTGCTCGGCCCTGCCGAGGTTCGGAGAAATATTTTACTTGGCCCTGCCAAGGTTCGGAGATTTGTTGCTCGGCCCTGCCGAGGTTCGGAGAAATATTTTACTTGGCCCTGCCAAGGTTCGGAGATTTGTTGCTCGGCCCTGCCGAGGTTCGGAGAATATTTTACTTGGCCCTGCCAAGGTTCGGAGATTTGTTGCTCGGCCCTGCCGAGGTTCGGAGAATATTTTACTTGGCCCTGCCAAGGTTCGAAGATTTGTTGCTCGGCCCTGTCGAGGTTCGGAGAAATATTTTACTTGGCCCTGCCAAGGTTCGGAGATTTGTTGCTCGGCCCTGCCGAGGTTCGGAGAAATATTTTACTTGGCCCTGCCAAGGTTCAGAGATTTGTTGCTCGGCCCTGCGAGGTTCGGAGAATATTTTACTTGGCCCTGCCAAGGTTCGGAGAAATATTTTACTTGGCCCTGCCAAGGTTCGGAGATTTGTTGCTCGGCCCTACCGAGGTTCGGAGAAATATTTTACTTGGCCCTGCCAAGGTTCGGAGATTTGTTGCTCGGCCCTGCCGAGGTTCGGAGAAATATTTTACTTGGCCCTGCCAAGGTTCGGAGATTTGTTGCTCGGCCCTGCCGAGGTTCGGAGAAATATTTTACTTGGCCCTGCCAAGGTTCGGAGATTTTGTTGCTCGGCCCTGCCGAGGTTCGGAGAAATATTTTACTTGGCCCTGCCAAGGTTCGGAGATTTGTTGCTCGGCCCTGCCGAGGTTCGGAGAAATATTTTACTTGGCCCTGCCAAGGTTCGGAGATTTGTTGCTCGACCCTGCCGAGGTTCGGAGAAATATTTTACTTGGCCCTGCCAAGTTCGGAGAATATTTTACTTGGCCCTGCCAAGGTTCGGAGATTTCCTGTTCAAACAGACAACTCGGTTGTGCCGAGGATTGGTAAGCAGTATTTGTTTCTCCTTGCAATTCATAACAATATGGTGCATAATGACTCATGCGACAGGTTTTGAGGAAACAGATAAGCAGGAACGTGCGGTGAGGCATGCAAAAAATGAATTCAAAGAGGACATACCCTACTGATAATATTTGCGAAGGTTGTCCGCGTTCCAAGTCCGGGGAATGGACTTCCCATCCAGATCCTGCAGCTTGTAGGTTCCTGGTCCAATAATCTCCGTTATTTGATACGGGCCCTCCCAATTTGGCGCCAGTTTTCCCTGCTCCAGAGGTTTGGAACAGAAGCTTTCCGGAGGACAAGGTCGCCAGGTAGGAAAGCTTTCCCCTTGACCCGAGAGGCATGGTACCGAGCCACCCTCTGTTGATAAGCAGCCGTCCTGATTCGGGCCTTTTCTCTGACTTCTTCTACCAAGTCGAGGTTGGTGCGGAGTTGCTCATCGCTGGCTTCCTCCGAATAATTCTCCACCCGCAATGATGGGAGGCCTATTTCCACAGGGATGACAGCCTCTGTGCCAAAAGCCATTCGGAATGGAGTCTCGCCGGTCAGGATTCTCGGGGTAGTTCGGTAGGCCCACAAGACATGATGTAGCTCGTTGGCCCATCTGCCTTGGGCTCTGGAAAGGCGAGCTTTAATTCCCTGAAGGAGGGTCCTGTTGGTTACTTCAGTCGCTCCGTTGGCTTGTGGGTGTCCGACCGAGGTAAGGTGGTGGCGGATTCCGTGTTCCTCACAGAATTGGCGGAATTTGGAGTTGTCAAACTGTTTACCGTTATCGATGATTATGGTGTGGGGGAGGCCAAATCGACAGATGATGGATCTCCAAACAAAGTCCCTGGCTCGTGCCTCGGTGATCTGCGCGACCGCTTCCGCTTCGACCCATTTGGTGAAGTAGTCAATGGCGACAAATAAGAACTTCCGCTGTCCCGTCGCAAGCGGGAATGGGCCGAGGATGTCCATCCCCCATTTGGCAAAGGGCCAAGCGGAGGATATAGAGACTAGCTCGGTGGAAGGGAGTCTTTGGATGCTTGCGTGTCTCTGGCAGGAGTCACAGGCTCGGACTAAATCGTCCGCGTCTCTTTGCATGGTCGGCCAGTAGTAGCCCTGCCGCAGTACCTTGTGACATAGGGATCGGCTTCCCAGATGGTTGCCGCAAATTCCTTCATGCACCTCACGCAGAGCATAATCTGCTTCGGATGGGCGAAGGCATTTAAGCAGCGGCATGGAGAACGACCGCTTGTAAAGTTGGTTGTCAATTACTACATAATGGGTGGCTTGCAGCTTCAGCTTCCTAGCCTCTCTTCGGTCGGATGGAAGCGACCCTTCTTTGAGATATCTGAGGATAGGGTCGAACCAGGATGATTCGGCCTCGACTTGCATCACTCGGTCGGCTTCCATGATGCTCGGCTTTTCCAGAGTCTCATGTGGAATTTTTGCTCGGCATCCATTGATTCCGTGGTTGCCAGTCGGGAGAGTAGGTCGGCACGGGCATTCTCAGATCTGGGGATTTGAATAATTTCAAATTCATAAAAATGAGGAAGCAAGCTACGCACCTCCTGGAGATACCGAATCATGTTCGGCTCCCGAGCTTCAAACTCTCCCCGAACGTGGCCGGCTACCAACTGAGAGTCGGTGAAGGCGCTGAGTTTTTCCACCTTCAGGTTGCGGGCGATCCTGAGACCAGCTAACAGGGCTTCATACTCGGCTTCATTGTTGGAAGCCGGGAAGGAGAACCGGACGCCATACTCGAAAGCCATCCCCTCAGGACTAGTAAGAACCAGACCC
>UESW01004587.1:139268-488871 GCA_900491605.1 Calamus simplicifolius | reverse complement strand
GCGATCCGGAGACCGGCTAACAGGGCTTCATACTCGGCTTCGTTGTTGGAAGCCGGGAAGGAGAATCGGACGCCATATTCGAAAGTCATCCCCTCGGACTGGTGAGAACTAGACCCGCACCCGATGGGCATTGGACGACCCGTCGACATGGAGGAGCCACCGGGCTCCAGACTTTGGCTCTTCGGGGAGTCTGGGGTAGAACCGTCCTCCGGGATGGTACACTCGAGGAGGAAGTCGGCCAGCACTTGAGCTTTGATGGCGGGCGAGGCTGAAAATGTATGTCATGCTCGCTTAGCTCGACGGCCCATTTGGTCATTCTCCCGATGTTTCGGACGGTGGACCACCGCCTTGATGGGTTGGTCAGTCAGGACCGTCACAGAATGTGCTTGGAAATACGGTCGCAGCTTTCGAACTGAGGTGATAAGGCCAACACCATCTTTTCAATCCTGCTGTACCTCGTCTCCGCATCGCGGAGCAGCCTGCTCACATAGTAGATCGGCTTCTGGACTTTGCCTTCTTC
Source organism: Calamus simplicifolius (assembly GCA_900491605.1). Lineage (NCBI taxonomy): Eukaryota > Viridiplantae > Streptophyta > Magnoliopsida > Arecales > Arecaceae > Calamus > Calamus simplicifolius. The sequence continues at coordinate 488,351 of UESW01004587.1, read as the reverse complement.
TTTGACCAGCACCGAACAAACGCGCCCTCGAAACAGCCAGGTACAGAATAGGTCTCCCCGGGGCGGACTACTGAGAAGGGGGCGAGCCGAGGTACTTTTTGAGATCTTGAAATGATTTTGGCACTCGGGAGTCCACTGGAAGTTTTTGGCCGATCGGAGAGTTTTGAAGAAGGGGAGGCATCTCTCGGCGACCGCGCCACAAAGCGGTTAAGGGCCGCTATCCTCCCGGTAGGCGCTGGACCTCTTTAATAGATGGGGGGCGCCATTTGTTGGAGAGCTTGAATCTTCTGGGGGTTAGCTTCGATACCTCGCTGGGAGACCATGAAGCCGAGGAACTTCCCCGAGTTGACGCCGAAGGCGCACTTGGTCGGGTTGAGCTTCATCCCATATTTGCGCAACGTTGCAAAGCTCTCCGAGAGGTCCTCGACATGCTGTGCGCTTCCTTGCTTTTGACCAGCATGTCGTCCACATACACCTCCATGTTCCGGCCGATTTGCTCCTTGAACACCTTGTTGACCAGCCGCTGGTAGGTCGCTCCTGCATTTTTAAGACCAAAAGGCATAACTCGGTAACAGTAGGTACCTCGGTCGGTTATGAAGGCGGTCTTTTCTTCATCTTCGGGGGCCATTCGGATCTGATTGTAGCCCGAATAGGCATCCATGAATGACAGCATTTGGTGGCCTGAGGTGGCGTCCACGAGCTGATCGATCCGAGGGAGGGGGAAGCTGTCCTTCGGGCAGGCTTTGTTGAGGTCGGTGAAGTCGATGCAGATCCTCCATTTGCCGTTCGACTTTTTCACCATGACGACATTTGACAGCCAGCTTGGGTAATTCACCTCTCGGACGAAGTTGGCCTTTGATGAGTTTGTCGACCTCTTCTTCAATGGCTTTTGCCGCTCTGGGGCGAAGCTTCTCTTCTTCTGCTTAACAGGCCTGTGCATCTCGTCCACATTGAGATGGTGGACGAGGACCTCGGGGCTGATCCCTGGCATGTCGGAGGCGGTCCAGGCGAAGATGTCCGCATTGCTTTGGAGGAATCTGATCAGCCTGTGCCGAGGCTCTCCTTTGAGTAGCGACCCGATCCTTATGGTTCGGTCGGGCCGAGCTTCGTCCAGCGGTACTTCCTCCAGTTCTTCGCCGGTTCTCCCCGCTGTTCGGCGAAGTCCTCGCGAGCGTCTAGCCCGTCAACTTCGGGCATTCTAGACTGAAGGCTCGTAACGAAACATTGCCGAGCCATGGCTTGACTTCCCCGAACCACTCCAACTCCTTGCTCGGTAGGGAACTTCATAGACAGATGCGGGATGGAGACAACTGCCTTGAGGGACATCAAGCCGGGCCTGCCGAATATGGCGTTGTATGGGGACCTGAGGTCGGTCACTAGGAAATCGGTCTGAACAATGGCCACAAGGGGCCAGGTTCCCGCGCGGACCGTCAGGGTGACGATTCCTTCCGGGACGATGACGTCGCCGGTGAATCCCATCAGGGTGGAATCCACGGCTCGAAGGTTTTCCATGAGCAATTTCATCCTGGCAAACACACCGAGGTACAAAACGTTTACCGAGCTTCCACTATCAACGAGGATTCGGCTTACATCATAATTGTTCAAATTAAGGGATACAACAAGTGCGTCATCGTGGGGGAGCTGTATCCCAAGAAGATCATCATCGGAGAAGGAGAGCTCCCGTGCGTGCCTTCTTTGGCACCTGCATCACCGTCGCCCCTGGAGCTCGATCCGCCGGCCTCCTCAATCATGTTGATACGGCCAACCACGGGCGGATTTGGTGGAGGAGGGAGTTGTGGGAGCTCGGGCTGGCGGTCACCTCCTTGTGGTGGCTCGGGTGCCCTCCTGAACTGGTCCAGCCGTCCCCGCCGAATCAGCCTCTCGATTTCATTCTTCAGCTGCCAGCATTCTTCAGTGTCATGACCATGCTCCCTATGGTAGCGGCAGTACTTGGCGGGATCTCTCGGGTTGGGTTCCCTCGGAGAGGTACTGGTCGGGGAAGCTGGCGCTCTATCTCCATGAGGATTTGCGCCCGGGGCACAGTCAGCGGAGTGTAGCGATCGAATCGCCTGGGAGGACTCCGGGAGCGATTCCTTGGCGGCAGCGGAGGGACTCTTTGGCGGCGAGGCGGACTTGGCCGACGGGGACGGTGTCTGTCGGGACTTTGGGCTCCTTCTTCTTTGCTTGCTCAGCGCGGGCACTCTCCGCGACTCCTCGACCCTAGCGTACTTGTCCGCAAGGGCCATCATATCAGAGAGACATGGGGGGTAGCTGACCTCCATGCCAGATAGAAGTCGCTCTCCTTCGAAACTCCCCCGCCAGGGCGGACATAGCCACCTCATGATTAAGGTGGTCCACCTCCAACATGGCCTTGTTGAAACGGCCAAGGTAATTTCTCAAGGACTCCCCCTCTCTCTGCTTAACTTCGGAGAGGGAGTCGGATCTCCGTCGGTGGCGGCGGCTGCTGACGAACTGGCCAATAAAAAGGCAGCTCGTCGAATGAATCAATGGAACCTGGTTTCAAGGCGTTGAACCAGGTTCGGGCGGATCCTCTGAGGGTGGATGGGAAGGCTCGGCAGAGGACCGCATCAGATGCTCCGTGGAACATCATTATTGACCGGAAGCTACTGAGATGGTCATCCGGATCAGTGGAGCCGTGATAGGGTTCGACGGCTGGCAGTTTGACATGGGAGGGAATCACTTCCTCCATGATCCCCTTAGAGAAAGGGATGCCCTGCTCTGCCTTGGGCTGGGGCAGGTGGGTCTGCTTGGCGGCGTCCAGCTCCTGACGCATCTCCTGGATCTGACGGCGGATCTCCTCCTCCGGCAGAGGAGGAGCTGGGCGGAGAACCGCAAGGATGGCGTTGAATCATGGTGAGACGTCGCCGGGGAGAGGGAGCGGGCTCGCCGAGATCTGGGAGGATCTCTATCATAACCGGCCTCGCGGGACTGGTTTGTCCCCCTGGGCGATGTGGGGGATCCGCTGACCCACGGATCAGAGGAGGAGGCCCGGCGAAGAAGGAATCGCCGCCTCCTTCTGAGGATGCGAAGCAGGAGGAGCTGCAAGGCGCTCCTGGACCAGGTGGGTAAGAGCCTGGACTTGTTGGACCAGCGTAGCAAACTGGTCCTGGGTCACCGGAATGGCAGGCGGCGACGGAGTCTCGACAGGTGGGGGTTGTGCGCTGTGGCGCCAGTCGGATCAGGCCTCTGGGAGGCGACCTGATCTTGGGCATCAGAGGTTGCTCTCTTCCGGTTGGCCATCAGAGAGGTTCTTCTCCGGATTGAGATCCTTGTCTCCTTTCTTCAAGTTTTAATGGGACTTGAGGCCCTTCCTCTAGCGCCAATCTGTTGCCGCCGGGATCCGTCCTCCGACTCGGGCGCGGTCGATCTCCAGGAGAGGGGTGCGGCGGACCTGCAAAAGAAGCCCACACGCGGAGGGACGCTGGGGGTGGTCCTCCGTGGAAGGCCCTCCGACGCTCAAGTCAGTGGGGAAGGAATCGGCGATCAACCAGACAGTGGGGAGGTGGATCTCTCCGGGAGACCTCTCCAGGGGGCGGCCAAAGAGAGAGAGAGAGCCAGAGTTTTGTGTGCGTCCAGGGTCGCGTACCTGAGAGAATCTGTGAATCTGATATTTATAGACTGTCACCTGGATCTTGAGCATCTTCTGGAAGGTTCAGAGGTTGTTACGATACGGAGGCGGACAAAATCAGGCCGTTGTGGGGCCGTTAGAATCCGTACCTTGTTTGTTCAGGATTGACGGCTGGGAGAGCTCCTTGACGCCTCGAGATCTGGTCAGGTAGGCGTGGGGCGGTTACAATAGGCTCTAGGCCACGTCCCGACATGATTCCTAGTCTAGGATGCTGTTCGGGTAGGCCTGGGCTCTCCCGCGTCAAGTTCCGCGGAGGTAGGTGTTAGGCTACGGATTGCTCGATGAAGCCGAGCCATAGAAGAGACCGAGCTATGGAGGGCCGAAAGGGCCGAGCTACGGAAGCCCGGAAGGGTCGAGCTACGGAAGCCCGAAGGGACCGAGCTACGGAAACCCGGAAGGACCGAGCTACGGAAGCCCGGAGGGAGCCGAGCTATGGAAGCCCGAAGGGAGCCGAGCTATGGAAGCCCGGAGGGGACGAGCTATGGAAGCCCGGATGGGACCGAGCTATGGAAGCCCAAATGGAACGAAGAAGGGGGTTAGCCTTAATCGCCTCGTACGGATATTAACGCAATGACGATTTTACCCCTCAACATATATATATATATACACGAGTGCCTTCCTATACTCACCTTCCCCTGTTACCATCCCTAAAACCAAACGGCCAAGCCATTCTATTCACAAGGAATGTTTACATGAGCTAGCAAAAGGCATTCTTTCTTATCCTAGGCACGCCTTGACACATTGGACCCAAATCCTAACTCATGTCTTAACGTTATATTTGGATGCTGAATAACTAGACAGGGGACCATTCTTATCCTCTCTATTTAGATAACCATATCTTAGAATTATTCAGTTTGGTTGACATTTTAAAATTGGTGGGATAACTTATGAAAAATTTAAAAAAAAAATAAAGAAAAAGAAAGTGCCCCAGTGATTAACTTTATTGAAGCATTGCTAACAATAAATCATGAATTAATGTCTCGACATTTATTTTAGAAAGAAATTGATCTGATTAATCATATGTCGATATAAATCAAATCAATAAATAAGCACTACATATGCATGGAGTTTTACTAAACATTGTTGTAACTCAATTCTAACCTAATTAATCAATCGCATATATGGTCAAAGGCTCAGAGCTTAGTTGTTGAAAGTCTGGATGGCAACCGACCAAAATTTAAAATTAAAAATTACATATGTGGTTGTTTGCTCCATATTACATCTCACATTGTACGTTAGGTTTATCCAAGAATTTTTATTTTTTAAAATTCTTAATACCTAAAATATTTCGTTTCATGAGTTAAAATAAAGCATGATCCAAAACGAAATTGATAATTTTGATTTATATATTTGAGGCCATCCTTTTGCATTAAAGGGCATTGCATCAGCTTAACGTTAAAGATTAAAAAAAAAAAAAAGTTCATCTGAACTAAAAATGGGTAGGGCCATCATGTACATGAAATTAGTAATGACGCTTCGGATCATCTGAAGTCGCATTTGGCTTTACAAATTCCGTGAGCTCGACACGGACGGAAAGGGACGCGTCCAACTTGGGCGTGGCGTCTCGTTCGAGCTGCGGCAAAACAATTTGGCCTTTTTAGGAGTGGATGCTCTTCGGATGAATGGAGCGTGGACCAGTGTCCGAGCTGATGCCACTCAGTGCCGTCCAGGTTACGTCGAAACAGAGCGAGTGAGCGAGGCAGTGACTAGATGGTCAACTACGGCACGTCTTCCCCTTTAAAAAAAGAAATAGTCGCGGAGGGCACTTTCATGAGTTATATTTTTAAAACCGATGTAGACGTATTTAATATTAAACTAAATATTTTATAAAAATTAATAAAATAAAAAATAAACTAAACTACATAATTAACTTCTATGCTTAGAGAGTGTATCACTTTAGTCCTTAAATTTTAAAAAATTATAAAATAATAATGAACTTTCTATTTTGTATCACTTTGATCCCTATCGTTAAATAGAGGAGACGTGGTAGCATTCGTAGGTATCCAAATGGTAAAAATAAATTTAAAATTTATAACTAATCAATTAATTCATTATTTAATAATTTAAAAAATATTAAAAAAAAAAATAATCTCTTCCTGTCTTGATTTGTCCTAACGGGGAATGTAATGGGTACATAAGCATTCATGGGTTAAAATGAATCAGGACCGAGAATATTATTTTTATTTTTTTTATTATTAAATAATAAGTTAAATAATGAATTAATGGTTTAATTATGAATTTTAAATTTATTTTTATGTGCTGTTATGAATACTGACAAATAAGATAGAAATGAACGACGTTTTTTCTATATAATTGTAGGGATCAAAGTGAAACAAAATAAAAGATTAAGATTATTTTTATAACTTTTTAAATTTTAATGACTAAAATGATATAACTCAGATTAATTATGTAGTTTAGCCTTAAATAATATTTTAAAGTTTATCATGTTGATTTTTCGATGGATAGGTGTGTCGAGTCACGAGTGACGCTTGAGGAACGAGGAACGCCATTTGAAATAACTTAAAGTGGGAAAAGATTCGAGTGCGGGATCGAAAGTGAAAGGTGGCTTAGGCAAGCAAATTGGCGCTTAAATATTAAATGATACCATGATCAACGTAAAAAACTGATGTTTTTCACTTTATTTTTTTATAAAGTATTTGGTTTGGACCGACTTCGCGCCAGCGTTGTCTCTTCCGGAAGCATTAGGCACTTCGATCAAAGCCTCAAAAGTCATATACTCATACGCCTTATATTTAAGCCACAGCCAGCATGGCATGTGGTGGCCGTTAATTTCTAAGAACTAAAAATTTGGAGAAACCATCGTAGAATTCGTTCACTTACGTTGTAATCAAATTTAACCAAAACTTCTATATTCGAACATAGCGTTGTCGATATGGATGAAAAACTGTCCATTTGAACGAGCCCTTGGGTGCGTTCTATGCTTTTAAAAAATTAGAGCATAACTTTTCACCCCTTTGGCTTGTACTAAACAACCCTTTTGTGTTAGACTGCATTTAAAATAGGAGGATAAGAGGGGTTATTTTCTAGATATCCTTCTTATCCCCAAAAGCTATAACTACATGGGATAACTTTAAAAAAGGTTAATCAAAGAGGATAACCCATGGTTAAATATAGATTATCCCTTGAACTTTTCCCTAGGGAACCCAGAAATAACTAGAGCTATCGATTGCAAAGTTGTTATTAAGAAAAGATGGTTATTCTCTCAGTTATCCTTTGGATAAATGCTATATGTACACTTATTCAGGGATAACTTTTTGGAAACCAAACACTACCTTAAAATTCAAGGTATGAATTACCTTTTCGGGAAGTAAGGTTTGCTTCCTTTGTCAAAGAATGTCTTCATCCACATCGATCCATTGGCAGGCCGGCCTGTGGGCCAAGGTTATAGCTAGGCCTCTTGCCTGTGTGCCTGCTCGAAAGTTTGGAAAGGTCTTTGTACACTGTGTGCGGTATAGGTATGCATATCGCGCATATGTACAGTCGCACATGATGAGAATAGTTTTATCCTTACGCACTATCCACACACACATGGCCAATTTGTATTTTTTTCATGTTTCAGAAAATGAATCCTAGTCACGATCCATTTGTATCTCTTAACAAACGTGCACTGAGATGCGGACCATACGTACGAACATGTGGATGCACACTCAAGTTAGCCCTACAAAACTTGCGCAAAAAAGTCTTTGTATATTGCTTTTGGTGTAGGATGGCCTGCATCAGGCATGGGGATTTACCCATGTATAGACTTGCACGTTTACGGTGTGGAACCTAAAAGCGGATCCTTCGGCGTGGGCTTATCTACGAGCGAATCTTTGCACTCGTATAGGTTATTCTTGATGGGAAAACAACAACACAGTAACAACAAATCATAATATACCGCGGAGATATATTCCCCCAACTTGCAAGAATCTGTGAGGAGCAATAACAAAGATATGGCAGCAATTGATATCACAAACACACAAGAGATACCAAGATTTTTAGGGTGCTGAGTTTCTTGCATCTTAGACCTTGTTTCACCGATCAACTGTTCAGAATGAAGAAACAGATGTTCCGAACCTGCTGTCAAAATTTCAGTCCGATCCAACGGTGAACAAATCTGCAGTAGCGATTTTACGGTGGCTGCTCTGAGTATGTGCGGGAAGGGCTTCTTTTCTTCTCTCTCGAATGGCGGCTCTCTTCTCTCTCTTAAAAAAAAAAAAAAAAACCTAATCTCACCATAATCAGACTCACCATTTAGACAAGTATGATACAAAGTGGGCTTACATATTTGAGTCTTTTTTTTTCATATAGGAAGGATGCCCAAATCCAATAATTCTACACTGAAGATGATGTACAAAAAAATTTTAAACCCATGTTCGGTGCGTCTGCGCCCTGCCAAGACGCATATTGGAGAACCACAGCAAGCCTGAATCGAAGGTTTCGTTCAAGAAGGGCCAGGGCCTAAATTGTGCAGCTCCACCCCATTAAAACCCCAATTCATTCAGAAGGGAAAAAAAATAAAATGAAAAGGATAATCCGACCCCGCATAGATCTTAATCAGAAAATGAGACTCCTCCACTATTTCTTAAGTCACCTGGATCATTTCTTTATTTGTAATATTTTATTAAATAAACAGCTATCCTGGTTAACTTTTTTTTTTTTCAGAGAGATTTTCAATGAATATTTGATGGTTTTAGATACTTTCCCTCTTCAAACTTCTTTCGAATCCTAATTTTAGTTTTTTTCTGAAACCTCAAGATCTAATCTCAACTCATTTCTTCCCTATTCTGAAGAAGCTCTAGCCTCAGCTTATGAAATTTTTTTTCTGCATGGTTCAGTCCCAAAATATAGCAAACATGGTGAAGAGGATTAAAAAAGAATAATAATAATTAAACTACATTATTAATTCTTAAACATAGAAAGTTGTATCACTTAATTCCTAAATTTGATCCTAAACTTTTCTTTTTATTTCACTTTGATCTATTATCATTAGACATGAAAAACATCATAATTTTTGTTCCACATGATATCCAGATGATAAAATTAATTTAAAATCTATAACTAACCTGTTAATTTAATACCTAATAATTAATATATAAAAAACAGCTTACCGTCCCTTCTCGCCCCCTCCTCCCTCCTCTTCCGTTCTTTACCGCAGTCTCCTCCCTAATATTAGATTAAAAATAATTATCCTACTTGAGTTCAACTAAAAATTAAAATAAATTTATTTTTTACTAAATAATGGCCGTCAAGCTCTAAGAGATAGAGGTGCCAGCTTTGGATCGCCGGCGATCGCCCCTGGGCTCAATCTTATCTCCTGTCATCGCCTTCGTTGCACGCTGTCGAGAATAATGAAATGGCTACTGATGGCTTGTAGGGCCTGGACTCTTGCGTCACTTGGACCTGATCTCAGGTCACCCTCCAGTTGTATGCCATCTACTTCAACTCATGTTTGAATTTTTCCTGCAACGGGAACAGATGAAAGAGCCAAGAGAGGTCAGAGGATTGGATCCATTCAGCTATTTCTTATTGTCTTCACCGAGTGGAGAATCGGTCGTGATCTGATATAAATCCACTCGTTATAATCCTCTGTTCTTCGGATCCGGTTGAATGCTTTGTGATGCAGAAAAAAATTATCAATGCATTAATAAATATGCTTAATGACTAAAACAAGCTATTGAGCTGAACTATCTAATCGAGCTTCAGAGTCGAACCATTTGACCGAGCTATCTCAATGTCTCAGAAGGACCGAACTATATGCCCTCAGCATGACCAAGCTATCTTAGTACCTCGCTAGGATCAATCCTCATCCCTTCAAAATAAGCGCCATTGCTGCTTCAAACCATACCGAATATCTTGAAGGATGAACCATCCTGATCGTAAGAATTGTGGAATGAGCCTCCCAAAACGAAAATGGAAGTCAAATACAGCACACCATCCATGATCAACGGAATTTCAAATTTTCGATAAAGCGTCCATAAGCTTCATCAACTGTCGATCCCCGTAACTATTGGGATTTCGGCCTTATCGAATGCCAAATTCCTAAAACGTGCCCAAAAAAATCAGATAACGGCTCACCTCCTTGGCAGCGTACAAATACCAAGTCCCAGGACTCTCTAGTACGCTTTCGAAGGCAATTTAAGCCCAAAAATAACTCTAGCAAAGGCCATTGCTCCTGAAAATTATCTCAAGAAAGAGGAATTGAAGATCCTTCCGCTAGAGCCTTCTCTTCTCATGTGTTTGCTCAGAATCTCCATTGACTTGGACGTCGGAGGGTCTTCCGCAAGGATCATCCCCAGTGATTACTACGTGAGGACTGCCTTGCAGATCCATCCGAACGAGAGAGCGCTACTCGGATCCCGATGTGCACCGCTCCCAAGCTGGAGAACGGATTTTCACAGCAATACTTTGATTAGATGGAGAGCTAACCCCGATTCTCGTTCCAAAACCCTAAGGTTAGTGATTGATATTTCTTCGGATCCGATCGCTACGTCTGCTATTCTAGAGACAGAGAAGTGGTGAAGGGGGGGAGGAGGGGGCCGCATATGACAGATAGAGGAGAGGGAGGAGGGAGGAGCCCAAGGGGGCGAAGGGAAGGAATGGAGAAGGCTGCAACACCGAAGAAAAAAAAAAAAAAGGAAATTGGAGATTATTTTTATTTTTTATTAATTATTAGATATTTGATTAATGGGTTAGTTAGAAATTTTAAATTAATTTTATAGTCATATAAAATAAAATTTAATGGTGTCTCCTCTATTTAAAGGTAAAAATTAAAGTAAAATGAGAAAATTTAGGATCAATTTTTATATAACTTTTAAAATTTGAAAATTAAAGTAATACGCCTTCTAAGTTCATTTTTTAAAGTAATTGCCTTTAAAAAAAAATTTAGTCCTAGTAAATTCTTTTTCTTCTCATCGGACAAAGGTTTCAATTGAACTTCAATATATATATATATATTTGGCAAATGATGATTCTGGTTCCATCTTTTTTAGCCATTTCTGCTCAATCTTTTTCATCACAAATATTATTGTCACTAATGTAGGATGAAACATTTTTTGGCTTAATTATTTTTGCTGCCATATTTTATAAAAATATTTTTTACTTTATTTTAATTATGTGTATGAATAATGCATACTATCGATTAAACTAATTATTCAATTAGCTAATATGACGCACTAAAAGTTAATCAAACGGAGAGTAAAAATTATATTAAAAAAATTAATTTAAAAAAAGCGTGTAAGGTACCCGTAGCAACGGTCTAAAATCAATTCCCTTAACTCACTTTTGAATTTAAAAAAAAAAAAAAAAAAAGGGTTTTGGAGCGCTACCCTCAAGCGATCGAGGCATTCTAGCACCACCGAGGAGGCGAGGACTATAGGCGGCGGCAGCTTACAAACGTACGCATGCACTGAGGTCCACTTTGAAGAAGAAAGACGCTCACCCAGAAACAGTACTGTTTTCTAGCTGCAACCAGATGCATTGCAGTGAGAACCAGAATTGCCAATTACGATGTACAAAAACCTCAAATCAAATACCGGATATCAAGTCGATAATTATTGATTCCTCTGCTTGATGGGATGTTTTTTCTTAGCGAATTGATAGGAAAATACTTAACTTGAAAAGACTGCCCACAGAGTGCGGCGGCTGTGATCTTTAGCTGAAAAGAGGCACGGAGAGCGCACAAAGAAAACGGGTAAGGATAACTGGCCCCCACGCTGGATTTTGTCTGCAAGCGAGGACGCTGGTTGCAAAGAGAGCACTGCTGAAACGACCTCCGTTAATGGGATGATAAAAACTTATCCTCTGAATCTCTCCAGCATTTTGGTCCTCTCTCTCTCTCTCTCTCTCTCTCTCTATATATATATATATATATATATATATAGATGTTTATCTTGATGACTGCCAAGAGCTTAACATGGATAAGATCCGGGTGGAATTGGCGCTCCTTTTGCTAGCTAGCTTGTGGCTTGTCACAAATGAAGCAAGGTTGCTGCGAGCCGATGGGCCTCTGCATACCGGTGGTGGGCAGAGCAGTCCGTTACTCGCGCTTGAAGGAATTTCTCGGTCCGTGCTGGGAGCTGATGACACCAAGAGGGAAGTGCCGGGAGGTCCGGATCCGCAACACCATGACGACGCGCCACCCATTGCTAACTAGAAACCGTGTTTGATTGCGTGCGTGCCTGCGCGTGAAAGAAACCAAGCTAGTGTGCTAGCTTGGAGATGAAGCATATTTCCTTCCCTTTATTCAGTTTAAAAAACCATATGCCTGTCACGTTATGGAGATGAAGAGCAGCAGTGCCATGCCAGAAATACGATTGAAAGCTGTAAGCTTGATCATGCCTTTCCCACCTATTTCAAATTTCATTCTCCAAATAAATACCAATTAATCTATCCTCTTCTCTTTTGTGTTAGCTTCAACCAGAATGAGCTAAACTTTTTGCACCGGCCCAGACTGGTACTTCCATTTTTCCCGTTTGATTGTGGTTTAGCTCTCCCGCTATCCTCGAAGATTCAATTAGTTACGCTATCAGAGTCATATTTTAACAACGTGGAACCATTTTTCCCCTGACAGAAGATCATCTTGATAGTCCATCTCCAGCGTATTTGTTCGCATCGAATTCTATCATTGATGGTCGTGAAGATAGCATATTTTCGAGGAAAGATACGAGCGAAGAGTCCCCTGTAGCTTGCAAGAAGCTTCAAAAGTAACTCTGGAGCTAAACACTCCCCCAACATATTCTCCATCTGTCAACACTTTTATGAGCTTTGCTGATTAAAATAAGGCAGAGTAAAACCATAACATCGATTTCAACCCAATCTTAAACAACACCTGCAAGGAAGTTGGAAGCTGATAAAATAAAGAAAATTATCAAAGCAGCCCTCCGTAAGGGAGACTACTTCCTTTCACCAGATGGCAAGCAGACACGAGTAGAAAGCATCAACATCGAAAAATCCAATGGACTACAAGACCACTGTAGCTTATCTTCGAAGGAAATATTACGTTAGCAAAAGCAAGCGCTTGCCTTGTAACAAAAGCCACTCAGTTGCAACTTGCAAGCAGTGGTGAGATGTTTAACTGCTGAAGGACTTGAGGGGATCCTTGGGGTCGAGATCACAAAAAAGAGGTAGATCATGAGACAGGGTCTCAAGGCTCAAGCCTGAATCTCTAAGCCTCCCCACCACTTCCTCAAACAAAACCCTATTGCCACCAGCAGTGAAGTGCAACCCATCCCTGCAACAATAGAAGCATTTATTGGAACAGCACAGAGAAGGTATATGTGTTTGTGTTGTTCGATAGTGAAAACAGGAAAATGATGATTTGTTTGTGCCTAAAGAATCAAGGTCAGCAAGTCCAGCCATTCAGGTCATCTAAACAAGGAAGCTCCTAAAGAGTTGGCAACACTGAAAGGTGCATTTAATTGGTCATTATAGAGAGGACCTTGTTCATATAAATAAACATAAAAAGTAAATAGGAAAATTTTTATATCGGTATCAGTTTTGAATCCACCAAAAGATGTAGTGATCATGTAAACCAGTACGTGCATCCGCATAACTTCAATTTCATATTCCCTAACTCTTCTTTAGCTCCTATTTACTGTTTTCATGTAATACAAAGTGAGTGTACCTGAATGCCCATATTTAAATGAACATTTGTAAGTATTTTGTCCACTTTTGGAGTCTGCTTATAGAAGTCATTGGTTCCTATAAAATGCCACAAGCCCCAAAAGGAAAGGCTGTTGAAACCTTTTTTTAAGTTATACTCTAATTATATCTCAGATGTCTCTCTCTGTCTCCCTTTAGAGCTCTACAATTCAACCTGAACGCCTAAAAATCATAACCCTTTAGCAATCCTAAGCGATTGCTAGTATCTTTAAGATAGAATACCTACTGTCTTTGGTCACTGAAACCATAAGGTGCATGTTAAAGGTGAAGCGAAAGTTCATGTCCTCAAATTGCATCCTAAGTACACAAGTTTACCATCACGAAACCCAAATTATTCCAATTGTTGACGCTTCTAACATAACAAATTCAAAGTTGATGAATGCAATATGATACATACCTTAAAAATGACTTCTCCCAATTAGGAAACTGCTGCATTCTGGACCAGATATCTACCACCGGAATTCCAGATTCTTTAGCAACAGCAATGCATGTTTTGCATAAGCACCAGCAGACTGATTGGTCCTTTCTGGCAGACCTGAAGGGTTGTCTCCAAAAGGAAACCTACACAACATCAAGCTGAGCCATCAGAGTTAGCTTTTTGATTAAAATAAAATATATTCTCCTATTTCAATGTTATGTTCCCTATTGTACGAAATGCATACAGTGTTTATCACACGTGATGTGCATCCTCAAAGATCCCACAAATTTATTTTTCTCAAATATGATTTATATATCAATCATGTCTTATACCTGTAGTTCACATGTTTATAACTTTATGACTAATAAATTCCTTCTGATTTGCAAATCAGATTTTTTTGTCATTTCTTTTTCAAATCTATAACAAACAATGCTCATATTTCCAAGATATATTCCTTTCCTCTTCAGAGGTTAAACTACAAATATGATATATGGAAGTTTTCCCAGCTGTTCGGTAGAAGAATGAAGATATGAAGAGATTTGTTTTAAATAGAATATTATGGATTTCTGACCAGATATAAACCACGTTGATTGAACAGAGCAACAATGAAAAGCTATTTTACTAGAAATCCCTCTTTTTTTAAAAAAAGTTTTAGAAATCCTATGGTTATAAGTTTATAACCTTCACCTTTGGAGTAGACAGGTTGCTAGACAACACACAAACAAAACTATAGTAGCCACCTGCAGAAGAAAAAAAAGTAAAAAAACATATTCCACACCCCCCCCCCCCCCCCAAAAAAAAAAAAAACCAAACAAACAAACAAACAAATGCGTGCATGCTCGCACGTGTGGAATTGACAACCTAGCCAATCTTTTATGCTTAGACATCAGCACAAAAATATGATTAACAACCCCTGCATAAGTCCAATTGACCAAACCTCTACAGAAGAAAGGCTAAATGATTCAAATTTCAAATGTCAAGAGGTGTTGCAATTTCCTCTCTGAGATTTGAAGAAAAAGAACAAACCCTTTGGGCTCATCCAAACCAAAATATTTATTTTTTAAAAAATATATTTTCTAGAACCGAAAGAGCAGATACTGGATTCTAAGACATATAAAAAAACCTTTGCACTAGAAAATTGAAATGCCAGCAATTGGAACACATGACAAACTCTGTAAACAAATTAAAATCCACTGGATTTATGTAAAGCATCATATTTCTATAATTACCTAATGCATTAATACATACTAGCATGGGGAACAGCAATGCGCATGAGAAATGAAGGATAGGCTACTGTGATCCTTTTTCTGTTATTCATGTGACTTGATAAACTCATCCCACCTTCGATAATCATAGTGAACATGGAATGTGTGAGTGGAGAGATGTGGAGTTCATTGTCCACTTCACTGAGCATGCATGATGCACGCGATTAGAGGACTTCCATGTCAAAGCATGGCCCAGGCATATTAGCGTTTCCTTATGATGTTGGAGGTGTAAGTGTGTATTCATGATATACAAGAGGCAGTGCCTACCAGGCTTGTAGTATGCATCAAAATGGCTAATATTCAACATAAGGATTCAATTAGAACAACTTATTGAAGCCAGGGCATTGTTGCTACAAAATAGCAGTATGCAATCCACAAGTATCAGCCATATTTAAAAGATTAATGCATTTGAGCAAGGCATTTTTCTTGATTTCAAAATTACTCTGCAGAATCAGTTTAAATTCATAACAGAAGCAATCCCTTCCAAAGAATTGGAATTTTAGATTTTTTTGCACATAAAACCTTTGGAACTGGCTATATTATTTCATTAAGAAATTGTGCATTTCCTTGTTCTATTGCAAATTAACAGTAACACGTGCCAGGAAAAAGGCCACCAAAAAACATCTATCCATTCTTGAAGAAATTCCTAACCGAAGAAATAGATAATGAAAATATTAAAAAACTTGATTTTACCGGACAGATAAAAACCTCTTCCCTGCAAACTGTGCAATTATTACTAATCATTGTAGGTTAGTAAATTAATCTTCATCCCACCGTATTTTTAAGTTAAAAACCTGCAGGTATTAATCCCATTATTGAAAGATCTACCTGGAGATGGTGTGTCACCCTTAATTATTTGGCTTATAATTTGTGCCTCAAAGATAGAGGCACTTTGTATCTTAAAACTCTCTATTAACTCAATTTCTTTGCTGAGAGGTTTTTATATAAGCAATGGCGTTTGATCTCTAATGCTCATATGTAGCTCTTTACATAGTTCCATGGTAGTTGACTAATGGAGAAAAAACAAATGAGAAAAAGGAGATCTCACCCCAGTATAAGGTTTACATGGTCGACAAACAGAGAGTAACAAAAAGCATTAGAACATTGGTCTTCATTTCAGACTCTTTGGTTTGATGACCATTTCTCTCTTTCTGGACAAACATTTTTCCCTTGATCGTAGACATAGGGAAATAATGAACCTCATCAGAATCCTCTAGCTTCACTCACATCGTATAGAAATGAAATGAAGGGTGGCTGGAAAAGTGTCTTCTCCATCCATAAATAACTGTAGGTAAGGGAGGGAGGGCGAGGGTGGGATCAAGGTGGAATCGCTAAACTCTGCAAAGTATGGTTGTGCAACAAAAAATTTCCCATACTTTAATTGAAAGGGAAAGATGGCTGTGCAAGATTTTCCTGTGAGCTAAATGTGAAAGAGCAAATTTGGGATGTTTCCATCAAGAAGATTTTTTAAAAAATAATAAAATTAAAACAGGAGCTCACCATGAACCTAAACTTATGAGACAAGAAAGCATCAACATGATAGACAAATTGCCTGACTGTTCGAGCAATACAAAAGATGTCCAATGCAACATATGTGAGAAAATTAAGGACTAGGCCAAAATACCCTGGATACTCTGGATGACGTATACATGTCATGCCAAAGATCATTGAGGGTGAGCAGCCAGCTAATAAATGATAATAAAACCAAAACAGAGTGCAATAAGTGCAAAAGTAAGCTTGACCTAAAATTTTAGTATCAAGAAAAGATGGAGAAGATGAAGAAATTCTGGAAGCATATGACAGCTTTGAATTGATAACAACACTGAACAGGAGTTAGTAGAAAATAGGTATCCATAACACAAACTGTGTAAGTTAAAGTAGTTAAAAGTTTACCGATTATAGTAAACGGCTGTGAGCATTTTGACAACCTTTTAGGATGTTTTTGGATATACCATCATGAAGCATAATTAATGCTTTTTGAAAAGTAACGGAAACAACAAAGTATGGTTTTGGTGATGATACCCATATGGATGGTTTGAGAGACCATTTTAACTCCTTGCCTTTTACAACCAAGTTTCTTTAATATTAGCTTTAAAATTTATAACCAAGAGCATTGAGTGCAGATGGGAAAAGAAACAGCAGGTAACAGATACTAATAAAAATATAGTTAAAGACACTTTTATCATGTAATTTACAGGTTATCACTCTGAAACTGGGCCGCACATCATGCTAGAGCATTCATTGGGCCAGCAAAGCACAGCAGTCTTAAAAGATATGATTTAAGTGTCCCATAGTTGTTATGTCTGAATTGAGAGAAAACATGAGGTCACCAAGCAAATATTATAAGGTCATGCCATGTGCTCCATCAGCTTTTCTTATGGCCATGATGCTGCATGCAAGGTTATCTAGCATACCAATAAAGACTTGACATTTCAATAAGCAAACATGAAACACCTGCTGAGATGAATCAGCTCAGCTGGCAAAAATATATAGGCTATATAATCATATGATATTCCAATAAAGCAGAAAATCATCCCTACACCACATGTTGCTCTTTCTATAGGCCAATCAAAAAGCAAATACCCATGAAGTTATACTATTATATTATGAGGAAAAGCAAATTTATAAAGCCATATCCCTTTCCTGATTTCGTTTGTGAGTAATGCCGGCATGTTAGAGAAACCTCACACAAAAATGTTAGTTTGCTCCCTTTTCAACTGACACTCCAAAAGGGCCCCAGACTAGCAATTAAAAAGGGACATTCAACTAAAGTAACTTCTTCCTGTGAAGCTTTTTTTTTTTTTTTTTTTTTGCCCAATACAACTGGCTGCTGTGATGTTAATTATTGCACCAATTCGAATGTCAGAAAGTTGTTGCAATATCAACGCACAGCCTACAATGGCAAAACAACCACAAGAACTTTTCATCCTAACTGGGTGTCTACCATTCATTATCAAGTTCAAGAACATCACAAAAGAATGTTTTAGATTCTGTACAAAGTGATCCAACTCTTTGTTGCTAATTTAAAACCAATTCACCATGCTTGCAACTATGACAAGAGAAAAAGATATGCATGGAGATTCATTTAAACAGTTTGGAGGGACTTGTAGAATTTACCGGAGTCGCCCATCCTCGTCAATAGGTGGTGGCGTGATGAGGATCACAACAGTAGAAGGCCATCTTTCCTGAACGAAATATATACGTAAAAGTACAAGATAAAGGACAGGAAATCAGTGTGGCGTGGAGCCATGATGGCGCTTCCGTAGAAGCTGGGGACTGACTAATTTCTACCCACAATGAATTGACTGTGAGATATATTTCATTGGTGATGCTCAACAAACAGTCAGAGCGCACCAAATGTCCTGCAATATCTTCGTGAAATTGTATTATTAGCTCTTTAACTAATAGTGATAACAATAATAATAAAAACAAGGGCAGTAGTGGGATATTGCGAAGGCGTCGGAATATCACTGAAAATAATTGTTGCACAGATTTTAAATTTTTTCCATTTAAGCCTTTTTCTTCTTTAATGATCGCATGCCAGCTTGGTAGTTGGATGGGGACCATCAGCACTCTAGTCTAGGTCTAGCAATTTAATCCTATAAAATAGATGGTGGCAGGAATGGGAGATTATATGATAAAAAAGAAGAAAAATGGGCGCAAATATCAAATTTCTTGCCGGGAAAAGGGTGATATAGGAGATGGTAGTGACGGCGGCGGCGGTGGAGGCGATGACTGTAGGAGTGACGGCGGCGACGCGCGGTGATGGTGGAAGTAGTGTTGGTGCTGATGATGAAATATAAATATAATTTTTTGAAAATATTATAAATAAAGACTACTTCAGTTCTTCATTTCATTCTTTTAGAAATAATAAAAATAATTTGGAAATATAACAAATAAAACCGATCGCACCAAATATATTTTTTTATCTAGTTTGTAATTTTATTTTTTAAAAATAAAAACAAGAAATAAAAACGATCCTAAACGAGCCTAAATATTCTTTGAAACATTAATAAATGGCCAGCATGTAACGCAACCATGCGTCCCTCACCACCCTTTGTAGCCAAAGCCCGTTCACGGGATCGGCCAGCAACGGTGAGAGAGGGCACGATAACGAGGAATATGAGATAGCTCTACCGCACGAAGAGGCATCACGTGCGGTATGCTTGTAATACTAGTAAAAAACTGGAGGGATAGGGTCACGTGGCGGCGGTGTCGTACCTTGAGAAAGGAACAGATGGCACGGAGATTGCTTTGATACTCCAGAAGAGGCACGTGTTGGAAGCCGCAGCTCCGATCGGCGAGGGAGGCGTCGTTGGCTCCGAAGAATACCGTCACCGCCACTGGAGGGTTACCCTCCACGCACACCCCATCCATCGCCCTTTCCCACACCCTCAGCGCCCACCTCGTGTTATACCCGCTGTATCCTCGCAGCACCACGTCCGCCTGATCACGGACCATGGAATACACCGATCTCAAAAATAGAAAAGAAATCGGAGGGAGAGGAACTGAGGGATCTCGGCAATCCCAGATCTCAGGGTCGAACTCACCGTGCGGGAGAAATGGTGAGCGAGAGCGGCGCCCCAGCCCCCATCCCCAAAGGACTCCTCCGTGATGGAGTCTCCGAACAACACCAACTTCGGACGCATCTCGCCTCTCCAATCAACCACTAACCCTGGAGTTATCAGATCCTTCTCTTATGCTCGCCTGCGGTCGGTCGGATCCCTACGGTCTCTCGATAAATGGAAGTACAGGAGAGAACGATCTCCTACGGTCTCAATAAATGGAAGGACAGGAGAGAACCGAGAAATAGATGTATAGGACTCGCTCTCCCTCCATGCTTCAATCTATGGGAGCGAAATATAGAATCCAGGATCCGATGGCTTCGTCTTTGGGATTCGTTCCGCCTTTTCCCATCTACCTCATGGCCCGCTAAACAGGGGAATTTCTTTATACACCACAAAAAAAAATTATCTCTACACCTATACCTTAAAAACATACATATATATATATATATATATATATTCAATTTATCCTATTATATAATAACCTTTCTACCCTTTCAAATTTTTCTCAACCGTCCACCCTCGATCACTCCCCCTCTTTCCTCATCTTTTCTCAATCCTTCGTTCCCCTGGATTCATTAAAGCTATTTTGATGAGGAGTAAAATCGCCATTGTATTATTGATCGTTCACATCCGTGATAAGGTCGCACCTAATCCAAGCACCCTGCTTTTTAGCTGGCCAACTGGCGTGACATTCTAATGATAAGATCAAATCGACTTTGATAAAGTCAGATCATCCTGACAACCTGGACCATCCTTACACTTCGGCCATCTAAGCCAAGCTACCCTTATTCCTCGGTAACCCAAGCTATCCTTATACTTCAGCCATCTGAGCCGATCTATCCTTATTCCGCGGTAACTCGAGTTGTCCTTATACTTCGGCCATCTGAGCCGAGCTATCCTTATTCCGCGGTAACTCGAGCTGTCCTTATACCTCGGTCGTCTGAGCCGAACCATTTACGCTTTGGAAAATCAAGCTATTCCTCGTCTAGGCCAACCATGGCATTCAAAATACCTATGCGGAATTCGGCACGGAAGAGTCCCTATTCGCTGAAACGGGATGAGATTCCAAACAGATAATCATACCCATGAGTGGCCTAGAGCCTACGCAATCGTGGAATCCCAAGGCATCAACTAGCTCTCCCAGCCATCGATCCTCTAACTGACAAGATACATAACCTACTGATCTCGTAATAAACTCGATTCGAATCCGTTTCAAATCATAACAACTTTCGGTCCCCACGACGCTTCCAAGAATCAGGTGATCCTCTATAAATACCACAACACTTCAACCTCTCAGGTACGCACGAATCATCTTACAGAAAACTTCCATACTTTTACTTGGCTTTACGAAATTAATTACTCCATTAGAGCTCCGATCGAGAGCTCGGAGGAAGATTCTTATGTGAAAAGTCTTCTCCTCACATCTGTCTGCTGTGAATCTCCACTGACTTGGGCATCGAAGGGTCCCCCGCAGAGGACAACCCCAAGGAAATCCTCTGTGAGCGCGGATTATCTTGCAGGTTCCACCCCGGACGTTGAGATCGGAGTTCGGACCCAGAGCCGGAAGTGCACCCAAGTCGGAGAACGGATTTTTGCGGTAATATATTGGCGCTAGAGAAAGGGCCTCAAGTCCCATAAACTTGTAATCCATGAGACAAGACTAAAAAACCAGAAGAAGCATCCTCTAATGGCCAATCGAAAAAGAGCCACCTCTGAGGCTCAAGATCAGGCCGCGTCTCAAAGGCCTGATCCAGTCAGTAATGTAGCACCTCCACCACCACCACCAGCCGAAACTCCTTCCCCACCGGCAACGGCGGTAACCTTGGACCAGTTCGCTACTCTGGTCCAGCAGGTTCAAGTATTGACCCAGATGATCCAGAGATTCCAGGCAATCCCTGGCCCTGTCGTTCCTGCTTCCCAGCCTAGCGAGGAGGCCGCTACCCCCACTCCACTTGCAATCTCTTCTTCTGATCCGCCTAGAGCGGCGGATCGCGGTCGCCGGCCTACGAAGGTGAGACTGGCGCTACATCGAGCTGGAGGTAAGAGCCACTCAGATCCAGGTGGGTTCGCTCTCCCTCCCCAGTATCCTCTTATGATTCAACACCACTGTCATCTTCTTATCGCCTAACCCCTCCAGCCACTCTGAATGAAGGGATCATGCAGCAGATGCAGGAAATGCGTCAGGAATGGTGTCGGGAGCTAGACGCCGCCAAGCAAGCTCCTGCGCCTACACCGCGAGACCGAACCCGGAGCCCAACTCAAAGGTTCGATCATTACACTCCCCTCACCACACCGAGGGCACAGATTCTGATGGAGATCGAGCGCCAGATTCCTCGACCCCCTCCTCTTCGAGGCAACGGGGCTCGGAGAGATCCAGCCAAGCACTGCCGCTTTCACCGGGATCATAGGCACGACACTGAGGACTGTTGGCAGCTCAAGAATGAGATCGAGTGATTAATCCAACGAGGCAGACTGGATCGGTTCAGAGGGCCTCCTGAGCCGAGCAATGAGGCGAATCATCAGCCCGAACCCCGCCAACTCTCACCACCGAACCCTCTAGTTATCGGCCATGTTAATGTGATAGTTGCGGCCGACTCCCCGTCCTCCTAGCCAGGCGATGATGAAGGCCCATCAAAGAAAGCTCGAGTTGATGAACTCACTTTTTCCGATGAAGACCTTCGGGAGGTACAGTACCCCCATGATGACGCTCTAGTTGTATCTCTAAATCTAGATAATTATGATGTAAGCCAGGTTCTAATTGATAGCGGAAGCTCCGTTAATATTTTGTACTTTGATGCCTTTGAGAGGTTAAAATTTTAGGTAGAAAGTCTTCGAACTGTGGAGTCCACACTAGTGGGCTTCACAGGTGACTCCATAATCCCTAAAGGGGTCATCACTTTGACGGTCCGAGCCGGCACCTGGCATCGTGTGGCCATTAAGCTTATGGACAACCTTGTAATCAAGCTTCGGTCTCCTTATAATGCCATTCTTGGCAGGCCGGGACAAATGTCTCTCAAGGCCATCGTTTCCATTCCCCACCTCGCCATGAAGTTCCCCACCGAATGGGGAGTGGGGATTGTTCGGGGAAGTCAGATTATGGCTCGACATTGCTTTGTCACTGACCTTCAGTCCAGAAAACCCGAGGTGGACGGACTGAACGCCCGAGAGGATTTCACCGAGCAATGAGGAGAACTAACCGAAGAATTGGAGGAGGTACCACTCAGCGAAGCTCAGCCCGACTGAACCGTAAAGATTGGATCATAGCTGGAAGAAAGGCCTCGGCAGGAGTTAATCAAATTCCTTCGGAGAAATGTCGATGTCTTCGCCTGGTCCGCATTAGATATGCTTGGAATTAGCCCGGATGTCCTGGTTCACCGCCTCAGCGTGGACGAGACAGTTTGGCCAATCAAGCAAAAGAAAAGGAGCTTTGCCCACGAATGTCAGAAGGCCATCGAAGAGGAAGTGGATAAGCTTATCAAAGCCAACTTCATCCGAGAAGTCATTTATCTAGATTGGCTGGCAAATGTGGTTATGGTGAAAAAGTCAAATGACAAATGGTGGATCTGCATCGACTTCACCGACCTCAACAAAGCCTGCCCGAAAGACAGCTTCCCCCTTCCCCAAATCGACCAACTTGTGGACTCAACTTCATGTTACCAGATGCTGACCTTCATGGATGCCTATTCAGGCTACAACCAGATTCGGATGATGCTCGAAGATGAGGAAAAGACTGCCTTCATCACCGACCAAGGTATCTATTGCTACCGGGTTATGCCTTTTGGTTTGAAAAATGCAGGTGCCACCTACCAAAGGCTGGTCAATAAAGTTTTCAAAGAGCAAATCGGTCGAAATATGGAGGTTTATGTTGACGATATGCTGGTGAAGAGCAAGGAAGCATTCCAACATATCGAGGACCTCGTGGAAAGCTTTAAGATGCTTCGGAAGTATCAAATGAAGCTCAACCCTACCAAATGTGCTTTCAGAGTCAACTCTGGGAAATTCCTCGGCTTCATGGTCTCTCAGCGGGGCATCGAAGCAAATCCCCAAAAGATCTAGGCCTTGCGGCAGATGGCCCCTCCTGGATCGATCAAGGACATGCAACGCCTCACCGGAAGGATAGCGGCCCTTAGCCGCTTCATTACTCGATCAGCCGAGAAGTGCCTCCCTTCTTCAAAGCTCTTCGGTCAGCTAAAAACTTCCAATAGACCTCAGATTGCCAGAAATCCTTTGAAGACCTCAAGAAATACCTCGGCTCACCTCCTCTCCTCAGTAGCCCAAAGCCAGGCAAAACGCTAAGCCTGTACCTTGCGGCCTCTAAGAATGTTGTTGGCTCGGTGCTAATTAGAGAAGAGGGCAGAATTCAAAGGCCTATTTATTATGTCAGCAAATTGCTCAAAGATGCTAAGATGAGGTACACTCGAGCGGAGAAGATGGTCCTGGCCCTAGTGACATCGGTCCGGAAGCTACGACCATATTTCCAAGTGCACACCATCACCGTCCTAACTGACCAACCCATCAAGGCAATCATCCATCGTCCGGAAGCATCAGGGAGAATGACCAAGTAGGCTGTCGAACTAAGCGAGCATGACATTAGTACCAGCCCCGTCCGGCCATCAAGGCCCAGGTCATGGCGGATTTCCTCCTCGAATGCACCGTGCCCAAAGATGGTTCCGCTCCGGACACCCTTGGGCAACCAAAGCTCTGTGCACCGTGGTTACTTCACGCCGACGGATCCTTCAGCGTGAGCGGTTTTGGCACTGGTCTGGTCCTCACCAGCCCGGGGGGTGCTACTTTCGAATATGGCATCCGCTTCTCCTTCCCAGCCTCAAATAATGAAGCAGAATACGAGGCCCTGCTCGCCGGACTCCGTATCGCCCGCGAGCTCAAAGTTAAAAACTGAATGCCTACACTGACTCTCAATTAGTGGCCGGCCAGGTACGAGGTGAATTCGAAGCTTGAGAACCGAACATGATTCGGTATCTCTAGAAGGTACGCGATCTATCTTCTTGTTTCAATGAATTTAAGATCATCTAGATCCTAAGGGCTGAAAATGCGCGCGCCGACCTTCTGTCTCGTCTGACAATGACGGACTCAATGGACCTTGAACGAAGTTTTCACTTGAAAATCCTGGAGAAGTCCAGCATCACCGACGCTGACCAGATGATGCAAATTGATGTCGAACCATCCTGGATAGCCCCCTGCACAAGTATCTCAAAGAAGGGCGGCTACCCGCTGATAGAAGAGAAGCAAGGAGGCTAAAGATGTAGTTGTCTCACTATGTCTTGATAGATGATCGGCTGTATAAGCGATCCTTGTCCATGCCATTGCTCAAATGCCTCCGTCCATCAGAAGCCAATTATGCTCTTTAGGAGGTTCATGAAGGCATTTGTGGCAACCACCTCGGCAGCCACGCCTTATGCCACAAAGTGCTATGCCAAGGATATTATTGGCCGACGATGCAAAAGGACGCAGATGACCTCGTCCGAGCCTGTGATGCATGCCAACGACACTCAAATATCCAGAGGCTCTCCTCTGCCCACCTGACTTTCATATCATCCCCCTGGCCTTTTTCCAAATGGGGAATGGATATTCTTGGCCCTTTCCCCCTCGCAATGGGACAAAGGAAGTTTTTATTCATTGCGATTGATTATTTTACTAAGTGGGTTGAAGCCGAAGCAGTCACCCAGATAACTGAGGCTCAAGCTAAGGATTTCATGTGGAGGTCCATCATCAGCCGCTTCGGCCTTTCCCACATTATCATCACCGACAATGGGAAACAGTTTGATAATCCCAAGATCCGAGAGTTCTGTGAGGATCATGCCATTCTCCATCGCCTAACTTCGGTCGGGCATCCTCAAGCTAACGAAAAAGCCAAGGTAACTAACCGAACTCTCTTGCAGGGAATTAAAGCTCGGCTCAACCAAGTACGAGGCAGATGGATATAGGAGCTTCATTATGTGCTGTGGGCATACCGAACCACTGAGAGGACTCCCACGGGCCAAACTCCCTTCAAGATGGCTTTTGGCATAGAAGCAGTTATTCCTGTGGAGGTCGGGCTCCCCTCTCCTCGCATCGAAGGCTACTCGAAGAATCTAACGATGAACAACTCCGAACTGATCTTGATTTGATAGAAGAAGTCAGGGAGAAAGCCTGAATCCGTATGGCGGCTTACCAGCAAAGAGTCGCCCGCTATCATTCTACCAGAGTTAAAGGAAAGCTCTTCTCCCCAGACGATCTGGTACTTCAGAAGGTATATGTCTCGAAACCCCTGGAGCAAGGAAAGCTGTCCCCTAATTGGGAGGGTTCTTATCAAATTACAGAAGTAATCAGACCCGGCACTGCTCCAAGATCTGAATAGGAAATCTATTCCCCAGACGTGGAACTCGGATAATCTCCGCGTGTATCATCAATAGGAGTACGCTCTCCCTCTCAAATTTGCTTTGTCCATTGAATTAAAATTTTCAAAAATTCGCAAAACTTCTACCTTTACTGCCCTCTCTAATAGCTGCAATGAGAAGCAGGTTTATAAATCCTCGGCCAGGCTGAGCGATCTCTGAACCTTGGCAGCGCCAAGTAAAATATAATCTTTTATAAATCCTCGGCCGAGCCTAGCGATCTCCGAACCTTGGCAGCGTCAAGTAAAATATAACCTTTTATAAATCCTCGGTCGGACCGAGCGATCTCCGAACCTTGGCAACACCAAGTAAAATATAATCTTTTATAAATCCTCGGTCGGGCCGAGTAATCTCCGAACCTTGGCAGCGCCAAGTAAAATATAATCTTTTATGAATCCTCGGTCGGGCCGAGCGATCTCCGAACCTTGGCAGCGCCAAGTAAAATATAATCTTTTATGAATCATTGGCCGGGCTGAGCGATCTCCGAACCTTGACAGCACCAAGTAAAATATAATCTTGAAGGCTCGGCAATACCGAGTGATATATTATCTAAAGGCTCGGCAACACCGAGTGATATATTATTCGAAGCCTCGACAACACCGAGTGATATATTATTCGAAGGCTCGGCAACACCGAGTGATATATTATCTGAAGGCTCGGCAACATTGAGTGATATATTATTTGAAGGCTCGGCAACACCGAGTGATATATTATTCGAAGGCTCGGCAACACCGAGTGATATATTATTCGAAGCCTCGGCAACACCGAGTGATATATTATTTGAAGCCTCGGCAAAACCGAGTGATATAGCTCTAAAGCCTCGGCCTATCTGGGTGATTTTCGAACACTTCGATGTGACTGAGACGTCCCGCTATGCTTCGGCAGAGGTTGGTAACCTTTCTTCGCTTACCAGCAAGATTGCACAAGTTATTTTTTTAAAGAAATACATGCTTCATCCCTCAAATAGGGCCATGCATGCTACATGAACTCACACGGCCGTCCAGGCCTTTCTCCGACCCAAAACAGAGATAAATACCTCCTCCACAGAGGACTGAGCGACATGTTCACAAAAATAAAGTGACAGAAACGTTGTTGAACTTGTAGATTATGCTATGGATCAAAAAGCATAAAATGAGAGTGACAACTCTCAACACAATCGCATCAGAAAAAGAGAGATGCCACAAGAAGAAAGAGTAAAAAATTTCTTTGTTAATGAAAAAATTACAACCTCTTGAGAGGCATTACAAGTGCATCATAGCACAGAAAATACGAATGAAGAAAAAGCTCGGCTGAGCAGCTTCGGTCGATGACAATGCCTTTACATCCGACCCCATAAATCAGAGAAATCAGACAGGCTCTGTTAAGCCACTGGTTAATCTCAAAGAACA
Organism: Calamus simplicifolius; assembly: GCA_900491605.1. Classification (NCBI taxonomy): domain Eukaryota; kingdom Viridiplantae; phylum Streptophyta; class Magnoliopsida; order Arecales; family Arecaceae; genus Calamus; species Calamus simplicifolius. The sequence goes on along the minus strand of UESW01004587.1, from coordinate 461,005 downwards.
AAACAAGCCATCCACGAATCCCTCGGGTGAATACGTGGAGGGATCATGACCAGGCCAAGGGCCCGTGGATGCTTATGCCAATGGAGCATCCCCCAAGCGGAGTGCTAGACTGTCAATCACTGCACAACAACATAAACAGGGGACCAGCAGACCCACACAGCCCTCCTCCCTCTTCATATGGCGAAAGAATCCTCAGGCAGGTGAACTGAGGGATTCAAGCTGAGGAAGGGGGTGAAATTCATGCTAGTCATGGGGGGCACATATGTCGTGCATTTCCTAAGATCCCTATGACCAGCAACAAAGGACACACAGGAAGCGCATACATGCACTCCCCATATGACTTCTGCGGGCCTCCCGTGCGCTCTCCATATGACCTCCGAGAAGTCCTCCTTTGAGACTATCTGCTTTTTAGCAGCTTCTCCATCACCCCAGCTATCTGGGACGAGCTAGCTTTCAAAAGGGAAGCTCAGTCCCTCTACTCTCAATTCCAAGAAAACATACACCATGGAAACTCTTACAACTCACAGAAAAGAAAGTCTTGGGAGATAGCCTAACACGGCCCGCTCCTCCTATTTTATAGGTGAACAGACCAGGAGCAGCTAATAAAGCCTCAGGATTCAAAATGCCCTGGCCATGCTACCACGTGGTAGTTCAGGATAAAAAGGATGCTTTTTAAAGCGCGCCAAACACATTTCCCAGACAGTGATGCAGGAAAAAAGATTTCCCTCTGATCTCGAATCAAGAGCCTTAAATGCGGAAAATCGTCCGCAGGTCCTTGAGATACAAGCGGGCCTGGGAAATCGCCTGGTGAAAACAACACCCTCCAATGGTGAACGAATGCTTATTTCGCATGTTAAAAAGACCCGTGTTGGAAAGGACCAACGGGATAAATGATTCAGGCAAGTAACGAAGCGTCCTTTGGCAAGTTACAGAGCTATTTTATCTATCTCGGCAAAAAGAAAGCCAACCCACCTTGAAAAGGACAAGGCACTGGCAGAGTAATAAAAAAGGCGCAGAAGCCAAGTACTCCTCAATAAAGACACGTCGATACCTCCTGCTTCGGCCCGAAGCCGAACCACCCATTGTGTTTCGAGATAAACTGAGACATCACTTTTTACTTTGACTCAAAGCCGAGATAGTCTCCGTACTTTGGAAAAAACCGAGGTATCCCCTCTGTGATTCAGTAAAAACCGAACGTTCCCTTATTCTTCGGTTCAAACTGAGATAGCTATTCTCGCCCCAACGCTCGTGGAATGCTCCTTACACTTCAGCGGAACCGAGTGATATACTACACTCCGACTGGAACTTACGGGTTCCCCTTACCTCGGCTAAAATGGGGAGACCGTACCTTAGCCTCGACAAGATCATCGGAGATCCCCCAGGGGGGGTGGTTCATTTATAAGACTCACATGATGAGAATAAACGTTTCGAAGATGGCGGTGAACATGAAAGTTACGAAAATTCCTTTTTATTCATCATAAAAGGAAAAACAAAAAGAAAAGAAAAGACACACAATCCCTCAATGGGGCTTATCGTCTCCACCAGGCGCTGTCAAGCTCCTTCGTGGAGATGGCCAGGTATTTTTCGACCGTCTTCCAGAGTCGATCATGCTCCATGAGCATTGACAACAGGTCCTCCCTGTCGATAGTTACTGGAGCACCGTTTCGGTGGGGGCTCCTTCGTGGAGGGGCCTGCCCCTCGCGACCATTATCAGCGTTATCTGGCGCCCAAGTTGATCCCTTCATTTTCAAAAGCCATCCTACTATTCTAAATCTCGGGAGATCAACAAGAGAAGCGATTAACGATAGCATCCTCCCATTCATATTTAAACTACTTCTGGCGGGTATTTCGATCGTCCGAGCTATCAATTCCAACGTAAACTCGCCACACGTCGCCGCCCCAGTGGATGCTGGCAGGAAACGAAGAGTTGCGCCCCCTCGCCGAGGAAGATCAATAAATAGCAACGAGGCATCCGAGAGGCGCCCCCATCTTGGGATCAGAATCCCTTCGATCTGCCGGACTCCTTCGAATTAAATATCTTTGAAATAACACATAAAAGAGGAAAAATGCTACATATAGAGAAACCCTGTAATGGCAACGGATCTTATCCCGATCGTCTAGGGTTACCTCAGAGGCAACATCACCTTGACTGCTCATATTGGTTGAATGAGGTCATACTGAAATCCTACTCCCTATATCCAAATTTACACTTCGGACTAGGGAGTGAGGGGCATGTGATGAGGGGTAAAATCATCATTGCATTATTGTTCGCTTACATCTGCGATGAGGTCGTGCCCAATCCAAGCACCCTACTTTTCAGCTAGCCAACTGGCATGACATTCTAGTGATAAGATCAAATCGGCTTTGATAAAGTCGGATCACCCTGACAACCCGGACCATCCTTACACTTCGGCCATCTAAGCCGAGCTACCCTTATTCCTCGGTAACCTGAGCTATCCTTATACTTTGGCCATCTGAGCCGAGCTATCCTTATTCCGCGATAACTCGAGCTGTCCTTATACTTTGATCATCTGAGCCGAGCTATCCTTATTCCGTGGTAACTCGAGCTGTCCTTATACCTCGGTCGTCTGAGCCGAACCATTTTACGCTTTGGAAAATCAAGCTATTTCTCGTCTAGGCCAGCCATGGCATTCAAAATACCTTTGTGGAATTTGGCACGGGAGAGTCCCTATTTGCTGAAACGGGATGAGATTTCAAACAGAGAATCATACCCAGGAGTGGCCTAGAGCCTACACAATCGTGGAATCCCAAGACATCAACTAACTCTCCCAGCCGTCGATCCTCTAACTGACAAGATACATATCCTACTGATCTCGTAACAAACTCGATTCGAATCCATTTCAAATCATAACAACTTTCAGCCCCCACGACGCTCCCAGAGAATCAAGTGATCCTCTATAAATACCACAATACTTCAACCTCTCAGGTACGCATGAATCATCCTACAAAAAACTTCCACACTTTCACTTGGCTTTACGGAATCGATTACTCCATTAGAGCTCCGATCGAGAGCTCGGAGGAAGATTCTTCTGTGAAAAGTCTTCTACTTACATCTATCTGCTGTGAATCTCCACTGACTTGGATGTCAGAGGGTCCCCCGCAGAGGACAACCCCAAGGGAATTCTCTGTGAGCGCAGACTGTCTTGTAGGTTCTACCCCGAACATCGAGATTGGAGTTCGGACCCGGAGCCGGAAGTGCACCCGAGTCGGAGAACGGATTTCTGCAGCAACAATTTAAACCCTTTGTTTGAAGGGATTTAAATTTTTATTTCAACAATGGAGAAGCAACTAGTGGTTTGGGAAGATCCTACGGACACAAAGGTTTATATTTTTACATTTTTTTCTAGTTTTCTATTTTTATAGGATCATGCTTCGTTTGGCCTTGGAATGTCGAACAAAGCGGTTATGTTCGGCCCTGTATGGTCGAGCAATCTTAGCCTTTGAGTCGACTCATGATGAACTTGAGTCGATTCCCAGAAAGAAAGAATCAACCTCTCAACGGGCTAAAAAAATCACTTTTTCGGCATTCCAAGCTTGAGCCAACTCATGGCCTGCTTGAGTCGATTCTTTCTTTCTCGAGATGTGACTCAAGCAGGTCACGAGTCGACTATAGTAGGTCACGAGTCAACTCGTGACCTACTTCGAGAGTCTACTCGAACTGGCAGTCAATTTTTCTTTTTTCTGTAAAATTGTGTTAGTTGACTCAAGCTCGATGCTGAAAATTTGTCATTTTGTCCTTCCGTGCAAGTCGTCTCGCCCACTGTGGGAGTTGACTCGAGTTCTAAGATGGTTCGGCTTGACCACGTCGAACATTTCCAGATTATTCAACCTGGTCAGGTCAAATAGTCCGAAATAAGGCTCTGTTGAGGAGCTTCTTTATTGGGGAATGAGGAAGGACCGAGGGTTTGCTTCGGATCGATTTGAACGCCGATTGATACGGCTGGCCGTTTCCTCTGGGTGGTATTAACTTTTGCACGGTTTTTGAAAGCAATGATGTGATAGCAAAACCCCCTTCAGCGTCGGCCTCCAGCGCCTGCCCCAGCGTCGGCCTTCAGCGTCGGCCCCAGCGCTGAGACTTTGGCTCCGGCCTCCAGCGCTGGCATCTAGCATCGGCCTTCAGCGTCGGCCACCAGCGTCGGCCCTCAACACTAAGACTTTGGCTCCGGCCTCCAGCGTTGGCATCCAGCGTCGGCCTTCAGCGCCGACCACCAGCGTCAGCCCTCAGCGCTAAGACTTTGGCTCCAGCCTCCAGCACTGGCATCCAGCGACTGCCCCAGCGTCAGCCTCCAGCGCCGGCCTTCAGCATCGGCCACCAGCGTCAGCCTTCAGTATCTTTCACATGCACAATGACCAGTCTCATACAACGGATCCCATGATCTAAGGTTTACTGCCGAGCACCTCGCTCGCCAAATCGTGGGCAAGTGTTAGCTCGATCGGCAGTTACCGCTATAAGTGGCCCTTATCCAGCAACAACCCAACGACTTGCCGTTCGATGAAACATCACAACAGGGAAGATTCGACGGTTCCAACAGAACGAGGTAAACAGGATCCCAATAGGTATAAAAAGAGGACCCGAGCTCCATGCGAGGGGACTCTCTCTGGCTTCCTCTTTAAAAATTCCACTTAGACAATCTCCCTGTTCCACGACTCGCTGACTTGGGCGTCGGAGGGTCCCGCCGAAAATACCGGCCCGGGACTTTTTTGCAGGCTCTAGAAGGAAGACGGCGACTTTTCTACGCTCACCACAATCCTAGCCCATTCGACGTTCATCACAAGTGAGTTGGCGGCAACAGATTGGCGCGCAGGTAGGGGGGCAGTTCACACGGGAGGAAGACGAAAGTTCTCCCTGTGATCCCATCAATTTTGCAAGGGAAACGATGGTGACCACGCGAGCACAGGAGGCTTCCTCCAGTCAAGCAGCCGGGCGCATTCCATGGGCTGAGCATTCGGAGGCCAATCTCCATGTTCCGCCCCCTGCGCAGATGAGCCAACTTGACCGGCTCGAAGCTCTGGCCCACCAGGTCCAGGATCTGACGACAATGGTCCGGGGGCTGCAAGAGCATCATTTGGCTGCTGCAACTCGGCCCCCTATGCTTGACGAAGGAATGCGGGGAACAGTTCAGTCTCACCAAGGTGGGACCCCGCCTGAGGTCTCCCACCGCTCACCCCCCGAACCTCATCACCAAGGGACTCGAAATGACGGCGGTCCCCTTCTCGCCACTCCGGTCGTTCCCACCACCGGTCGAGGAAAGAGAGTCTAGGCGGGCACGTTCTTTGCGCCGGAGATCTTCTTCAGCTCCTTCCTCTGATTCATCCCAAGATGGCACTCTCCGGAAAACCACCCGTCGGGCCGAGCAAAGGCTCGACGAGTATCACCGATGGTTGGACGAGCTCAGCCGCCGGATCACCGACCCTTACGGGATGGCTTATGAGCGCCGTCCCCCGCTTTCCCGTCATATCATGAAGGAGCCGGTCCCGCCCCGGTTTCGTCTCCCCAACTGGATCCATACGATGGGACGACGGATCCCCTTGACCACCTGGAGAGCTACAAGGTCCTTATGCAGGTCCAGGGAGCGACGGACTCCCTTTTATGCATCGCCTTTCCGGCCACTCTCCGGAAAGCGGCGCGCGCGTGGTACTCCCGCTTGCCCCCGCGCAGTATCAACTCATTTCGGCAGCTCGAGCGATCTTTTCTGGCTCACTTTGATGCCTGTCGAAAGATCCCGCGAGTGGCAGATAGCCTCTTTGCTGTTCAGCAGAGGAGCGGCGAGACCTTGAAGGATTTCGTCGCTCGATTAAGGAGGCGGCGTTGGAGGTGTACAACCTGGAAGATTCCGTGGCCACTTTGGCCCTGAAACGAGGACTTCGCCCATCCAGGTTCTCATATTCCCTGGATAAGAAGCCTCTGAGTTCCTATGCTGAGCTTCTGAGCCGAGCCCAAAAGTACATCCGACGAGGCGGATTCTTCCAGGAGGGAAGTTGACAAGAACCTCAGTAATAAACCACCGCCTACTGAACATGCCGGTGCACGACCTCGTAAGCCCGAGCCTCCACGCCGTCCAAATCGCCGACCACAGACACTGTTCCTAAGGAGCAATTCACCCCCCTCATGGCTCCCATCTCTCACATCTGCTGGAGATAGAGGAGGAACCTTATTTCAAGCGTCCGACTCCCTTGAAGTCTGGGCCCCCCGCAATAAGGAGTTTTATTGCCGGTACCATCGAGACTACGGCCACGACACCGAGGATTGCCGCCATCTGAAAAAGGCCATTGAGGAGCTGGTTCAGCAAGGCCACCTAAGCAAATTTGTTCGACGAGGAAATCTCCCCGCTTCGGGCCCCCCGGTGCCTTCGAGTCGCCCGGCTGGCGTGGATAATGCTCCAACTGAAAAGACTATAGCTATGATTTTCTGGGGAGCGGATGGGGGTTTGAAAAGGCAGCGAGAGGGAATAGACTCTGTAATTCCCTTTCTTCGGAAAGGATCTAGATGGGGTAGTTAATAAACATGACGACAGCATCGTGGTGTCCATGACTATAGCCAAATATCCTGTAAAAAGAATTTTAATTGATAGTGGGAGCTCGGTGGATGTCTTGAGCTATGAGGCTTTTGTTCGGATGAACTTGTCAAGATCTTTGCTCGACCCATTGCCGCACCGCTAATGGGCTTCACCAGAGATTCGGTGAACGTTGAGGGGAAATTGCCCTCCCGGTCACGGCTGGAACTCCTCCATGTCAGAGCACTATGGTTATAAATTTCTTGGTGGTCCGGGTCCCACTGGCTTACAACGCTATCTTGGGAAGACCAGGGTTGAATCTGCTGGATGCCGTAATCTCCACTAAGAGGTTGTTGGTAAGGTTCCCCACCAACGAAGGGGTCGGAGAAATGAAAGGGGAGCAAAGCCCACTTTCGCTTTGCTACCATTTGTCTCCCAGCCCGCTGAACGCGGCATCGGTGACAGCCTCTGAGTCACTCGATCCTCGGGAGTTGGGAAAAAGGGGAGAGCCGGCAGAGCACCTTCTAACCCTCCCCTTGGGTGATGACCCGGCAAAGACTGTTCAGGTGGGGGCATTCCCAGAGGAGGCACGCCATCAACTTCTTGCTTTCCTGCGTGCCAACACTGACATCTTCGCATGGTCATCCTCAGACATGCCGGGCATCCCTGAAGAAGTAATCACCCATCGACTCAACCTCAAGCCAGAGTGTCGGCCGGTCCGACAGAAAAAAAGAAACTTTGCTCCAGACAGACAGAAAGCTATCGACGAGGAGATCCGCAAGTTAATGGCTGCGGGCCATATTCGGGAGGTCCACTACCCCGAATGGCTGGCTAATGTGGTGCTAGTCCGCAAGACCAACGGAAGCTGGAGAATGTGCGTAGATTTCACCGACCTCAACAAGGCATGCCCTAAAGACAGCTTTCCCCTGCCCCGAATTGATCAACTGGTGGACGCTACATCCGGCCATGAGGTTCTTAGCTTCATGGATGCTTTCTCTGGATACAACCAGATACGGATGAATCCGACGGATGAAGAGCTACCTCCTTCATAACTGAGAAAGGGTTATATTGCTACAAGGTAATGCCTTTCGGGTTAAAGAATGCGGGAGCCACTTACCATAGGTTGATGAACAAGGTCTTTGAAGGTCAGATAGGACGTAACATGGAAGTGTACATGGATGACATGTTGACAAAAAGCGTTCATGCTACTGACCACATTGCGGACCTAATGAAAACTTTTGACAACCTTCGTCGGTACCAGATGAAGCTGAACCCTCGTAAGTGTGCATTTGGGGTAACAGCCGGAAGTTCTTGGGCTTCATGGTAACCCGGAGGGGGATCGAAGCAAACCCGACAAAGTCCAAGCCATCTTGGACATGAGGCCTCCTGCCAATAAGAAGGAAATACAGCGCCTGACAGGAAGGGTAGCCACCCTAAGCCGCTTCCTATCCAAGTCCGCTGAAAGGTGTCTACCTTTCTTCAAGGCGCTTCGCAGAGTCAACAAGTTTGAATGGACGAAAGAATGCCAGGAGGCATTTGAAGGGTTAAAAGAATTCTTAACTACCCCACCACTGCTAGCCAAGCCGACGGGTGGAGAAGAACTCCTTCTATACCTTGCGGCCTCTCCTGAAGCTGTTAGCTCTGTGCTAGTCCGTGGACACCGATGGCACACAAAGGCCCGTATACTATACGAGCAAGGTGCTTCACGATGCAGAGACCCGATATTCAAATATGGAGAAGATCATCTTTGCATTGATCGTGTCCGCCCAGCGTCTGCGGCCGTACTTCCAAGCCCACCCCGCGGTGATCACAGACCAACCTCTGAAAACAGTTCTTGCTCGCCAGATACTTCCGGCCGGCTGGCGAGGTGGACCCTCAAGCTGGGGGAGTTTGATCTATCTTTCCGCCCCCGTTCGGCCATGAAGTCTCAAGTCTTGGCAGATTTTTTGGTCGAGTGTACTTGGGAACGGAGCAACCTAAAGAACCTCCTACGGACACTCAGCCCCTCGGAACCAGTGATGACGAGTGGGTCCTTCATGTGGATGGGGCATCGAATTCTCAAGGGAGCGGAGCAGGCCTCATCTTGGCCAACTCAGATGGGGTTGTGACCGAGTGTGCACTTTGCTTCCTCTTTCCAACCACTAATAATCAGGCGGAATATGAAGCTTTGTTATCCGGTGTGAGATTGGCTCGAGAGCTTGGGGTGAAACGCCTAGGGCATTCACCGACTCCCAACTGATTACTGGCCAGATTACAAAGGAATACGAGGCAAGGGATCCCATCATGGCCCGCTACTTAGATATGGTGCACACGCTGGTTTCCCCCTTTACTCACTTCAGCGTCAGCTACATTCCTCGACAGGAGAATGCTAGAGCCGACGCCTTATCCCATCTTGCTGCCTCAGCTGATGGGATGTTGGGAAAGGCTTATGTGGAGCACTTAGAAGCCCCGAGTATTGATGTACCAAGAGAAACTTTACCAGTGGAGCAGGAGCCCTCTGGATGGATGCCTATGTCCGGTACTTTACTGAGGGTACCCTCCCAGAAGACCCTGCCGAAGCTAGGAAACTTAAAAGATGGGCCCAAAGTTTTTCATTATGGAGGGAAAGCTCTACCGAAGGTCGTTCTCATACCCTATCCTTAGGTGTGTCGGCCCCACCGACGCCAATTATATTCTGCGGGAGATACACGAAGGGATATGCGGAAGCCATCTGGGGGGCAGGGCTCTCGCATATAAAGCTCTACGTCAGGGGTATTATTGGCTGACAATGAAGGAGGATGCATCCGAACTTGTTAAGAGGTGTGACAGCTGCCAGCGTCATGCCAACATCCAACATCAGTCGGCGTCCCAGCTGACCCCTCTAGCTGCACCATGGCCCTTCGCACAGTGGGGCATGGATATCCTGGGACCGTTCCCTCCTGCCTCCGGACAACGCAAGTTCCTAGTGGTGGCCATCGACCATTTTACTAAGTGGATCGAGGCGGAAGCTCTTGCCAAGATCACGGAAGCCAAAATAAGGACTTTCTTCTAGAAGTCTGTGGTGTGCCGGTACGGAAGCCAAAATAAGGACTTTCTTCTAGAAGTCTGTGGTGTGCCGGTTTGGGCTACCGCACACCCTCGTTACAGACAACGGCCGACAGTTTGATAACACGGCCTTCCGGGAATTCTGTGATGGCCTGGGCATCCATCATCGATTCACCTCAGTAGGACATCCCCAAACCAACGGCGCAGCCGAGGTGACCAATCGCATCATCCTCCAAGGACTCAGGGCTCGGCTAGATAACTGCAAAGGGCGCTGGGTGAAGAACTTTCCAGTGTGCTATGGGTCTACCACACGACGCCGCGAGTACCTACTGGGGAAACCCCTTTCAGCTTGGTCTTTGGAACCGAAGCGGTCATCCCAGTGAAAATAGGAGCTCCCAGTCCCCGGACGGAATTATACCATGAAGAAAGCAACTCAAACCAGCTGAGGGCTGATCTGGATTTGGTGGAAGAATTGCGAGACCAAGCACAGCTTCGCATGGCAGCGTTCCGTCAGCGAGCGGCCAAGTACTACAACGCTCGGGTGTGACCCAAGACATTCCGTCCTGGAGACCTCGTTCTGCGAAGAGCTGAAGTATCAAAACCGATAGAGGGGGGCAAGCTGGCACCAAAATGGGAAGGACCATACCGTGTCAAGGAGGTACTACACCATGGGGCGTACAAAATCGAAGAGCTAGACGGGAAACCGCTCCCTCGCTCTTGGAACGCCGACAACTTACGCCGGTACTACCAATAGAACGCTATCGTCATTAATTTGAATCTATTTGATAAATGAATGATCAACATGTTCACTTACTTTCGGATGAGTATGTTAACACCAAAGACCGGCGCCCAGCGTCGGCAACAAAGACCAACTCCGCGTTGGCACACTAAAGACCGGTGCCCAGCGTCGGCAACAAAGACCAACTCCGTGTTGGCACCAAAGACCGGATCCGCTCCGGTAGCCAAAGACCGGCGCCCAGCGTCGGCAACAAAGACCAACTCCGCGTTGGTACACTAAAGACCAACGCCCAGCGTCGGCAACAAAGACCAACTCCACATTGGCACCAAAGGCCGGATCCGCTCCGGCAGCCAAAGACCGGTGCCCAGCATCGGTAACAAAGACCAACTCCGCGTTGGCACACCAAAGACCGGCGCCCAGCGTCGGCAACAAAGACCAACTCCACATTGGCACCAAAGACCGGATCCGCTCCGGCAGCCAAAGACCGGCGCCCAGCGTCGACAACAAAGACCAACTCTGTGTTGGCACCAAAGGTCAGATCCGCTCCGGCAGCCAAAGACTGGCGCCCAGCGTCGGTAACAAAGACCAACTCTGCGTTGGCACTCTAAAGACCGGCGCCCAGCGTCGGCAACAAAGACCAACTCCGCGTTGGCACCAAAGGCCGGATCCGCTCCGGCAGCCAAAGACCGGCGCCCAGCGTCGGCAACAAAGATCAACTCCGCGTTGGCACACCAAAGACCGGCGCCCAGCGTTGGCAACAAAGACCAACTCCGCATTGGCACCAAAGACTGAATCCGCTCCGGCAGCCAAAGACCGGCGCCCAGCGTCGGCAACAAAGACCAACTCCGCGTTGGCACCAAAGACCGGATCCGCTCCGGCAGCCAAAGACCAGCGCCCAGCATCGGCAACAGAGACCAACTCCGCGATGGTACACTAAAGACCAACTCCGCGTTGGCGCCAAAGACCAACTCTGCGTTGGCGCTAAAGACCAACTCCATGTTGGCGCTAAAGACCAACTCCGTGTTGGCGCTAAAGACCAACTCCGCGTTGGTGCTAAAGACCAACTCCGCGTTGGCGCTAAAAGACAAACTCAGCGTTAGCGCTAAAGACTGGCTCCGCATCGGCATATTAGAGACCAACTCCATGTTGACACCACAGACTGGCTCTGTGCCAGCATATTAGACATTGGTGCCCTGCGTCGGCACTAAAGTTGGTTCCCTGTGCTGGTATCTGGGACAATATGTGGCTCAGTCACATTCTGTGTAATCAATCTGACAAGACACCACTGGTTGGTGATTCATAACAGCTGACTCAGCTGAAGTTGATTATGACCAAAGGTGCACAGCAAAAAAAAAAAAATTTCATTGATAGATAAAAGGCTACAAAGTTGCCGACTCAAGTCAGGCATAGATCGATACAAAAAGAAAACTAAAGCCATTAAAGGTCATCCGGGGCCGGGACATCATCCTCAGGAACGTCATCAGGTTTCAGTCCCTCGATATCTTCTAGGTCATAGAGTTCCTGGATTTTATCCTTGCAGTCTTGAAAGCCGGCGTCATAAGCAAACACCGCTGACTCGGCCACCTCCTTATCGAAGGCTTTGGACTTTCTGAAAGCCTCTACGGCCTCTACAGCTCTTTTCTCTGCCTCAAGGGCTCCCCTCTGGGCCTCTGTCACTGCCGCCTCCAGATCTGCAATTTTAGCGATGCACTGGCGGGTGGCTTCTTTGGCCGCATCCGTCTCAATGGAGGCTGAACTTAATTGGGTTTTTAAAACACACACCTCCAATTCTACCACCTTCAGCTTCTCTTCGGCTGCCCTTTGCTTCTCCTCGGCAACTTTCTATTTTTCCTCAGCCACCTGAGCATTATCCAGCTCATTGGCTGCGCGGCGCTGGGCAACTTCCAGCGCATATTCAGCCTTCTCGGCTCTCAGCCGGATGACATCGATTTCACCCTTTAGGGTGGCCCGAGTATCCTCCAGAGCCATCTCCGCCTTTTCCGCCTTGACTTGGAGCGACACCATCTCCTCCCACGCTTGGTCGATAGCGGTGTCACTCAAGGTCCAGAGGTTCTTCAGGGCGACTAGAGAGTTCAATGCCTGAAGGAAATGTCAAGGTGAGAAAGCTAAAAAAAAAAAAAGAGAGAGAAAAGAGATGATAATTGAGCAGAAGCTCACCCAGAGATGCACCACTGATGCTTCGCGGAAGAAGGTGACTCTCCCCTGACTTCGGAGAAACTCTTGCACCTCAACCACCGTGGCTTCCTCCAAGGTCCGTTCAGCCCAGCGGCTGTGATTTGCTAACAGCGATTGAAAGGAAGGATCGACACCCCTCTCTTCCCTTGGCGTTGGGCCTATAGAGGCAGATTCCGCCTCTGAACCTGCCGCCTCCGACCCCTTGACCGGTGGAGGCGCTTCAGCTGTTGCCCCCATGGGGGGCAGGATAACTGCCATAATCGTCACTACTGCCGTCGGAACTTGTTCCGCCTCTACGGCTTTGGGCAAGGGCGACGGTGCCCTTGCAATCCTCTCAGGACAAGGGTCGAGCAGAATAACTGGAGGAACCGAAGCTGAGGATCTTCCCTCTAGTTGACTCCGTTCTACCTCCTTGCCGGTCTCGGCCCTTGCCACTTCTGTCATGACGGGCTCGTCGCCTTGGGCCCTGGCCGCCTCGCATGTGTGCGAGTGTTCCGCAGTTCTGGCCCCCTTGGCCTCGACCTCACCAGCGTCGGCCTTTTTAGGGCCGCTCTTTTCAAAACCTTTGCACGCAGGGGCTTCACGACTTCAGCCCCTCCAGTGTCGGCCCTCTCTGCGTCGGCCCTCCTCGGGACTTTAGCAATGGCCCTTCTTAGGGCAGGGGGCACGTCCCCTGCAACCTTCCTCTTCCTGGTGGCCGCTTGCTTGAGCTCATGAAGCGATGACGCCATCCCTATACAGGCGGAGGATAGTTAAAAAAAAAAAAAAAAAGAAGAAAAGCAAAAGGGGAAGAAGAGAAGCGAGTGATCAAGTGCTCACCCCTCGGGGGAATTAAACCAGCAAGACGAAGGTTCTCCTCGGATAAAAGCATATTACACCAAGGGATGTCGGCAGTCAGAAGCTGCCCAAACGCTATCCGATCTCGTGGAAGGATGGAGGGATCCCTATTAGCATCAATGTTGGGTATCCCCCAGCTTCCACGAACCCCACCAATATCGGCAAAGAAGAATTTATCCTTCCACCCTTTGACGGAAGTAGGAAGGCACAATTTGAGGATCCTATTAGACCTAGGGGTAAAGGACCACCAACCCGATTGCTTGCGAAGGGTGTAAAAGCTGCGGAATAAAGAGATACTGGCCTCAATGCCTTGCAAGTGGCAGAGTACCAGAAAATCGACGATGGTCCGGATTGAGTTGGGAACTAACTGGGAGGGAGTCAAAGAGTATCGGTCCAGGAGATTGAGAATAAAAGGGTGGATAGGTAACCGAAGCCCGGCCTTAAAAAAGGCTCCGTACAAAGCAACCCTTTCGGAATGGGAGGAAGTTACCCTGTCATTGGGGGCAGGGTGGAACAAATGAAGGTCCGACGGGAAGCTATACTTGGCTTTTAGGTTTACTATGTCTTGAGCAGACATAGCGGAAGCAGTCCCCTCGGGGGACTCCTTGGCAACCCTGGAAGGACCGGCAGCCATCGAATGGCTCCGGACGGATATCCGCCCACCAGCCGGATGACTCCCGGTTAGGGGACGACGGACTGGCCGCTGCTCCGGTGAAGAACGGTTAGGGAAAGGGGTAGACCATTGGCTTGGTAAGGAATCAGAAGTCTGAGAAGGGTTGTGGGAACCCCCCCAGGAACCAGAGATGGAGCAGGAAGGTGATGAAACCACAGGAACTAACCTGGAAAACTCGAGCCAAAAATAGAGCACGGGGAGAGGATGAACACGGGAGACAAATGGACGCTTGCGGACTCGAAAGGGGGCAGCAGCGTAAGAAATGGGGAGGATGGGAAGATAAGAGCGATTTTTCCTCATAACGTCATTTCAGATCACCCCATAATCGTCCGATCTGACCACGCATCCATCTTCAATTGGGAGGCGTTTCGACGGCCTGCTAACGCGAAAAACTCGAAAAGACCACCGATAAAAAGGGAGGCATTAGCTTTATCGCAATGATACCGATCGCCTTTTCATAACGCTGCCCGAGGGAAATCCTCTCTAATTCCAACAAAGGCGAAATAATGACTCGAAAACCGGCCGCCTAGAGGATATTAACACCCCTTTCGCGGGTAGGTGAACGCTCACCCATCTCAGGAGCGGGGGGCATCTGATACGGCTGGCCGTTTCCTCTGGGTGGTATTAACTTTTGCACGATTTTTGAAAGCAATGATGTGATAGCAAAACCCCCTTCAGCGTCGGCCTCCAGCGACTGCCCCAGCGTCGGCCTTCAGCGTCAGCCCCAGTGCTAAGACTTTGGCTCCGGCCTCCAGCGCTGGCATCCAGCATCGGCCTTCAGCATCGGCCACCAGCGTCGGCCCTCAACACTAAGACTTTGGCTCCGGCCTCCAGCGCTGGCATCCAGCGTCGGCCTTTAGCGCCGACCACCAGCGTCGGCCCTCAGCGCTAAGACTTTGGCTCCGGCCTCTAGCGCTGGCATCCAGCGACTGTCCCAGTGTCGGCCTCCAGCGCCGGCCTTCAGCGTCGGCCACCAGCGTCAGCCTTCAGTATCTTTCACATGCACAATGACCAGTCTCATACAACGGATCCCGTGATCTAAGGTCTACTACCGAGCACCTCGCTCGTCAAAATCGCGGGCAGGTGTTAGCTCGATCGGCAGTTACCGCTATAAGCGGCCCTTATCCAGCAACAACCCAACGACTTGCCGTTCGATGAAACATCACAACAGGGAAGATTCGACGGTTCCAACAGAACGAGTTAAACGGGATCCCAACAGGTATAAAAAGAGGACCCGAGCTCCATGCGAGGGGACTCTCTCTGGCTTCCTCTTTAAAAATTCCATTCCACGACTCGCTGACTTGGGCGTCGGAGGGTCCTCGTCGGAAATACCGGCCCGCGACTTTTTGTAGGCTCTAGAAGGAAGACGGCGATTTTTCTACGCTCACCATAATCCTAGCCCATTCGACGTTCATCACAAGCGAGTTGGCGGCAACACTGATGAATGAAGGAGAATGGATGCCTTTTGCTGCTGCTTCGCCGCCGTCGCTCGCAGGAGAGGAAGGGAAGGGAAAGGAGATGAGTGTGAAGAGAAGAGTGTGAGAGAGTAAAGAATAATTTAGGGTGCGAAAAGAAAAAGGTAATAGAATATAAGGATAATTTTGAAATTTTTAAAATTTAAGAGGTGTAAAGAAATTTTGGAGTTATGGAAAGTAATTTAAAAAATTTTAAAATTTTAAAGACTTAGAGAGTAATTTTTGTGATGTATACAGCAGCTCCCGCTTGAGAGTAATTTTTGTTGTGTATACAGCAGCTCCTGCTAAACGGTGAGAATAGATACAATTTTTTTACGAATATACCCCTCCACCTCCTGAATTACGAGCCGGCTGCGGCGCCGGCACATGAGATCACCCTTCCCCCTTCTCGGCCGAAAAAATGACTTGCGATTCCCCCATTTCGGCTCGCGCCGGTTCCAGCGACCGATGGAGAGCCTGCTCTTCTTCGGGTTTCTAGAATAATCTGCGGAGGGAGGGGAGCGACGCGATAGCCAGACCCGATAAGCACAGAGGTTGGAGGGGGTGGGGAAAAAAAAAAGGTCCAATCCATCGAGAGGGGGTTCGGAATAACCCTCCGCTTCCAGCCAGCTTTACCGGCGCCATGATTGTGTTCGCCGTGCCAGAAAACGTTTCGTTCCTCAGGCGATCTGCCGTTTCCAATCCATGTTGTAACGGTAGTCCAAACCGTTCGCCGTTTTCCCTGCTCGCATATCCGGCCTCTTTGTCTTATTGGCATGGACAGGACAAGAGGAATAGTTCCAGAGGGACAACACCGGTGGAGCGGTGCTAGGCGGCAGAGAACCTGACGGTGTCACGTGATTGGGCCACTCTCTGAGTGTCATGGATTGGACACGTACTTTTGGTTTACATGGCGCGCGGTGATTGTTGGATTTTAGTGTGTGGTGCGAGGTCACGGCAAACGATAAAGAGGAAAATATGGCTTCGAGAAGAGCGAAGCGGGGCTGGGGATGAAGGAGAGTGACAGGTGGAGACGCGGGGCCGTCAGCCGGCGAGTCTGGCAGCGGATAGCTGGTTGGCGGGGCATGGGGAAACTCGTCCGGCAGGAGGATGGTTGGTACGACGGCACGTGGGCTGCGCATACGTCGGCCCTGCCCCCGTCGCTGCGTCAACCTGTCCTTGGCGACCGCAAGCGGAGAGATGGAATGCCTGGTGGACGGCTGAGATCCCATCTAAAGTTTAAAAAAATAAACTTCAGGAATTAGCGTACCATACGTGTTATGCATGACATGATTTGGACGTATAAGAAAAAATTGAAACCCTGCTCAACACCATCCCGTGAATTTTATTTGTTATTTTTTTAAAAAATCTTTATACCAGTTGTTAACAAACCATCAGTTGAAAGATAATTGGAGTAATTCATATTGGACAAGAATATTTTAATAGAAAGCTTGATCTGGTCTCCAGTTACATATTGCCATCTTATTTAAGGTGAGAAGGGCGAGTTTCATGTCCCGAGAGCGTTGAAGGCTTACTAAGAGGTTTTTTTATTGAGGTAATAGATGGTGGAGTTTAAGTAAGGTAATAGGTTTTTGATTAAGCGTCGAAAGCCTACAAAGAGATTTTTTTGTTGTTTCCATTTGACCACACCTCAACTGCACCATCACTCATCCACTCTTCTTGTCCTTCCGCTTCCATGCCGGAGCTACCAAGAGATTAAAAATTTATTGAAATGATAACGTCACTTTACTTTTTATAATAGCTGATATAGATAATGAACAAAATAGTTAAACTAAATAAATAAAAGGCAGCTTGGACGGCCTTCAATCCTGGGCGGCCCCCAGTCTTAGGCGGCCTCCAGAGTCTAGGCGGCCTCCGGTCCTAGGCGGCCCCTAGAGTCTGGACGGCCCCCAGTCCTGGGCAGCCCCCAGTCTTGGGCGGCCTCCAAAGTCCCCCAGTCTTGGGCGGCCTCCAGAGTCTAGACGCCTCCGGTCCTAGGCGGCCCCTAGAGTCTGGACGGCCTCCAGTCCTGGGCGGCCCCCAGTCTTGGACGGCCTCCAGGGTCTAGACGGCCTCCGGTCCTAGACGGCCCCTAGAGTCTGGACGGCCCCCAGTCCTGGGCGGCCCCCAGTCTTGGGCGGCCTCCAAAGTCCCCCAGTCTTGGGCGGCCTCCAGAGTCTAGACGGCCTCCGGTCCTAGGCGGCCCCTAGAGTCTGGACGGCCCCCAGTCCTGGGCGGCCCCCAGTCTTGGGCGGCCTCCAGAGTCTAGGCGGCCTCCGGTCCTAGACGGCCCCTAGAGTCTGGACGGCCCCCAGTCCTGGGTCAGTCTTGGGCGGCCTCCAGAGTCTAGACGGCCTCCGGTCCTAGGCGGCCCCCAGAGTCTGGACGGCCCCTAGTCCTGGGCGGCCCCCAGTCTTGGGCGGCCTCCAGAGTCTAGACGGCCTCCGGTCCTAGGCGGCCCCCAGAGTCTGGACGGCCCCCGGTTTAAGAATAATCCCCACGTCAGAACCATTAAACGAGATAAGCCGTCATATTTGGAACAGAAATCGAGAAATACTAAACATCATCACGCCTTAAATGGTTCGCATAAGACAAACACCAAAAGGAGACATTGAACCTCTATTTTAGAGCCAGATCCCTTTTCCCTCACTCTGACGTCTCCACTATCCCTGACATTCCCTTGGGATAATCAAGATCATCATGAAAAAGATGTCTTCATGAGCAAGTTTCTTAATATCCTTATTAAGTATTATCACTGAATGACCACGTAACGCAAGATGAACACTTATCCTACACGTGGATCTCCAAAATTAAAATAACAAAAGAAAATAATAATAATAACACGTACAAGAGAAAAAGGATAAAAGGGGAGGAAGGAGAAGGGGAGGGGGGACCGTTTCTTCCTTCTAAAAAAGAGATCTTGAAAACCATAAACAAAAAATCTGGTGATCCGGCATCAACAGATTGGCGCGCCAGGAAGGGGACATCGTCGGAGCGGTGAGGCATACCTGTTCTACGATCCCACGAACATGAGTTCCAGATCTCTAGAAGAAGACCCCGTCGAGAGGTCTGGGGGGCATCTTTCGCCTCCTAGCCATGATTTCGCAGCCCTTAGCCCTTCTCAGCCGGCGAAACCAAGCTCTCCGGTTCTTTCCCTACCGTCACCGGTTCTGGCTATTCCTCAGGATCCATTATCGGTCCTCACCCAACAAGTTCAAACTCTCGTCGGGATAGTTCGACAGATGCAAGAGCATCACTCTCGAGGAGCCCACCTGCGGCCTGAGCCACCTCTATTACCTAGGTCAGCTACTCCTGTTAGCCGACAATCGGCTCGAAGAAGATCTCCTCCGGCAAAGCCTCTCCACTCTTATTCTCTTGGAAGGCGATGCCCTGAAGGCTCTGAGGATGGTTCACGTTCTGTCTCCTGCTCCCCTAGCAGCCCACCTGCTGGGCGACGACGGGGGAAGGAGCCATACGCGGATCATCGTCGGTGGCGCCGCCAGTCTCCTTCCAGTTCTCCTGAACCAACAGGAGGACGTATAGCTGACAGAATGCAAAAGCGTCTGGAAGAGCAAGATCGCAGGTTAGAGGAGCTCAGTCAAAGAATCAATAATCAGCCGGGGTCGGACTATGATACTCGCCCCCCTCTCACTCGACGGATTATGGAGGAACCAATTCCGAGGAGGTTCCGATTTCCTCAGTTGGACCCTTATGATGGCACCACCGATCCCCTAGATCATTTGGAGAGCTATAAGGCCATCATGCAAGTCCAGGGGGCGCCGGATGCTCTTTTATGTGTGGCCTTTCCGGCCACCCTTCGAAAGGCGGCCCGGGTCTGGTATTCTCATCTGCCCTCACGCAGTATTGACTCTTTCCGGCAGTTGGAGAGATCTTTTCTGGCTCATTTCGATGCTTGTCGAAAAATTCCGCGAGTAGCAGACAGTTTATTCTCCGTGCAGCAGCAGGAGGGAGAATCTTTAAAAGATTTTATAACCCGCTTCAAAGTAGCAGCCCTAGAAGTCTATCATCTTGAAGATGCTATAGCCACTTTGGCTCTAAAACGGGGGCTCCGACCCTCTCGTTTTACTTACTCTTTAGACAAAAGACCTCCTTCTTCTTATGCTGATCTCCTAAGTCGAGCGCAGAAGTACATCCGCGCCGATGAAGCTGACTCATCCAGGAGAGGTACACAAGGAAGAACTAGCAAGAGATCTACTCGACCGGAGTTGAGCGAACCTCCTTCCAAGAAGCCAGAACCTTTGCGCCGACCAACTGATCGCCGCAAGAATCAAGCTCCCAGGGAGGACCATCTTACACCCCTCTTAGCACCTCGAACTCATATCCTTATGGAAATCGAAAATGAGCCCTATTTACGGCGTCCGCCTCCATTGAAGAAGGGCACTGCCCGCGATAGAAGCCGCTATTGCCGTTTCCATAGGGATTATGGCCATGACACTGAAGAATGTCGGAACTTGAAGCAGGCCATTGAAGAGCTAATTCAGAAAGGATACCTTGGGCAATACATCCAGAAGAAAGAAGCTCCTCCTGTACCAGCTTTGATGGGGCCTCCTCCCGTTCAGGCCAGCGTCGATAATCCCCCAACCGAGAGGATGGTAGGTATGATTTCTCACGGAGAGGTTTCATCTTCTAAGAGATTGAGAGGGGGTGAGAGGTTAGATGATGTAATCCCTTCTGGGGGAGATATAGCGGGCAATAATATTGTAAAAGATGATAGCGTCGTCGTCTCAATGACGATTGCTAGGCATCCTGTAAAAAGAATCTTAATCGATAGTGGGAGCTCCGCTAATGTACTTACTTATGATGTATTTCTTCGGATGAATCTTTCTCTGGATTCTCTCCGGCCCGTAGCCGCTCCTCTAGTTGGCTTCACCGGAGATTCCATCCGAGTGGAGGGCGAGGTTACGTTGCCAGCTACAGCGGGATCGCCGCCGTGTCAAAGCACGGTCATGCTGGATTTTCTGGTGGTTCGGGTCCCTCTGGCTTACAACGCCATTCTCGGCCGCCCGGGCTTGAACATGTTAGATGCAGTCATATCTACTAAACGCTTATTGGTGCAGTTCCCCGCCAAGCAAGGAATCGGTGTAATGCACGGAGAGGTGAATTCGGTCAGACCCTGCTATCATCTAGCTCCTAGTCCTCAAATGGCCAACATTCCTCCAGTCGCCGAGTCTTTTGACCCCAGAGAAGTTGAGCGGAGAGGAGAACCGACGGAACTTCTAATACCTTATCCCCTGGGGGATGATCACACTAAGATCGTGCATATTGGTGAACTCCTCTCCCCTGAGGTCCGGGACCAGCTCCTAGCTTTCTTATCAATGAATGCAGATGTCTTCGCTTGGAAGGTAACGGATATGATCGGGATCCCTCCAGAGGTGATTACTCATCAACTCAATATTAACCCGAACTACCGTCCTGTTCGCCAGAAGAAACGAAGCTTTGCTCCTGAGCGGCAGAGGGCTATTGACGAAGAGGTGGACAAATTGCTTATGGCCGGTCATATCCGAGAAGCCCGATATCCCGATTGGTTGGCCAATGTAGTTATGGTCCGGAAAGCCAGCGGAGGATGGAGAATATGCATTGATTACACTGATCTGAACAAAGCTTGTCCTAAAGACAGTTTTCCGCTGCCCCGGATCGACCAGTTAGTAGATTCAACTGCTGGCTATGAACTTCTTAGCTTCATGGATGCTTTCTCAGGGTACAATCAGATAAAATTAGACCTCTCAGATGAAGAGCATACTTCTTTCATCACCGAGAAAGGTATTTATTGTTACAAGGTAATGCCCTTCGGGTTGAAGAATGCAGGAGCTACATATCAGAGATTGATGAACAAAGTCTTCAAGGATCAGCTCGGCCGCAACATGGAGGTATATGTAGATGATATACTGACAAAAAGCACCCACATCACTGACCATGTCGCTGATTTGCGGGAAACTTTCCACAACCTCCGGCTCCATAGAATAAAACTCAACCCACGCAAATGTGCATTTGGAGTCACTGCAGGAAAATTCTTGGGTTTCTTAGTCACACGGCGAGGGATTGAGGCAAATCCAGAGAAAATTCAAGCCATCCTCAATATGAGACGGCCTATGTGTAAGAAAGAAGTACAACAACTCACTGGAAAGATAGCAGCATTAAGCCGATTCTTATCCAGATCAGCCGAGAGATGTTTACCTTTCTTTAAAGTCTTACGTAAGGCAGATGGCTTCGAGTGGACAGAAGACTGTCAACAAGCTTTTGAAGAGCTTAAGGAGTTCTTGTCCACACCTCCCCTGTTATCCAAACCGGAGCAAGGGGAAAAGCTCTTTCTATATCTTGCGGCTTCTTCGGAGGCCGTTAGTTCTGTCCTGGTGCGTATCGGCGATCACGCCGTTCAACGACCTATATATTATACCAGCAAGGTGCTTCACGGTGCAGAAGAAAGGTATTCCAAAACGGAGAAGGTCATCTTCGCTTTATTTGTTTCTGCTCGCCGACTCAGACCCTACTTCCAAGCCCATCCCATAGTCGTTCTCACTGATCAACCTCTCAGAGCTATTTTATCACGACCAGACACTTCTGGCCGGTTAGCCAAATGGGCGATCAAGTTAGCAGAATTCGACTTATCATTTCAACCTAGAGCATCTTTGAAATCTCAGGTTTTGGCTGATTTTCTAGTAGAATGCACCTGGTCTGAACAGCCTCAAGAAGAACTTCCCCGAATTCTGTCAGATAATGAGAAGACGGATCATGAAGCATGGGTCCTCCATGTTGATGGAGCCTCTAATTCACAAGGTAGCGGAGCTGGGCTTATTCTCGCTAGCCCGGAGGGCACGGTACTAGAATATGCTCTTCGTTTCCTCTTTGAAGCCACCAATAATCAAGCTGAATATGAGGCTTTGCTGACCGGAATCAAATTAGCACATGGAATGGGAATCAGAAGTCTTCGAGTCTTCACCGACTCACAGCTCATTTCCGCCAAGTATCAGGAGAGTATGAGGCTCGTGACCCTATCATGTTTCAATATCTGAATAAAGTGAGATCATTAATTCCCTTATTGGATCACTTTGCTATTAGTTATATACCCAGAGGTGAAAATGCTAGGGCCGACATGTTAGCCCGACTAGCTACCTCGATGGATAGTGCCATGGGAAAGACCTACATCGAGTATCTGGAGACACCTAGCATCGAAGCTACTGAAGAAGCTCTGCCCATTATCCAAAAGGAAGCCTGGATGGAATCTTATATCCGGTATCTAAAAGACGGCGTTCTTCCAGTTGATCGTGAAGAAACTAAGCTGCTTAAACGGAGGGCTTCTAAATTTGTGCTACTAGAAGGCCAACTTTATAAAAAATCCTTCTCTCAGCCCCTCCTCAAATGTGTTAGTTCGGTAGATGCAGATTATGTCCTTAGGGAAATTCATGAAGGCATCTGTGGGAATCATTCTGGAGGGCGATCTTTAGCACGCAAGGCTCTCCGACAAGGATACTACTGGCTCACCATGCAAGAGGATGCAACAGAATTAGTAAAAAGATGTGATTCATGCCAACGGTATGCCAACATTCAACGGCAACCGTCTTCTCAGCTGAATTCTCTTTCTTCTCCCTGGCCCTTCGCTCAGTGGGGTATGGATATCCTCGGCCCTTTCCCCCCTGCGACAGGACAGCGCAAATTTCTACTAGTGGCCATTGATTATTTTACTAAATGGGTCGAAGCTGAAGCACTTGCCAAAATCACTGAGGCCAAGGTCAAAACCTTTTTCTGGAAAGCCATTATTTGTCGATACGGCATTCCGCACACCCTTATCACTGACAATGGCCGACAGTTTGACAACAACACCTTTCGGACTTTCTGTACTGATCTCGGTATCGTGCAACGATTCACCTCCGTCGGACATCCACAATCTAACGGAGAAGCTGAAGTTACAAATCGCATGATATTGCGGGGGTTAAGGACCAGATTAGATACGTCCAAAGGAAGGTGGGTAGAAGAGCTCCCAAATGTACTTTGGGCGTATCACACAACTCCCAGAACACCGACGGGAGAAACACCCTTCAATTTGGTCTTTGGTTCCGAAGCCGTTATTCCCGTGGAAATTGGCCTACCAAGTAGCCGAGTGGAAACTTACAACGAAGCGGACAACCTTCCTATCTGAGGGCCAATCTTGACCTCATCGACGAAGCAAGAGATCGGGCTCGAATTAAAATGGCGGCATACCAGCAACAAGTGGCGAGGTACTATAATTCCCGCGTCCGCTCGAAGAGTTTCCGTCAAGGAGATTTAGTTCTAAGAAAAGCTTCGGTATCCAAACCAGCGGAAGGGGGCAAATTGTCTCCAAACTGGGAAGGGCCCTATCGGGTAGGAGAAGTCCTTCACCGTGGAGCCTACCGGCTTGAAGACTTAAGCGGACAGCTAATCCCTCGAACATGGAATGCAGACAACCTTCGGCCGTATTACCAGTAATGTAATGTTTTTATTTAAATATTAGATGATCCTATGCATTTGAATGCGGATTTTCAGATAATTCTTTGCGACGGCCCTACGGTCCAAAGGACACCCCCAGGCCGGTGTAACTCACCCTGAGGAGGTTCAAGTCCTTGACTCAAGCGGCCTCGAACTGAGATGGACGGCTCGACGGCCCTACGGTCCAAAGGACACCCCCAGGCCGGTGTAACTCACCCCTGAGGAGGTTCAAGTCCTTGACTCAAGCGGCCTCGAACTGAGATGGACGGCTCGACGGCCCTACGGTCCAAAGGACACCCCCAAGCCGGTGTAACTCACCCCTGAGGAGGTTCAAGTCCTTGACTCAAGCGGCCTCGAACTGAGATGGACGGCTCGACGGCCCTATGGTCCAAAGGACACCCCCAGGCCGGTGTAACTCACCCCTGAGGAGGTTCAAGTCCTTGACTCAAGCGGCCTCGAACTGAGATAGACGGCCCCCAGTCTTGGGCGGCCTCCAGAGTCTAGGCGGCCTCCGATCCTAGGCAGCCCCTAGAGTCTGGACGGCTCGATGGCCCTACGGTCCAAGTATAACTCATTCCTAAGAAAGTATAAATCCTTGGTTAGGATAGATTTGAGTTGTACTTCGAGGAAAATTGAGTACTGGCGAGCTATCTAAACCAAGTAGCACCATTGTCCTAATCCGCAAATAGGAGCCAAGAATTAAGCAGAGGAAATATTAAATAATACTAAATCAATAAAGAGTAACATTCATTCATTTAAAGTTAATCTGCTGCGAAACCTTGCGAAATCTTGTCAGCAGATAGATTTTCACAACAAAAAGGTCCTTAAATGGGACCGAGTCTAAAATTAAAATCAAAATAAAGCTCAACACCCTTGATTAGTTCTTTGGATGCTCTTTCTCTGCATCAGGATTGACAGCCGGCTCCTCGGCAAGAGGCTTTTCTACAGCAAGAGTCTCAATCGCCACTGCTCCATTCACCACGTCTTCGACCTCCATATCGGAAACTCCTTCGTCATCCACGGGTCGAAAACGTTCGAGGTCCTTTAAGTCGAACTGACGGGCCAATATCCGCTTGCATTTCTCAAAGCCTTCAACAAAAGCATCTAGGGCAGCTTCCTGGAACTCCGCTTCAAAATCTGGGGAGCCCTTGTATTCCTTGATAGCGTCCCTGGCTTTAGCTTCAGCTATGGCCACTTTTTCCTGAGCTTTGGCCTCAGCCACAGCTATCTTTTCCCGAGCTTCGGTCTCGATCGTAGCCATCTTCTTCTGAGCCTCCACCATTGCTGCTGCAACTTTATTGAGAGCATCTTTGGTGTCCTTCTCGGCTAAAACCAGTTTCTCCATGGCATCACGAGCGGTGGCCTCCGCGCTATCTGCTCGATTCTCCGTGTGTTCCAGCCTGAGGGAAGTTTCTTTTAACTTTTCTTCCGTTGGCAGCAACCTTGCCCGGACCTCACACAGCTGGGCATCTAAACTCTGCAGTTCCTTTTCTGCCCTCCCTCTCCAAGTCCGATAATCTTCCCACATGACCCGAAGGTCATGCAATGCTTTTGATTCTCGGGCCCTTGTATCCACCAACTCTTTATCTAGGCTAGCATTCCGAGACTTGGCCCTGTCTAAGTCTTCGCATAGCACGAAGAGACCATTAGCCGTCTGCAAAACGCACTCAGTCAGTGTCCAAGTTTAATGATCAGAAAGGGAACAAAAATCGGACTTTACCTGCAGTGCCACGGTGAACATAGTGTCGAATGCCTCTGCCTGTGTTGCCTTCCTCAGTTTGTCTTGAAATCTGGGCAAGATCGCGAGTTTAAGGATTGTCTCTGATAGACAACTCTTGTATCCAACATTCTCGCTAGGTGGTTGGGGAGCTGAGGGCGGAGTCCTTAAAGTACCTGATGAGGCGGGAACAGGAAATCCACTTCCGTCGATAACGAAGGACCTGGCAAGTCAGCTTTAGCTACTTCTGCATCCCTTGTAGACTCCCCAACGCTCTGGGCGGGAGATGGAATGGTCTCTGGAGGCTCCCTCTCGACGGGGTCTCCTATAGGGACCCCCGTCGGAGGACTCATTTCCCCTTCACTATCTTCTACTAAGGTCGCCTCAGGGATAACCGCTGGAGGTTGGACCTGACTGTCCGATCCTAATTGACGGGATCTTTTAGGTTCGCCCCCCGCTGGCGCATCACGCTCACTTCTCTCCCTCTTTCGAAACTTTGATACCAAGAAATCTCGAGAGAACTTCATTGCTACAAAACGACGAACATAGGGTTAGCTAAAAAAGGGAAAAAGAAAAAGGAAAAGATAAATTCTTCGAAGCTCACCGGGCGCTGCAGCCAGCGACACCGGCACGAACGCAGCCTCCCGGAGATTATCCTCCGATAGCAACTCCCTACTAGGGGGAATAATTGTAGAAATTAAAGTATTAAATAACTCGCAGTCTCTTTCTTCAATACTCGCATTCTGGTTTGAGCTAGTATCTGGAATACCCCAATCCGCATCTAACCCCTCCAAATGCGCATAAAAAAACCGAGACTTCCACCCTTTGATCTTAGATGGGAGGTTGAGTTTTAGAACCCTTTTAGGTCTTGAGGCAAAACTCCACCACCCATCCCTAACTGGGTTTCGGATTCTATACAGGGACCTAAACAAGGAAAGTCTAGCAGAGGCTCCATGAAAAGAGCAGAGAACTAAAAATGAAAATACAATACGGATGGAATTGGGAGTGAGCTGTGCCGGGATTAGGTGATATCGGTTTAACAAATTTATAAAAAAAGAGTGAAACGGCAGTCGTAGACCACTCTTAAAAAACTCTTCGTATAGAGCGATCTTACCTGGTTGCCCTCGAGTAACCCTATCCTCTGGAAGAGGGACAGAAAGCTGAATGTCATTAGGAACTCCAAATTGAGCCCTAAGATTTCTAAGGTCCTGTGAAGACATGACGGAAGCAACGTCCGCCGGTCCAGCCAGTTTAGAGACAACCGCAGGAGGCTCTACCTCATGACCGGCGGACGAGCAAGGAACCCTAAGAGACTGAGGTAATGACCTAGACACGGGTTGAGTGGATTGGGCAGCGGGTTGGTCCCCATGGATGATTACCCCTCCCAAGGCCTCTCGACGTGCTCGGAGAATCTCCTCTCAGGAGGGCTCTTTCATGGGACCCTTACCTTTTCTATCTACGGAAGGATCCATAAAGAAAAAGGAAGAGGAAGAAGAGAAAGCCAACTAACCTGGGCTTGAGAAGATAAAAAAAACGGAGGAAGATACACAAAATCGAAAACTAAAGGAAAGGAATGATCTTTTTTATATATGGAGGCCAGACATGACGTTTCGGGCACCGCAAGGACACATGATGGTCCGTCAGTATAGCCGGACAAGTAAAAGACGCCATCCTCTTAGAGATGCACGCCTCCCCTCCTTTTTCCCTTTTTTCGAAGTATCACTTATCACGTACTGAACTTTCGAAATTCAAATTTTTCCGCCCTTCTCCCTTGCATGTGCGTGCCACACGTGTATACAAGAAAGATGGGCGAGGGGGCATATGATATAGATAATGAACAAAATAGTTAAACTAAATAAATAAAAGGCAGCTTGGATGGCCCCCAATCCTGGGCGGCCCCCAGTCTTGGGCGGCCTCCAGAGTCTAGGCGGCCTTCGGTCCTAGGCGGCCCCTAGAGTCTGGACGGCCCCCAGTCCTGGGCGGCCCCCAGTCTTGGGCGGCCTCCAAAGTCCCCAGTCTTGGGCGGCCTCCAGAGTCTAGACGGCCTCCGGTCCTAGGCGGCCCCTAGAGTCTGGACGGCCTCCAGTCCTGGGCGGCCCCCAGTCTTGGGCGGCCTCCAGGGTCTAGACGGCCTCCGGTCCTAGACGGCCCCTAGAGTCTGGACGGCCCCCAGTCCTGGGCGGCCCCCAGTCTTGGGCGGCCTCCAAAGTCCCCCAGTCTTGGGCGGCCTCCAGAGTCTAGACGGCCTCCGGTCCTAGGCGGCCCCTAGAGTCTGGACGGCCCCAGTCCTGGGCGGCCCCCAGCCTTGGGCGGCCTTCAGAGTCTAGGCGGCCTCCGGTCCTAGACGGCCCCTAGAGTCTGGATGGCCCCCAGTCCTGGGCGACCCCCAGTCTTGGACGGCCCCCAGTCCTGGGCGGCCCCCAGTCTTGGGCGGCCTCCAGAGTCTAGGCGGCCTCCGGTCCTAGACGGCCCCTAGAGTCTGAACGGCCCCCAGTCCTGGGCGGCCCCAGTCTTGGGCGGCCTCCAGAGTCTAGACGGCCTCCGGTCCTAGGCGGCCCCAGAGTCTGGACGGCCCCTAGTCCTGGGCGGCCCCCAGTCTTGGGCGGCCTCCAGAGTCTAGACGGCCTCCGGTCCTAGGCGGCCCCCAGAGTCTGGACGGCCCCCCGGTTTAAGAATAATCCCCACGTCAGAACCATTAAACGAGATAAGCCGTCATATTTGGAACAGAAATCGAGAAATACTAAACATCATCACGCCTTAAATGGTTCGCATAAGACAAACACCAAAAGGAGACATTGAACCTCTATTTTAGAGCCAGATCCCTTTTCCCTCACTCTGACGTCTCCACTATCCCTGACATTCCCTTGGGATAATCAAGATCATCATGAAAAAGATGTCTTCATGAGCAAGTTTCTTAATATCCTTATTAAGTATTATCACTGAATGACCACGTAATGCAAGATGAACACTTATCCTACACGTGGATCTCCAAAATTAAAATAACAAAAGAAAATAATAATAATAACACGTACAAGAGAAAAAGGATAAAAGGGAGGAAGGAGAAGGGGAGGGGGACCGTTTCTTCCTTCTAAAAAAGAGATCTTGAAAACCATAAACAAAAAATCTGGTGATCCGGCATCAACAATAGCAACAAAATCCATGCCTATTAAGGATGTCAGCTCGCTTGCCAAAAGTTCTATGCCGTATTTAGTTGACAAAATTTTCAGATACTTACGAACGTAATGTAGGAATCTCATATATCTATGTTCTTTTTCTTTTTCTTTTTTTTTTCACGGACTATCAGAATTTAGATCCCACCCTTCTCTTATATAATCTCATATTTTCTTAGATACACATTTTTGTAGGACGAAATATCCTTGCTATAACAATTTTTTGATCTGTTTTGCCCTTTATTGGCTGAGTGCATGATATGGATTATTAAGATGCAAAAACTATAGGGAAGTTTTTGTACACCGCTCTCGATGAAAGATAATCTGCATTGAATGCGGTGATTCATCCGTGCATGAGCTCGCACATCAACGATACGAAACCCATGTGTGAGTCTCTCGATGCGGGTTCATGAACGAATCGCCATGCCCAATATAAACCATCCTGCATATGACGGTGTAGAAAGCACTACTACAAAAAGTTAATTAGACTATGTCTAAAAAATGTAGTCTTTTATATTTGGACTACGTTTAGATAAGTGTAGTTAAAAGTGTGAGTGTAATTAAAAGTCCCTATTTTAGACTACATTTGTAGACGTAGTTAAAACTCAAAAAAAAAAAAAAAAAAAACGTAGTCTTTAAATACATTTAGACTATGCTTTTATCAAAAAAATATAGTTTATAACTGTACAAAAGACTACTTTTTTATTAAAAAACGTAGCCTATCATGTATATGAAGGAGATATTGTCATACATTTAGACTATGTTTTTATTAGAAAATGTAGTCTATAACTATACATTTAGACTACTTTTTTATATTTAAAATGTAGTACAGTATCCAACTGTGTCATACAAATATATACTTTCAATTCCAAAAAAATTACAAAAATATTGAATTGAAATATCCAATACTGTCATACAAACATATACTTTTAATTCCAAAAAACCCCAAATATTTTGAATTAAAATATTCAATACTGTCATACAAACATCCATAACATTTTAGATAATCCAAACTTCAATATACAAACATCCATAAATTTTTTTAAATAAAACCTTGCAAGTACTTGACCCATTCTCCGTGCATAATGTCGATCTCTTATTATTTATAAGTTTTTTTCTCGCCAAACTGCATATATACATAAGTTACTTAGAAAAGGAGCACTAAATAATATATGATACAAAATCTAAAACCATAAAAAGTACTACTTATATGAAGCATGCAATAATAACCTATCTTTTCATCGGTTGAAATGATATGATTCTCAATGATCTCCTTCATATACATGATGACATAATAGCCACATTCAACACCTGATGGTTGCTTAGAATACTTGAAAAATAAATTTAAAAGTTTTTATAAGATTCAAATAAATAAGATCTAATTTTATGAATTATTAAAAAAATATGCAACTCAATATACCTGAACTGACTCCCAAGTAAGTATTTTTCTTGCAACTTGGTTAGCTTTAGCGTTGTATATTTTGAGTGCACTGATATAACAAAGTATAATAATAGTGTGAGACTCAAATGATATAACCCAAGCAAATTACTAGAAAATTATAAAGAAATAAATACTTACGTATTAATAACACCTTTCAATTCTTTTTCCGCTGAATGTCTAATAGAATCACAAAAATATATTTTGTCCCAATGAGGATCAATAACCACTAAGGATCAGTGATCCACTACAACCAAACCCATTCATGTAAGAAGGTAAACAAATATATCAATCATATTTTCTAACTAGATAGTGCATAAGAAACATATTTTCTAACAAGATAGTGGCATAAGAAATACACTTACAACAATATGGGAAAAAAGGATTAAAAGCAGTGAATCATATCTCCTTTTGCTAAAGGAAGCATAAAATCAAACATGTTGAATACCATAATAAGTCTAGTAGAATGACAGCCAAAATAGGAAGAAGTTGATGGTAATCTCAATGCGCTTTGAGATGTTTGCGAAAGCGAGATAAGGATAAATCACATATCTTAAAAAAATGAGTTAACGATCTATACCCGTATTAATTTAATAACAAGAACAATAAGGAGATTAAGAAATTGACCTTTCATTCTCCACCAACACTACCTTGGAATCACTAAACCCTTTTGATCATCATGGATCTTTTCAAATGTTCTCCAAATTATAATGAACGCGAACGAGTGGACGTTCCTTTTGATTTTGGTTGAGATCACACAACTGAGTTTTTAATTCACTTTACTTTATATTCTCAACTCATGAGATAAAGTGAAGTTGAAGGAGAGAACTCTATGTGGTTGATCATTGTCTTTCGATGTTCTGCTATGTTATTTTTCTCGAATCTTATATTCTAAGAGAATAATAACTACCAACTTTTTTAATTAATTAATAAATTAATTAAAATTTAAAGATAACTTCCAACTCTTGGAATTACTTTAACGTATATCAAACCAATAGCCAATTGTTGGTTAGTTTTGATATATTTATCATGGGAGGTTACGAGAGAGAGAGAGAAAGGCTCTCTCACGATCCATATATATTTCTCCAACAACTAAATAATTTCTATATAGAATCTCTCATAGAATATAATGTGTTCCCGTATATTCTTAAATTTAAAAATAATTTTAAATTTATTTTTAAATAATCATATTATTTAAAATAGAAATTAATCCAATTAATCTCTATATGAAAATTAATTTATAATTCTCAATCCCAAATATATCATAAAGTTCATATAATTTAATGGAGCCATCCAAAGGAGCTATGGACATTATAATTTTAAGCTCCAATAATTTTGGCATTCAATTAACATCTTAATTAAAATATCAAAATTATTAATTCCAAATTACTTCACTAAAAATTTGAAACTGCACTCTTAAAATTATAAAATTAATTATATTCTTAAGGATTTGAATCGTATATAGTCACTACATATAAATCAATCCTCCATAAACTGTTCATGATTAAAGCTAGGCATTTTCCGTTAACCTCTTTAATCACATTTTTATCCATAAGTACCATTGATTCTATAATGAATAATATATTTATGATCCAATCATAAATTGAGTGCTCTTATTATTCAAGTCCCGAATCAATATTTATCCGTCCATTTGACTTCTTTACGAAGGAATGGATTTCATATTATATATTAATATTTTCGGCTACTTATGTTATTATATTTTCAATATCAAAAATTTGACACTATATTTCTGTGTGGTATGTCAAAAAATAATACAATAAATAGGAGTCTATTAATTTCTCAGAATTAAGATCGATTCATATATGACCATCATTGATTAATTTTGAATGCTCTATTTTAACAACAGAATTTATTAGAGATTCATAATAAATCGCATTCCAGTCCTATATAATCAAATTATATAAAGCATTTTCATTCCGATAATCTCATTATCAACAATTCGGATAAGATCGTTTCATTAGAATGTAATGAATCGCGCTAGTAATTTTAAATCAAAGATCCCGATTGCAACTTTAATTTATAATTACAAACAAATTTAGATTATTTTACTTTAAATATTATCCTCTGTATATAACACTTATATATAATATTTAAAGTCCCATTTAAATAATCCAGGAATTTTGATATTTATAAAGCATCAAAATATGCATGCAAGTATAATATTAAAAAATTTCTTAAATTATTCAGCAAAATAATAAATGTCATTTGTTATGGGCACATATCCTAACAATCTTCCACTTGCCCTAAAGCAAATGAGACATGTCTCTAAGTCCCATCCCTTCAAGATGTAGCTCAAAACCCTGAGGCGGTAATATCTTAGTGAACGGATCAGCTATATTGTTCGCAGAGGCGATCTTCTCAACTGAAACGTCTCCTCTACTGACAATATCTCTCATAAGGTAAAATTTTCTCTCTATATGCTTTCTCTACGATGGTTTCTGGTTCCTTGGCATTGGCTACTATGCCACTGTTGTCACAGTAGAGTCTAACTAGTTCATGCATATCTGGAACAACTTCTAAATCTTTCAAGAATTCCCGAAGCTAGACTGCCTCCTTAGCTGCTTCACAAGCTGCTACATATTCAGCCTCAATGGTTGAGTCAGCAATGCAGGTTTGCTTCACGCTTCTCCATATAATGTCTCATCCTCCCAAAGTGAACACTGCTCCAGAGGTAGACTTCCAAGAGTCTCTATCTGATTGAAAATCAGAATCTTTATATCCAACAGGAATCAAATCCCTACCAGAAATACTAACATATAGTTTCTCGTTCTTCTCAGATATTTAAGAATATGCTTGACCGCAACCCAGTGATCCAAACCTGGTATCGGCTAACCACTCCCACTGCAAAGCATATGTCGGGTCTTGTATACAACATTGCATACATCAAACTACCAACTGCCGAAGCATAGGAAATCCATCTCATATCTTTCTCCTCTTGCAGTGTTTTAGGACACTGCTCTTTAGAAAGATGAACTCCATGTCGAGTAGGTAAATTATTTTTTAGAGTTTTGCACAAATCTGACAAGCACCTTGTCAATATACGATGCCTAAGACAATGCCAAAAGCCTATTCTTGCGATCCCGTATAATTTGGATGCCAAGAATGTAACTTGCTTCTCCCAAATCCTTCATTTGGAATTGGCTGGCTAGCCAGTTCTTTATTTTGGACAGAGATCCTACATCATTCCCAATGAGTAAAATGTCATCCATATAAAGAACTAAGAAGACCACTTTATTTCCTTCCTTTTGCTTATAGACACAAGGTTCACCTAAATTTTGTTCAAAACTATAATGTTATAGCTTCATTAAATCTGATTTCAAGATCTAGAAGCTTGCTTAAGCCCATAAATGGACCTTTGCAATTTGTAGACTTTCTGCTCTTGGCCTTTAACCACAAAATCCTCTAGTTGGACCATATGAATAGTCTCTTCAAGATGGCTGTTCAAAAATATCGTCTTGACATCCATTTGTCATATCTCATAATCATAATGAGCAGCAATGGACAAGAGAATTCGAATGGATTTTAGCATGGCTACTGACGAAAAAGTATCTTCATAATTTACTTCTTCTTTTGGGTAAACCCTTTGCCACCAACCTAGCTTTGAAAGTCTCTACTTTTCCATCGGCTCCTCTTTTTCTCTTATAAATCCATTTGCATCCAATAGGCTTTACGCCTTCTGGTAGATCTACAAGCTTTTAGACTGAATTAGAATACATTGATTCATTTCGAGTTTCATGGCTTCCTTCCATTCTCTTGATCAACATCCTCCATTGCCATCTTGTATGTCAATGGATATCATCATCGCCATCGGTGATTGCAACTTGTGCTTCTCCATCCTGACCATAGCAGATGGGTAATCTTATTTCCCTCCCACTATGTCATGGTGGTGGTGGTATTTGATCTTGAGTAGTGGTCTCAACTTTTGTCGTTCAACAACTTTTATTGGTGTGAAGCTGATCTCATCAGCTAGCAACTCTTCTAGAACTACTTTACTTCTAGGTTTGAATTCGATCATATAATTGTACTCAAGAAATGTAGCATTTGTCGACACAAATACTTTGTTATCTTTAGCACTATAAAATAGACCTCCTCTCGTTCCCTTAGGGTAACCAACAAACATGCATACTTCTGAACGAGGTTCCAATTTTTCAGTCTTTCCCTTCAGCACATGGCTGGACATCCCCATATGCGGATGTGTCTCAAACTAGGTTTGCGACCGTTCCATAACTCTAAGGAGTCTTAGGGATTGACTTAGATGGAACTAAGTTTAGAATGTATACAACTATTTGTAATGCATATCCCCAAAATGAGGTAGGCAAAGAAGAATAGCTTAACATTGATCTTATCATATCAAGCAAAGTGTGATTCCTTCTTTCAGCTACACCATTTTGCTGTAGTGTCGCAGGTGCCGTGAGCTGTGATAATATTCCATTCTCAATCAAGTGGTCTTGAAATTCATAATCCAAGTACTCTTTAATAAGTTAGCAATCTATACCCGTATTAATTTAATAACAAGAACAATAAGAAGATAGAAATTGACCTTTCGTTCTCCACCAATACTATCTTGGAATCACCAAATCCTTTTGATCACCATGGATCTTTTCAAACATTCTCCAAATTATGATGAACGCGAACGAGTGGGCGTTCCTTTTGATTTGGGTTGAGATCACATAACTGAGTTTTTAATTCACTTTGTATTCTCAACTCATGAGATAAAGTGAAGTTGAAGAAGAGGACTCTCTATGGTTGATCATTGTCTTTCGATGTTCTGCTTATTTTTCTCTCGTAAATCATTCTGAGAGAATAATAACTACCAACCTTTTAATTAATTAATCAATCAATTAAAATTTAAAGATCACTTCCAACTCTTGGTTAGTTTGATATATTTATCATGGAACGTTATGGGAGAGAGAAAGGCTCTCTCACGATCCCATATATATTTCTCCAACAACTAAATAATTTTCACATATGCATACGATGTGTTCCCTAGCACACCGTATATTCTTAAATTTAAAAATAATTTTAAATTTATTTTTAAATAATCATATTATTTAAAATAGAAATTAATCCAATTAATCTCTGTATAAAAATAATTTAGAATTCTCAATTCCAAATTAATAACTCAACCCAACATATCATAAAATTCACATAATTTAATGGAGCCGTCCAAAGGAACTATGGACATTATAATTTAAGCTTAAATAATTTGATATTCAATTAACACCTTAATTAAAATATCAAAATTATTAATTTCAAATTACTCCACTAAAAATTTGGAACTGTACTCTTAAAATTATAAAATTAATTATATTCTTAAGGATTTGAATCGTCCATATAATCACTACATATAAATCAATCCTCCATAAATGGTTCATGATTAAAACTAGGCATTTTCCGTTAACCTCTTTAATCACATCTTTATCCATAAGTACCATTGATTCTATAATGAATAATATATTTATGATCCAATCATAAATTGAGCGACACTTATGGGAATGTCTTTACGAAGGAATGGATTTCATCATATTAATATTTTCGATTACTTATGTTATTATATTTCCAATATACCAAGAATTTGACACTATGTTTCTGTGTCATTACCCAGTATGTCAAAAAAATATAATACAATAAATAGTTACTCAAAATTAAGATTGATTCATATATGACCATCATTAATTAATTTTGAATGCTCTATTTTAACAATGGAATTTATTAGAGATTCATAATTAATTGCGTTCCAGTCCTATATAATCAAATTATATAAAGCGCTTTCATTCCGATAATCTTATTATCAACAATCCGGATAAGATCGTTTCATTTAGAATGTAATGAACCACGCTAGTAATTTTAAATCAAAGATCCCGATTGCAACTTTAATTTATAATTACGGACAAATTTAGATTATTTTACTTTAAATATTATCCTCTGTATATATACTTATATACAATATTTAAAGTCACATTTAAATAATCTAAGGATTTTGATATTTATAAAGCATTAAAACATGCATGCAAGTATAATATTGAAAAATTTCTTAAATTATTCAGTAAAATATTAAATGTTATTTGTTTATTGGCACATATCCCAACAGAAGTGACATGCTCAAACTTAATCAAGATTACCAAAAAAAAAATGAAGAAGAATCAAACAATCCCATGTTAATATCAGAAGAACACAAGCAACTTACAAAAACGATGAAAGAATTACAAAGGAAACAAACAAAAAAGCATAGCAATGGTTTTGCTATACTTGAATCTGCATCAGAAGATTATTGATAATGGCACCCTCGTTAACCCGAAGCAAAAACTTTCCTTCCTTGCTCCTTGCTCCTTGCTTTGCCTCCCTTCCCTGCATCCTTGTGCATCGAATTGAGCACATAATTTACCTAGAAGCGCATGCTCTCCGGTACGGCCCGAGCAAGGTGGCTGTGAGGTGGCTTGGTGGTATATTTGGAGAAGATAATGTATGTGATGGGTACTACTAGTACATGGTACTAATTCTGAACATCTCCATAGCACCACTAAGCCTCCTCACAGCCAGAATAACAAAACTCGCAAGCACTGTAGAAAAAGCCCAAAACCATTTATATTAAAATAATATACTGCAATATATACGTAAATCCATAAGAATTCATAATACACATATCAAATCATGCAGGTTAATCTCATAATAAAACATGATATATGCAAGCATGCAAATCATGAAAATATATCACATAATTATAGTGTAAAACTCTTACCTCAGATCGCTACTCCCACAAACCCCTCAATGCAACATATGTAGTCAGCAATTACCTATGATCCTACATAAATAATTAATTTTTATCAAAATCCATAACAAAAATTTACCATTCTACCCCTCCAGCCTAAAATCTTAAAATAACTTTTTTACCCCTCTTACTCATTGTCCAGCAACCCTACTTATTGATTTTTATCCTAAATTTAATTATTTTCTATTTTTACAAGTTTTCATCAACTTTGCAATATCTACAAAAATGCCCCTACATTCGGCAACAAATTTTTCTATGATTACCTTGGCCGTTAATCAGTTTGAACATCATTATCAAAACTAGACTCGCTGCTCATCACCATGGTTCAGCTCCCAAGATCAAACTTAATCAATAATTTTAAATTAATACATTTTCTTGGGCTCATTTAACCCATTTTATTTCAACCCAACATAAACATCATATGATATTTGATAAAATAGAGCTCAGATTATGCATCTTCAGACCCATATTTGAACCCAGTAACTGAGATTAGCCAAACCCCATGAATTCTATAATTAAATCCTAAGGTTTTCTTCTTATTTTTAATTTAAAAATCAGCCCATGACTTGAAACAATGGCCCACTGGTTCAAGCCCAGCAACCAAGCCCAAAAAGAAGGCTGAAACCTTTTAAATTATATTTACAAAAACGCATGATCAGTTTATGCACCTCTAAACCCAAATTTAAATCTACAAATTGACCTTAACCAAACCTCATAAAATATAACTAAATCCTAACATTTTCTTTTCATTTTTAACTTAAAAGCTAGCCCCAAGGCTTGAACCAACTTGAACTAGCTGACCCATTGGTTCAAGCCCAGCCAAATAAGAAGGCTTCAGCCTTCTTCTCACGTGCTCACGCAAACCCCCTCTCCCCTTTCAACTCAACGCAAGAGCCACTCTTCTTCTTCTCCCCTCACGCGCGAACCCTCCCGCACGCTTTCAATATTTTCACAAAAAAAATATCTTGTGAAAGAGTAAATAAAAACAAAAAATATTATAAATCTACCGCCCAAAATGATAAGATGTATGCAGTGTCAGGAAGAAACTAACAAAGTATAAACATAAGCACAAGAACTAAATGGCAAGAACATCAATTTATGACTAGGAAATATTACTTTGATCTTAACCTTCAAATTTGACGCATATAAGCACACATTAATGGAACCGACAGAGTTAAGAACAGATAGGATCATACCTTAATTGCAACTTTCATGGCATGTAATGACTCAAACTCAACAAAGCCAAAGCAAAAGTCCTCAAACTATATAAAAAAGAAGTCACAGATAAAGATTAATCAAATATAACAATTAGAAAAAAAAAAAAATAGAACAGGAACACAATCACAATCTAACAAACCGTATGGAACATGACTTGGACACCACCAGGTTTTATAGGTCCAAATTTCTTGAACTCCTCAACTTGTCGAGTAGAGTGGCATTCAGAGGCAGATTCCAAACATAGACAGAATGACCCTCCATTGCTGATGCAAAACAAGAATTTTAGAGCATATAGCATCAGAGCACAATGGCAAGAATACCAAAGGTAGGAGTCAAACCTTCACAGCAATTTCTAGAATTGCTGCTCTCATAGACTATATTTTTCTTTGTAGCAATATCTTCAGGCGTAGAAATACGTGCTTTGGATTGCATCAATTGTTTCTCAGTATTGGTGGGGGTTGTTCGAGACTTGGTAGCTGACACATGCTTATTTGATGGACTTTCTTTTATTTCTTTAACTTATGCCAATTTAGAAGAAAAGGTTAAAAGAATAACCCATGGTCAGTAGTTCCAAAATTAACTTGTTGAATGATAAAATATGAGGAAAAGTTGAGATACGTTATACATAAGAACATACACACAAACATAAATATATTAACACATACATACATATACATACACACAAAAACATGAGACAAAAAAAAATGCGTGACATATTCAGAAAGAGGACATTCTATTTATGGTAGTGTTAAGTACTCACAACTAATGCATAGGACCTCTTGGGCACGTCTTGAGCTGGTGGATCTGCAATATTCTCGTCTTGATCAATCAAATTTTCATTTTCTAGTGGAATATAAGCTTTCTCAATACTGTCAGGCTTACCTTCAGAGGAGGTAGTTGTAGTGTTTGGTACAGAACTATCTTGCACCAACACGGGCTCTGGCAACAAATTTAAAGAACAAATTAGTTTGGTGAGCTAAAAAGATTGGAAAATAAAAGTTATCACTTCATCAAAGTTTTACCTGAATCGATGGGGGCATCATTTGTAGTGGCACCAACTAAAATCTGCTCGTCTCCATCTGGCTGGTTTTGATCCAAAAATCTGAAAACGTCATTAAGAACAAAATAACCTCCAACCTTTTTTTGTGGAATGTTGTCCATCCCAGTCAAGAATCCAGTTACTAAGACAACCACCCCCTCCATGTACGAGGCTTATAAATCTGCAGTCAATATACTTATTTCACAGTCCTTAAAAATCATTGACAATATTTTATCATTGATGGCTTGCACCAGAATAGAGAGAGAGAGAGAGAGAGAGAGAGAGTTAATATATGATTCAAAAGCATAACAAAAGAACAATGTCGTTATGAGATAACAAAAATATTTTATCCAAATGGAAGGAAAAATCATATCCAAAAATTATGTAAATTAAGGTTTATAATGAATAAAAAGACTCAATTTGCACAAATGCTCAGTAGAAAGGAAACTCAAAAAATGAGTTTACTTTTATTTTTATTGTTATACAATGCGTGGCTCAAAATAATTCCATGAAACCTCATAGCAAACAACTCCCAACTTTGCAATATTCTACTTAGCTATGCAAACTGTGGATAACAAGCCCTATTCATAAATTCAAATCCAATGAATTAGGCATGCAGAGTTTACAATTGCAGCAAGAGAATTTCTAGAGGGCACAGGAAAAAAAATGCAGGTAAGAGTAAAAACAATAATCATTTTCAAACAATAGCTCAGTACAAAACTAGAAGAACAGACAGCCCAAGAGTACAGGTTAGGTTTAAAATATTTCAGCAACTGAAAATAACCTAGAAGTCAATATAGACTGCTTAAAAATTTACTCGACAAGGCAGTAAAATATATGATTTGAATCAAGATTTCATCCCTAGTACAAATTTCACCTGCGGTTTATCTGAAGATACTTGAAGCAAGTTCTTGAATAAATGTCATAAAATTCAATATTTTGTGAAAGAGTAAATAAAAAGCAAAAAATATTTTGTTCTTAAAAACAAACCTCCATTGTAGTGGTAGAAGTCATTGCTCCATTGGAATCTGGATGACTTACAGTGCTAGACTCACGATAAAATTTGTGAATAATGTTGCTGCCAAATCACTTGCGGTGAACGCCGGTGGGCGGAGATCCCCACAGGTCATCAGAAGCGTCGAGGGAGCACCTTCTTCCTTCGGGAACATGCAAAAAGTCTCGGACCGGTAGTTCCAGCGGGGGCCCTCCGATGCTCAAGTCAGTGGTTGGTAGAACAGGAGTGTTAATGAGAGAGTAGAGATTCCGTCCCCCCTCGTTGTGAGTCCGAAGTCCTTATGTACCTGTTCGGAGGTCCCTTTTACCCTTTGTTGAGTAGCTGTCGAATCTCATTCTGTTAGGATTGGCCTTGCAAGCGGCTGGCGGGTGCGTAGTTGTTAAGCATGCACCGTAGATACAGATGACTGCGTAATATGCGGGTAACCGCCCGTGATCTCGGTGAAATAGATGAGCGAGATATATGGTAGTTAGTGCCTCAAATCCCTGGGTCCGGTATCTGAGATTGGCTTCGCTATACTAGGAAAACATGCAATGTACAGCATCGAGGTTGAGGCTGAAGCCAGAGACCGAGGCCGAAGCTAAGGGCCAAGGTGAGGGCGAGGCCAAAGCCAAAGGCCGAGGCTAGGGGCCGAGGCGAGGGCGAGGCCAAAGCCAGAGGCCGAGGCCGAACCTAGGGACCAAGGCGAGGGCGAGGCCGAAGCCAGAGGCCGAGGCGAGGGCGAGGCCAAAGCCAGAGGTCGAGGCCAAAGCTAGGGACCGGGGCGAGGGTGAGGCTGAAGCCAGAGGCCGAGGCCGAAGCTAGAGACCAGGGCGAGGGTGAAGCCGAAGCCAAGGGCCGACACCGAAAATGAGCTATCAACTCATCTGGTTCCGAAAATTGCGTAAAGTGTTATGTTGCCGCCCAAGGGGAGTGATCAGCCACATCAGTTGCCCCCCATCCCTGAGATGGGTGGGCATATAGTTGCCAGCGAAAGGGATGTTAGTATCCACCAGGTGGCTGATCTCTGCGCCATCATTCCGCCCGTTCAGGCTATTGGGAGTTGGTAGGATTTTCCTCGGGCGAGGGGCTATGAAAAGGCAGGTGTTATCATTGCGGTGAGGTCACCGCTACCTTTTATTGGCTGTGTTTTCGTGTTCTTCGCATCGAGTGGTTGTCGAAGCGGTTTCCAATGGAAAGCGGACACATGGCCAAACCGAAAACCGGTGGGATGATTTGAAACAGGGGTAGTATAAAAGGGGGAAATCGTCCCTATCCTCTGCTTTTCACCTTTTCTTGCGTTATAATCTCTCACCTTGAATCTGCAAGCGCCTGTTCATCTCCCATTTCCGTTTCCCTCCTGAGCTCTCTCTTCTTCAATCTCGGTTCAAGTTCTTCAGGTTAGTCCTCATGGCTTCTTCACCTTCTTGCTCTCTTTCCGATTTTGGGGATCGTTCTCCTGTTCCTTCACAGCCTTCCTCTTCCCCGGTGACTAGTTGGTCCTCTTCATCTTCCGACCACGTTCCATTGGAACGACGGCGAGTGACCGGACGATCCACGGCTGGGATTCGTTCGGCCGCCGGATGAGCCCCACCCTGGCGCCATCCGGCCATCGCCGGCCCGTCTACTGCTGCTAAGGAGTCCCCTGAATGGACTGCTTCCACCATGTCGGACCAAGACATTGTGAACCTTGGAGCCAAGCATAGTTTTCCTCCCAACATGCGTCTGTCCTACCCTGCTCCTAATGATAGGGTAACTTCTTCTTGTCCCGAAAGGGTTGTCTTGTACGAAGCTTTCTTTAAGGTGGGGCTTCGGCTACCCATCCATCCTTTTATCCTCAACCTCTTAGACAGATACTCCTTGACACCCGCACAGTTAGTCCCAAACTCCATCCGAACCATTGTCGGCTTTATGGTACTTTGTCACCGTCAGGGTATAGAGGCTAGCATCTCCTTGTTCCGTAGCTTCTACACCCTTCGCAAGCAAGCGGGGTGATGGTCCTTTACCCCTAGACCCACTAGGATTCTTAAATTATATCTTCCTACATTCATCAAAGGGTGGAAAGATAGGTTCTTTTTTGCCAACGTTGAGGGGGTGAGTGGAATCTGGGGAACACCCAATACCGATGCAAATAGGGACTCTTTCATACTCCCGAGGGATCGAATTGCATTTGGGCAGCTTCTGACTGCCGACATCCCTCGTGCAACCAGCTTTGATCGAAGAGAACCTCCGTCTTGCCGGGCTTATTCCGTCCAGTGGTGAGTGACTGATTACTTACCCTACTTTTTCTACCCTTCTCCCTCTCTCTTCTTCTTCTTTTTTTTTTTTAACACTTCCTTTCATGTTCCTTGATACAAGGATGGCACCATCGCTTCGTGAGATAAGACAGGATGCCACAAGGAAAAGAAAGGTCAAGGCGGATGGAGCCCCTGCCGAGAGGAGGGCCATCATCAAGATTGCCAGGAGGATCGAGGTCGGAGAGGCCTCTGGAAGAGGCAAGATGGAGGGAAGGGCCAAGGTTGGAGAGGCCTCAAGTGGGAGTGAGGCG
Source organism: Calamus simplicifolius (assembly GCA_900491605.1). NCBI lineage: Eukaryota > Viridiplantae > Streptophyta > Magnoliopsida > Arecales > Arecaceae > Calamus > Calamus simplicifolius. Next base: position 418,190 of record UESW01004587.1, on the reverse strand, counting down.
GAAAGGGCCAAAGCCGACGAAGCCCTAGGGAGCGTGGCAGTAAGGGCCGAGGCTGGAGAGGAATCAGGGCGGAATGAGGCGGGGGAAAGGGATTTACCTTGTTCGCCTTCACCACACCGCCTCCGTCTCCTATTGTTCTGATTGACACTTCTCCGGAGCGGGGCACTAAAGCGCCGTCACCACAACCCATAGCTACCGAAGCGGAACCAACCAACTCGGCTACAAGGCCAACTCCAGAAGCTGCTCTATCTCCCGAAGGGGCAGCGGCTGAGGCATCTCCACCAGCAAAGGCGCCGGAGGGAGCAGAATCAGAGGCTGAGTCCTCACCTGCAGCCATCAGGTTAGTGGAGGGAGGTGACATCGACCCCTCTTTTCAGTCAATTTTGACATGCTACAGCCGTTGGGCCGAGCGGACATTGGCCCAAGCTTCCATGCTCGAGCTACAAAGGTTCCTTCGACATCAAGGGAAATCTACATTCTTCCAAGAGGCATCTGTGGCACATCTTTGGGTAAGTACGTTCCATTGTCAAAACTTTTGAGACCATTTCTTCATCTAACCCAAACCATCTGATCAGGCGTTGAACTCCATGACCGCCATGAGGGGCCTTTGGTCCCAGGCCGAGGCCACTCTCGATCAATCTCTGGAGGAAATTTGAGAAGTACGGGCTAGAGCAGAGAGGGCCAAGGCAGCCCTAGAGGAGGCCAGGGAGGAGACTGCCCGGGCGCAAAAGGCTGAAGCCAAAGCCGAGGCTGCCCGATTTTGTAACCTGGCCCGGGCTAAGAAGGCAAAGGAGGCACTGGAAGTGGCTCAGCGCCAGATGGCCAATGAGCTTGATAATGCTCAGGTGGCAAAGGAAAAGTAGAGAGTGGCCGACGAGAAGCAGAAAGCCGCTGAAGCGAAGATTTACCTACTGAAGCACCAGCTGCACTCTGCCACCATTGAGATCAGAGTGGCCGAGGAGTGGACCGAGAATGCTGAGGAAATCGCTCGCCAACGAGATGCTGAGGCAGCACATCTAAGGGCGGCGGTAACCGAGGCCGAGAAGAAGGCCGCTGAGACCGAGAAGAGGGCCACCGAGGCCGAGGAGAAAGCCGTCGAGGCCCTAGAAGATTTTAGGAAGTCCAAGGCCTTCAATAGGGAGCTGGCTGAGACAACTGCATTTGCATATGATGGCGGCTTCCAAGATTGCAAGGAGAAAATACGCAGACTCTACGGCCTCGAGGAAATTGAAGAGCTTGAGCCGGACAAAGTTCCCGAAGATGATGGCTTAGCTTCGGCTGAACCCTAGTTTCTTTTGCTTTCCTTGCTTTGTATCAAGTCCGACTTAAATTGGCAATTTTGTAAACTTTGCTATTAATGGAATTTTGACCCATGATGCTCACGACTTGCACCATAGTCAGGTTTTCTAGCGAATAAGTCGAAACGAACCGAATTCCAATGACTAGACCACTCGACCATACATCGCAGGATGATGCTAGAGTGGTGCCAAGGGAGAACTCCAACACGATCTCGATCTAGGACACGGCTAGGAAGTCAGCCAGAGAGCTGATGTGGGATCAGGTTTGTGTACCAACGCGGAGTCAAACGTGTGGCTATGCGGAATTGAACCTATGCCGACGCGGAGTCAAACCTGTGCCAATGCGAAGTTGAACCTAAGTGCCGATGCGGAGTCGAGCTAAGTGCCGACGCGGAGTCGAACTAAGTGCCGGCGTGGAGTCGAGCTAAGTGCCGGTGCGGAGTCGGGCTAAGGGCCGATGCGGAGTCGGGCTAAGTGCCGATGCGGAGTCAAGCTAAGTGCCGACTCAAAGTCGAGCTAAGTGCCAACGCGGAGCCGAGCTATGTGCTGACATGGACTTGGGTTAAGTGCCGATGCGGAGTCGAGCTAAGTGCCGACGTAGAGTCAGGTTAAGTACCGACGTGGAGTCGAGCTAAGTGCCGACGCGGAGTCGAGCTAAGTGCCGACGCGGAGCCGGGCTTAGAATGCTGAGGGGAGACTCAGGCTTAGAATGCCGATGCGGAGTCGGGCTTAGAGTGCCGAGGGAAGGCTCGGGCTTGGAGTGCCGACGCGGAGTCGGGCTTAGAGTGCCGAGGGGAGACTCGGGCTTAGAGTGCCGACGTAGAGTCAGGCTTAGAGTGCCGAGGGGAGACTTAGGCTTAGAGTGCCAACGCGGAGTCGAGCTTAGAGTGCCGACGAGGATGCGGAACCGAGCTTAGAATGTCGAGGGGAAACTCGGGCTTAGAGTGCCGATGCGGAGTCGGGCTTCGAGTGCCGAGGGGAGGCTCGGGCTTGGAATGCCGACATGGAGTCGGGCTTAGAGTGCCGAGGGAAGACTTGGGCTTAGAGTGCCGACACGGAGTCGGGCTTAGAGTGCTGATGCGGAGCCGGGCTTAAAGGGAGAAGCAGGATCACTCAAAGTCATGTCAGTGAGAATATTCCGAATAGTACTCTGGTAGACATGTTCAAGATAAGGAAATTAACAAACTATTGATAATACCGAAGTAGGTTGTCTGCGTTCCAAGTGCGGGGGAGAGGCTTTCCGTCTAGCCCCTCGACTTTGTATGCTCCATGGTGAAATGCCTTCGTGACTCGTAGGGTCCTTCCCATCTTGGTGCTAGCTTGCCTCCTTCCGTTGGCTTTGAAACTTCAGCTCGCCGGAGGACTAAGTCTCCGAGGAAGAACGTCTTGGGACGAACTCGGGCATTGCAGTACTTGGCCGCCCACTGACGGAAGGCCGCCATCCGGAGCTGCGCTCGGTCTCGTAGTTCCTCTGCTAGGTCAAGGTCGGCCTGCAGCTGATTTGGGTTGTCGCCCTCATTGTACGACTCCATCCGGGGGCTCGGGATACCTATCTCCACCGGAATGATAGCTTCGGACCCGAAGACCAAGCTGAAAGGAGTCTCTCCGGTGGGGCTCGCGGCGTTGTATGGTAGGCCCACAGCACATCGGGGAGCTCTTCCATCCACCGTCCTTTGCAGTCATCTAGCCGGGCCCTAAGTCCTTGAAGAATAGTGCGGTTGGTCACCTCGGCCATGCCGTTGGTCTGGGATGCCCCACAGAGGTGAACCACTGATGAATGCCTAGCTCGGTGCAGAACTCTCAGAAGGCCGTGTTGTCAAACCGTCGGCCATTGTCAGTGACGAGAGTGTGCGGCAGCCTGAACTGGCACACTATAGATTTCCAGAAGAAAGACTTCACCTTGCCCTCGGTGATCTTGGTGAGTGCTTCGGCCTCGATCCACTTGGTGAAATGGTCGATGGCTACCAGTAAGAATTTGCACTGACCGAAGGCTAGAGGGAACGGTCCAAGGATGACCATGTAGGGAGAAATAGTCTCCGAGGCATGCATATTTTTAAAAATTGATAACTATTATCATTGCGGAAATTAAAGATTACATATTAATCTATCTAATATGCATCAAGATCATATCTTTGCCTATATATTCAGGGTCGTTTGATCTAAAATATGCATATAAAAACATCAAGATCATATCTTGATCTTCAAGATGACTAGTCATACTATTATCTTGAAGCCTGCCTTAAGATCTAGGGATCAAATCACTTACCTTAAGAACAGTAGGTAAATCCTTATTGCTCTGCAGCCGTTCAATCGTCCGGCCTCTAGTATCGTCCACGCGAAGCCCCGAATGATCAGATTTTCGGAGTGCTAGCTCGCAAAAAAATAGCTTTGCTGATCTTGAATCCTCTCACTTGAATCTTCCTCAAGATCCACCAGGCTTCCGCTAACACCAGAATCACCAGGATTTTCTATTCTAACATTTTAGAATTACAATCCACGACAATTTAGAATTACAATCCATGACAAATCGTGTATTGTTGTTCTATTTTTTGTTCTGTGTTCTCTGGTGAGGGAATGCCCTCTATTTATAGTCTTGATTTAGCCTTGACATTTAATTCTGACATTTAAGAATCCGTCGTTTGGCAAAAGCGAAGAGACGCGAAGGCGCGCGCTTGGTTTAATTCCGACGTTCGGAGAAAACCAAGGAGTCGCGGTGTTTGGTTTAGTTCCGTCGTTCGGAAAAAACCAAAGAGACGAGGGATAAATCCGATGTTCGGTAAATAAATGTCATGCATTAAATTCTATCTCATGAGATGAGATTTTAGCCATCTCATCATATGAGATCCATATTCGAGAGGTTTGGGTTCTGATCTGAATTTATTTGACTTAACCCACATAGATCATGGTCCAAGCCCAAATCAAATTTGGCTAGTCCTGAATCTATTTAAATTCAAATCAAGTCTAATTTCAAATCAATATTTGAAATTGACTTGTCCTTCTAATAGACTTAAACCAAATTGAATCTTATTCAATTGTACTTAACCCAATTGAGATAATTCAATCAATCAAATTGATTAATTAAATCATATACGATTCTCAATCGTTGATCAGCAAATAGATCATCCTAGGAAACTTCTATGCGTGTGACTCTCTAGGTTCGAACCTAAGCCGGTAGCATAGAAATAACTTTCTATACTAATCGATGTGCCCATCTAGCAATGGAACCCGACGTCCGGATAGGTCGAAGAGTTGCCGAGCAAACTCCAAGAACCCTAAGAAACAGTTACCGTATAATTCATCCTCTTGACCACAAATGCTAAGGATGGCTTAAGAGCCTGTCAACTCTAAATAGCAAATCCATAAAGTGATTTCAACTTTAGTGATCATGTGACTTTCACATGAAGTGCCTTGGCCAAGGTCTTGCTAAATTGAAACACAAGCATTTCTCCTTTTAATGGGATAGGTCAAATTCCATCTTGATCCACAACTGACTACCACAAGTACTTGACTGCACCCAGTAACCTTTCGTAGCTGGATTAGAAATCCAGGTGGTCCGGCACCTAAGTACAATGAGTTGCTTGTAAGCCACTGGTTGTGATCTTCAGGTCTGAAGGATACTTATACCTATATCTTCTCGGATTAACTCTTGACAGTAGAGTATCCGGAAATGAGTCACGTTCGGTGAAATGTACTCCTACACTTTCACCTGTATGTCATACCAGTGTCTCTACACTCCTTGGTTAAGAGGATAACCAACAAATATGATATACAACGTCCTATAATTGATAGTACTATGGCCCTGTCATAGTATATCATTTGGTCGCGAACTCTTTTAAGGACCTTCTAAGATAAATCCTCCTTTATCGTGAGGAAGATCCTAAGGGCTTCATTACTTTCAGGAGTATTAAGAAGATGTTCTTGTAATGAATAAACTGCCAAATAACTTTTATTAATATATCAATTTATATACAATTTACATCAGCACAATCATCAAATGATTGGCTTTAGGATACAATTCCCAACAAACTCCCACTTAGCCTAAAGCCACTCATTACAGTATCTAATACCCATCTTCAACTTATAGTTGTCAAACTCCTTGATGCTGAGTGCTTTAGTAAATGGGTCACCTAGGTTTTCCTTTCCATCAATCTTCTGAAGATTTATGTCACCTCGGTCTACTATCTCTCGAATAAGATGAAACCGGCGCAGTATGTGCTTGGTGCGCTGATGTGCTCGTGGTTCCTTTGCTTGAGCTATGGCACCAGTGCTGTCACTGTATAACAGGACTGGTTCATCTATGGAAGGTGTCACTCCAAGCTCGGAGATGAACTTTCGCAGCCACACAGCTTCTTTCGCAGCATCTGATGCAGCGATGTACTCTGCCTCGCACACCGAATCTGCCACTGTATGTTGCTTGGAACTTTTCCAGCAAACAGCTCCACCATTTAGGATAAACACGAAACCCGATACACTTTTGCTATCATCATGATCTGATTGAAAACTGGAATCAGTATATCCAACAAGTTTCAAATCAGACTCTCCATAGACTAACCACTGGTCCTTAGTATTTCTCAAATACTTAAGGATTGTCTTAACAACTTGCCAGTGTTTTTCTCCTGGATCAGATTGGTATCTACTCACTACTCCTAGTGAGTATGCCACATCTGGTCTTGTACATGTCATGGTGTACATAATCGATCCTACTGCCGAAGCATATGGAATTCGACTCATACGTTCTCTTTCATTAGGAGTTGTCGGACAATCCTTCTTAGAAAGATGAATTCCATGGCCTATCGGAAGATAGCCTTTCTTGGAATTCTCCATGCTAAACCTCTTTAGCACTGTGTCAATGTACGTAGATTGGGATAAACCTAGCATCCTCTTAGATCTATCTCTATAGATCTTCATCCCTAGGATGTATGATGCTTCTCCCAGATCTTTCATGGAGAATTGTGATGATAACCATGTCTTTATTCCTTGTAATGCAGGGATATCATTCCCGATTAAGAGAATATCATCCACATATAATACAAGAAATACAATAACAGAATCGTTAGCCCATTTATAAATGCAAGGTTCTTCTTTATTCTTAATAAAGCCATAAGATTTGATCACTTTATCAAATCGTATGTTCCAACTCCTTGATGCTTGCTTAAGTCCATAAATAGACTTCTGTAGCCTGCACACTTTAGACTCGTCTTCAGATATAAAACCTTCAGGCTGTATCATATACACCTGTTCTTCTAAATCACCATTTAGAAAAGCGGTTTTAACATCCATCTGCCAAATCTCATAATCGAAGTGTGCTGCTATAGCTAGCATAATCCGAATGGATTTCAGCATTGCCACAGGAGAAAACGTTTCGTCATAGTCAATACCATAACGTTGACGATACCCCTTGGCAACCAGACGTGCTTTATAGGTCTCTACCTTTCCGTCTGCGCCTCTTTTCCTCTTGAAAACCCATTTACACCCTATGGGTTTTATCCCTTCGGGTGGGTCAACTAATGTCCATACATTATTGTCCTTCATGGAATCAAGTTCGGATTTCATGGCATCAAGCCATTTATTAGAGTCAGTCCTTTGCATAGCATCCATATAGGTGATCGGATCCTCGTTGTTCTCATCGAGTTCAACAGGATCATCGTTCTGGACCAAGAAACCCAAGTATCTGTCCGGTTGATGTGGTACTCTACCAGATCGCCTTAATGGTGCATCTAAAATGGGTTTTGAGTTTGATCTAATCAACTCAGATTCTAGGGGTTCACTGGTTTGTGTTGTTCCTTCTACTTGATGAACTTCCTCAAGTTCAACATTAGAGCTATTTGTTCCTTCACTAAGGAACTCCTTTTCAAGAAAAACTGCTCTATTACTAATGAACAACTTTTGTTCTTCAGTATTGTAGAAGTAATATCCTTTTGTTTCTTTCGGATAGCCGATGAAAAAATATTTGTCAGATTTGGGTTCAAGTTTGTCTGATTTTGCACGTTTCACATAAGCCGGACACCCCCAGACTCTCAGATAGGTAATAACCGGTTTATGTCCATACCACATCTCATGTGGAGTTTTAGAAACAGACTTACTTGGAACCTTATTAAGAATATGACAAGCTGATTCTAATGCGTATCCCCAAAATGATATTGGCAAGCTTGCAAAACCCATCATGGACCGAACCATGTCTAACAGAGTTCGATTCCTTCTTTCCGACACACCGTTATGTTGCGGTGTTCCAGGAGGAGTCCATTGGGAGAGAATCCCATTCTCCTTTAAATATGTCACAAATTCATTGGAAAGGTATTCGCCTCCTCGATCTGATCGAAGGGTCTTAATACATTTTCCTATTTGTTTTTCTACTTCTTTATGATATAGTTTGAACATTTCAAACGATTCAGATTTATGTCGCATAAGATAGACATAACCGAACCTAGAAAGGTCGTCTGTAAAAGTAATGAAGTAGTAATATCCACCTTTGGCACAAGTGCTCATTGGTCCACATACATCAGTATGTACTAGACCCAATAGCTCTTTGGCTCTTTCACCTTTTCCAGTAAAAGATGACTTGGTCATTTTACCAAGAAGACATGATTCACAGGTAGTTAATGATTCACAATCATCAACTCGAAGGATGCCCTCCTGAGTTAACCTGTTTAATCTGTTCTTGTTGATATGACCCAGCCGATGGTGCCAAAGATAAATATCTGTGACATCAGTTGTTCTAGGGCGCTTACTTGATTGGTACACTACATTCACAGGCTGTGATAATATATAAATGCCATTAGATAAATGCCCAGTCATTACAGTGACTCCATTCATAATGATATTCAAAGTAACATCCTTTATTGAAATTTCATAATTATTTTTGGCCAGAAGGCCTACAGAAATTACGTTCAATAAGAACGTTGGGCAAAAATGACAATCATTTAGTATAATGACATTTCTATTGAAAACTATTTCAAGAACTCCTAATGCCAGTACTGGAACTAATCTTCCATCGCCGACATTTAGGAATCTTTCATTGTCCTCAAATCTTCTGGTGACCTGTAGTCCCTGCAATGAATTGCAAATGTTAAAAGGACTCCCGGTATCCAATACCCAGGTCTGATTATCATATATAGAAAAATTACAAGGTGTTATCATATAAATACCTTGTTGAGCAACATCTTGCTCCTTTTTCTTCTTTGGCCTGTTTGGATCAAGTGTGGCAATGTAAAGAGGACAGTTCCTCTTCCAGTGCCCTTGCATCTTGCAGTGAAAGCATTCAGCTTGACTTTTATCAACTTTCTTCTTCTGCATCTGACCCCTTATAGATGTCCTAGCATGTTGCACCCTTTTATTATTCTTTTTCTTCTTCCCTTTCCCAAAGGGTTTACGCCCTACCTTAGATCCTTCAACCACATTAACCAAACCCTTAGAGAGCTGGTTATCCTTCTCAAAGTTCTGTAACAACCCCAACAAACCGTGGTAGTTGACTGCAGGCTTTGTCATTCGAAAATGAGTAAGGAAAGGTCGGAAGGATGGAGGCAAGGAATTCAGGATCGCATCTTTTCCCAACTGCTCATGTAAGGGAAAGCCGAGCTTGCTTAGGAGTTCTATCTTCTCGATCATGTACAATACATGATCAGTGACAGGAGATCCATCTCTCATTCGAGCATTGAAAATAGCACAACTAGTCTTGTGCCTTTCAACATCGTCGGGTGTGCCGAAAGATTCATTCAACGCTTGAATGATTTCTTCTGGCTGAGCATTCTCGAACCGGCGACCGAATTCATCGTTCATTGCTGCTAACATGATACAACGCATGCTAGTTCTATCATTGAGCCACTTCTGATAAGTGTCTCTCTCAGAACTTTGGGTGTTTGCATCAGGTATCTTTGGTGCAGGATTATTCAGAATATATAGAATCCTCTCATGCTCAAGGACGATCTTAAGTTTTCTGAACCAGCTATTGAAATTGGAACCATTCAATTTGTCACTATCCAATAGGGACCTTAATGATAAATTAGTGGCCATGTTCTGCATAAGGAAAAACTAAAGTTTATTAGTATATAAATTGATTCAGTCTAAAGACTTGGACTTTAGTCTAAAGATTCTCCCACTATTTTGTTCAAATTGGCAGCCTCTACACCCCAATTCGAAGAATTATTCTTAATTCTTTAGCGGGCACTAAGATCTACATAAACTACATACAGGCCCAAGTGAAGCTTGGCTAACCCATATGCATCTAAGAGTAGGTTCAAAACCAATTGTTTCCCCAAACAATTCTTAGTGTTCAGTTTTGCCCCATGTACCTCTTCAGCAGGCATGAAGTGCCTCCACTGAAAGTTCTGGTTAGGTCCAACCATTAAATGATATAATCAGTGTAACCTATCAATAGACAACCAAGCCCGAGTGAAGCTCGGCTCACCTGACTGTTTATTTAATAGTTACGCTGACTTATCATATAATGAATGATAATTTCGATGGTTGACAAGCACCAGGCATGGAGTGCCTCCAATGATTATCAAGACATCGGACTCATTATCACCCACCTTAATGGGAGGCTATGATCTAGTTATCATATAACTATTTCATTTTAAGGACCTAATAATTTTAGAGGATTTTAATAATATGAAGATAAATTGACTAATCAAGTTCTCCCACTGAATCTATGAAATCGGTAGAATGAAACAAGATTAAGTCAGGTTAAGTGGCACCTAAATCAGTCATACTGATATCCTTACAGGCATGGGTCAACCCGAATCAGGTAAATGATCTGAATCATAAATGGTTCACCACATGACCAGGTGAGAGAGATCGATGGGAGGGATATGCCATTAACTCGTTAAAGACGCATCAATACGAGTAGCTCCCAATTAAAAACCATTCGATCGTTGATCCTAGAGCAACTTGCCATCCCACCTTGACATCATATGGTTAACCAATTCTGATTTGACCATCTAATAGATTCATGCTCAACCACGGAGCCTAATCTACTTCCATTTGGTTTAATCAAAGAGAAGGACTTGATCAACTACAACTATTGTTTGATTTAGAGCATTCTTAACCTAATCTAATTAGATTTGAACAAATACTCTTTTAGTCCAGTTGATTTAAACCTTAGAGTCTAACCCTTTATGGACCCGATTTAGCTAACCCAAATGATTAAATATATTTCATGTTAACATGTCATATATTTCAATCAAGCATAATGTTGCTACTCATAATTCCTATATTTAGATCATATCTAAAAAAATTATGAACTAATATTTGACATTCAAATAAAACTCTCATAAATATTTGTATGTTTATAACATAGACATCATGCCATCATATATCATATCTATATTTTTATACTAAACATGCAAATATTATGGTTTTATACAACATCAATATGTATCAAATATAAAATATCTTTTGAGAGTGTGTGTAATCTATGTTTTGATGCCAAAGCATAATTTAAATTTTCTTTAAACAAAGCATCAACGATAAAACAATCGCACAACAATATGTCACAGAATACCTCATTGAATGGGTAATTCGGATTTTCAATCCACCTGTGACCATATGGTCTTGTGATAAGTTTTAGCCATAATTACACAATTAATGAGAATATTAATTTACATGCAATAAATTAGATCATTAAAACCATGGCTCGATACCATTTGTAGGAAGGCATGCATATTTTTAAAAATTGATAACTATTATCATTGCAGAAATTAAAAGATTACATATTAATCTATCTAATATGCATTAAGATCATATCTTTGCCTATATTCAGGGTCGTTGATCTAAAATATGCATTCAAGATCATATCTTGATCTTCAAGATGACTAGTCACACTATTATCTTGAAGCCTGCCTTAAGATCTAGGGATCAAATCACTTACCTTAAGAACAGTAGGTAAATCCTTATTGCTCTGCAGCCGTTCAATCGTCCGGCCTCTAGTATCGTCCATGCGAAGCCCCGAATGATCAGTGCTAGCTCCTTTGCTGATCTTGAAACTTGTATTTTAGCTCAAATGATGTATATTTCAATCAAGCATAATGTTACTACTCATAATTCCTATATTTAGATCATATCTAAAAAAAATTATGAACTAATATTTGACATTCAAATAAAACTCTCATAAATATTGTATATTTTATAACATAGACATCATGCCATCATATATCATATCTATGTTTTTATACTAAACATGCAAATATTATGGTTTTATACAACATCAATATGTATCAAATATAAAATATCTTTTGAGAGTGTGTGTAATCTATGTTTTGATGCTAAAGCATAATTTAAATTTTCTTTAAACAAAGCATCAACGATAAAACAATCGCACGAATACCTCATTGAATGGGTAATTCAGATTTTCAATCCACCTGTGACCATATGGTCTTGTGATAAGTTTTAGCCATAATTACATAATTAATGAGAATATTAATTTACATGCAATAAATTAGATCATTAATGAAACCATGGCTCTGATACCATTTGTAAGAAGAAATAGTCTCCGAGGCATGCATATTTTTAAAAATTGATAACTATTAAATTAAAAGATTACATATTAATCTATCTAATATGCATCAAGATCATATCTTTGCCTATATATTCAGGGTCGTTTGATCTAAAATATGCATATAAAAACATCAAGATCATATCTTGATCTTCAAGATGACTAGTCACACTATTATCTTGAAGCCTGCCTTAAGATCTAGGGATCAAATCACTTACCTTAAGAACAGTAGGTAAATCCTTATTGCTCTGCAGCCGTTCAATCGTCCGGCCTCTAGTATCGTCCACGCGAAGCCCCGAATGATCAGATTTTCGGGAGTGCTAGCTCGTGGAAAAATAGCTTTGCTGATCTTGAATCCTCTCACTTGAATCTTCCTCCAAGATCACCAGGCTTCCGCTAACACCAGAATCACCAGGATTTTCTATTCTAATATTTTAGAATTACAATCCACGACAATTTAGAATTACAATCCATGACAAATCGTGTATTGTTGTTCTATTTTTTGTTCTGTGTTCTCTGGTGAGGGAATGCCCTCTATTTATAGTCTCGATTTAGCCTTGACATTTAATTCTGACATTTAAGAATCCGTCGTTTGGAAAAAGCAAAGAGACGCCAAAGGCGCAACGCTTGGTTTAATTCCATCTTTCGAGAAAACCAAGGAGTCGCGGCGTTTGGTTTAGTTCCGTCATTCGGAGAAAACCAAAGAGACGAGGGATAAATCCGACGTTCAGTAAATAAATGTCATGCATTAAATTCTATCTCATGAGATGAGATTTTAGCCATCTCATCATATGAGATCCATATTCGAGAGGTTTGGATTCTGATCTGAATTTATTTGACTTAACCCACATAGATCATGGTCCAAGCCCAAATCAAATTTGGCTAGTCCTGAATCTATTTAAATTCAAATCAAGTCTAATTTCAAATCAATATTTGAAATTGACTTGTCCTTCTAATAGACTTAAACCAAATTGAATCTTATTCAATTGTACTTAACCCAATTGAGATAATTCAATCAATCAAATTGATTAATTAAATCATATACGATTCTCAATCGTTGATCAGCAAATAGATCATCTAGGAAACTTCTATGCGTGTGACTCTCTAGGTTCGAACCTAAGCCGGTAGCATAGAAATAACTTTCTATACTAATCGATGTGCCCATCTAGCAATGGAACCCGACGTCCGGATAGGTCGAAGAGTTGCCGAGCAAACTCCAAGAACCCTAAGAAACAGTTACCGTATAATTCATCCTCTTGACCACAAATGCTAAGGATGGCTTAAGAGCCTGTCAACTCTAAATAGCAAATCCATAAAGTGATTTCAACTTTAGTGATCATGTGACTTTCACATGAAGTGCCTTGGCCAAGGTCTTGCTAAATTGAAACACAAGCATTTCTCCTTTTAATGGGATAGGTCAAATTCCATCTTGATCCACAACTGACTACCACAAGTACTTGACTGCACCCAGTAACCTTTCGTAGCTGGATTAGAAATCCAGGTGGTCCGGCACCTAAGTACAATGAGTTGCTTGTAAGCCACTGGTTGTGATCTTCAGGTCTGAAGGATACTTATACCTATATCTTCTCGGATTAACTCTTGACAGTAGAGTATCCGAAAATGAGTCACGTTCGGTGAAATGTACTCCTACACTTTCACTGTATGTCATACCAGTGTCTCTACACTCCTTGGTTAAGAGGATAACCAACAAATATGATATACAACGTCCTATAATTGATAGTACTATGGCCCTGTCATAGTATATCATTTGGTCACGAACTCTTTTAAGGACCTTCTAAGATAAATCCTCCTTTATCGTGAGGAAGATCCTAAGGGCTTCATCACTTTCAGAGTATTAAGAAGATGTTCTTGTAATGAATAAACTGCCAAATAACTTTTATTAATATATCAATTTATATACAATTTATATCAGCATAATCATCAAATGATTGGCTTTAGGATACAATTTCCAATAGACCATACCCCACTGGGCGAAGGGCTAAGGTGTAGCTAGGGGGGTTAGCTAGGACGTCGACTGCCGCTGTATGTTGGCGTGGCGTTGACAACTATCACACTTCCTGACAAGCTCGGACGCGTCCTCCCTCATTGTCAACCAATAGTATCCCTACCACTGTATGTAAGGCTTTGTGTGCCAGGGCTTTGCCCCCTAGGTGATTTTCACATATGCCCTCATAGATTTCTCGTAGGATATAATCCGCTTCCGTGGGGCCGACACACCTGAGGACCGGGTACGAGAACGATCTTCGGTAGAGCTTTCCTTCCATTATGAGAAATTTTGGAGCCCACCGCTTGAGTAGCTTGGCCCCGGCCGGGTCTTTAGGGAGGGCACCGTTGGTGAGATACCGGACATAAGCGTCCATCCAAGAAGGCTCTTGCTCGACCGGTAGGGCTTCTTCTGTTGTTTCGATACTTGGGGCTTTCAGAGGCTCTATGTAAGCTTTTCCCAACGTCCCATCGACTGAGGTAGCGAGTCAGGACAGGGCATCAGCTTTAGCGTTCTTCCCTCGAGGAATGTAGTTGACGCTGAAGTAGGCTAAGGGAGAGGCTTACGACTGTACCATACTCAAGTAACGGGACATAGTAGGATCCCGTGCCTCGTACTCTCCTGTGATTTGGCCCGTGACTAGCTGGGAGTCAGTGAATGCTCTAAGGTGCTTCACCCCGAGCTCCTGGGCCAACCTTATTTCAGATAGTATGGCCTCATACTCTGCCTGATTGTTGGTGGCTGGAAAGAGAAAATGGAGAGCACACTCGGTTACAACTCCATTCGGGTTAACCAGGATGAGGCCCGCTCCGCTCCCTTGGGAATTTGACGCTCCATCCACATGAAGGATCCATTCATCCTCTCCAGTCCCAGGAGTTAAGGGGTTTGCATGGGACTCTTCTAGTTGCTCCTCGCCCAGGTGTATTCGACCAAGAAATCTGCCAGGACCTGAGATTTCATAGCCGACCGGGGACGAAAAAATAGGTCAAATTCTCCCAACTTGAGCGCCCACTTCGCTAGTCGGCCCGAAGTGTTCAGACGAGCGAGAATCGTCTTAAGTGGTTGGTCTGTGACCACCACGATCGAATGAGCTTGAAAGTAGGATCGGAGGCACTGGGTGGAGACAATCAACAAAGATAATCTTTTCGATTCTCGAATATATGGTCTCCGCATCGTGAAGCACCTTGCTGGTGTAATACATCGGCTTTTATGTTTCATCAGTGTCCATGCAAACCAGCACGGAACTAACAGCTTCGAAAGAAGCTGCGAGGTACAGAAGAAGTTCTTCTCCACCCTTCGGCTTGGACAACAGTAGCGGGGTGGATAGAAATTCTTTCAGTCCCTCGAAGGCCTCCTGGCACCCTCTCATCAATTCGATTCTGTTGACCCTGCGCAGTGCCTTGAAGAAAGGTAAACATCTCTCAGCGGACTTGGATAGAAAATGGCTCAAGGCCACCACCCTTTCCGTCAAGCATTGCACTTCCTTCTTGTTGGCGGGAGACCTCATGTCTAAGATGGCTCGGACTTTGTCAGGGTTCACCTTAATTCCTCGTTGGGTCACCATGAAACCCAAGAACTTGCCGACCGTCACCCCAAAGGCACACTTGCGAGGGTTCAGCCTCATCTGGTATCAGCGGAGGTTGCCGAAGGTCTCCGTCAGGTCGACGATATGGTTGGTGGCGCGAATGCTTTTTGTCAGCATGTCATCCACGTATACCTCTATGTTGCATCCAATCTGGTCTTCGAAGACTTTGTTCATTAGCCTTTGGTAAGTGGCCCCCGCGTTCTTCAGTCCGAATGGCATCACCTTGTAATAGTATAGTCCCTTCTCAGTTATGAAAGAAGTAGCTTCCTCGTCTGCCGGGTTCATCCTGATTTGGTTGTACCCAGATAAGGCATCCATGAAACTAAGGGTCTCATGACCGAACGTAGCATCCACCAGTTGGTCGATCCGAGGCAAAGGAAAATTGTCCTTGGGGCATGTTTTGTTGAGGTCTGTGAAGTCTATACACATCCTCCAGTTCCCGTTGGCCTTACGGACCATCACGACGTTAGCCAACCAGTCGGGGTAATGAACTTCCCGAATGTGGCCCGCAGCTTTCAGCTTGCGGATTTCCTCATCAATGGCCTTCTGTCTATCTAGAGTGAAGCTCCTCTTCTTCTATCGAACGGGCCGGCATTCTGGCTTGAGGTTGAGCCGGTGAGTGATTATCTCCTCAGGGATGCCTGACATATCAGATGACGACCACGCGAAGATGTTGGAGTTAGTACGCAGGAAAACAAGGAGCCGATCACACGCCTCTTCCGAAAACAATGCTCCAATCTGGATGGTCCTCGTCGGGTCCTCCCCCAAGGGGAAGGTTAGGAGGTGCTCTGCTGGCTCCTCTCTCCTCTCCAAGTCTTAGGGGTCGAGCGGTTCAAGCGCTGCTGCCGATACCGTCTCTTGCGGACTGGGGGCTAAGTGGTAGCAGAGCGGCAGTGGGCTCTGTTCTCCCTTCATTTCTTCGACCCCTTCATCGGTGGGGAACCTCACCAGCAATCTCTTGGTGGAGATAACAGCATCCAGTAAATTCAAGCCAGGCCGTCCCAAGATAGCGTTGTAAGCCAACGGGACCCGGACCACCAGGAAGTTTATGACTACCGTGCTCTGACGTGGTGGAGTCCCAGCTGTGACAGGGAGAGCGACCTCTCCTTCAACGCTCACAGAATCTCCGGTAAAACCCATTAGAGGTGTGGTGACGGGTTGAAGAGAGGAGTTAGACAGGTTCATCCGAACAAAAGCTTCGTAGCTCAAAACATCAACAGAACTTCCGCTATCAACTAAAATTCTCTTTACATGGTGTTTGGCTATTGTCATAGACACGATGATGCTGTCGTCATGTTTGTTAACTACCTCGTCTAAGTCCTTCCTAAAGAAATGAATTATAAAATCTAACCCCTCATGTCGTCTTTTTGAGTTGTTGCCTTCCCCTCAGGAAATCATGGCTACCATCTTTTTCGTCGGGGTGTTGTCCATGCCGATCTGAGGTGCAGGAGACACCGACGGTCCCAAAGCAGGGGGGTTTTCTCTTCGAACGAACTTGCCTAAGTGACCCTATTGGACAAGTTCTTCAATAGCCTTTTTCAAAATGCGGTAGTCTTCAGTGTCATGATCATAATCTCGGTGGTACCGGCAGTAGAGTTCCTTGCTGCGAGGAACCCCCGGCTTCATGGGGGGTGGGCGTCGGAAGTAGGGCTCGTCATCGATCTCCACCAGGATGTGAGAAACTGGAGCAAGGAGAGGGGTGAACTGCTCCTTGGGAACAAGCGTTTGAGGCCGGTTGTCCGAGCGATGAGGTGGCTCAGGCTTTCTGGACCATCCTCCGGCGGGTTCCATGGATATTGGCTTCTTGCTGGAACCTTTATCGGCCTCCCTTCTAGAAGAGTCCGCTTTGTCGATGTGAATGTACTTCTGCACTCGGCTCAGCAGTTCGACGTAGGAGCTGGGAGGCGAGAAAGCGGGGGACGGTGGTCGTGGTCCGTCCCATGAGGGTTGGCGATCCGGTTACTCAGCTCCTCCAATTGCTGATGATACTCATTAAGCTGCCGTTCGGCCCAACGAGCGGCCTTCCTGTCAGTGTCTTCTTTAGAGGAGTCGAAAGATGAGGATAGGGAAGACCGCCGGTGTAGGGAGTGTACATGTCTTGGTTCCTTCTCTCCATGCCATCGGTGGGAGCGATCAGAATGGTGGGAGAGAGATCACCAACTCTTTGAGGTTTTCCGATGACGAGGTTCAGGGAGCGAGTGGTGGGGGCCTCAGGAGGAGTCCTGCCTTGATGAGGTTGACTGGCTCCATGACCCTCCTTATAAGGCGGAGGGGGTTAAGGTGGCAATGGCATGGCGGCGAAGCAATGTTCCTGCAGTCCCCGCACCACCATCATCAGATCTTGTACCTAATTGGTCAGGACGTCAAGCCGATCGGCCTGGCTAGCCTGTGGTGGTGCAAGAGGCGGAACATGGAGGTTGGCCTCCGATTGTTCAGCCTGCGGGAGGCGTTCCGCGGCATGGCTGGTGGAGGCTTCCTGAGCTCGCGTCGTCACCATCGTCTCCCTTGCAGAAGTTGAGGGGTCGTAGATGTGTGAGGGTAAACGTCTGTCTGCCGGCCCCCCCCTTCCTGGTGCACTAATCTGTTGCTACCAAATCACTTGCGGTGAGCGCCGGTGGGTAGAGATCCCCACAGGTCATCGGAAGCATCGAGGGAGCACCTTCTTCCTCCAAAAACCTGCAAAAAGTCTTGGACCGGTAGTTTCGGCGGGGACCCTTCGATGCTCAAGTCAGTGGTTAGTAGAACATGAGTGTTTAACGAGAGAGTAGAGATTTTGTCCTCCCCCTCGTTGTGAGTCTGAGGTCCTTATGTACCTGTTCGGGGGTCCATTTTACCCTTCGTTGAGTAGCTGTCGAATCCCATTCTGTTAGGATTGGCCTTGTAGGCGGCTGGCGGGTGCGTAGTTGTTAAGCATGCACCATAGATACCGATGACTGCATAATACGCGGGTAACCGCCCGTAATCTCGATGAAACAGATGAGCGAGATATGCGGCAGTTGGTGCCTCAAATCCCTAGGTCTGATATCCGAGATTGGCTTCGCTATACTAGGAAAACATGCAATATAGAGCACCGAGGTTGAGGCTGAAGCCAGAGGTCGAGGCCGAAGCTAAGGGCCGAGGTGAGGGCGAGGCCGAAGCCAGAGGCTGAGGCCGAAGCTAGGGACTGAGGCGAGGGCGAGGCCGAAGCCAGAGGCCGATGCCGAAGCTAGGGGCCGAGGCGAGGGCGAGGTTGAAGCCAGAGGCCGAAGCCGAAGCCAAGGGCCAACACAGAAAATGAGCTATCAACTCATCTGGTTCCGAAAATTGCGCAAAGTGTTATGCCGCCGCCCAAGGGGAGTGATCAGCCATATTAAATAATATCCGAGCATCGCTGAAGAATTGTGTAATATTGACGAATAAATTCATTGCCAACCTGCAAAACAAATAACAAAATCATGCCATGGAAAAGAGATAAAAATACAAGAAGGAACTCAACGAGGTAGAAAAGATCAACATATACTACTTCTGGACTTGGGGGAGGAGCAGGAGTTGCAGTTGAGGATAACATGTCTGCAATTACCTGAGCATTAGCACAGATCAAGGAAATAAATAGCAATGACATTGTATCCTTCTTCTATAAAAAATAAGTAAAAAATAAAAATAAAACGAGAGAAAGACTCCATATAACATGTTAATCAGAGCTAGAGTTCATTAATAATCGCCTTATCCGATGATCTCTGAAGATTTCCAAAATCTTGAAAAAATCTAAATACAATTAGAGAGAATAACTAATGCAGAGCGGTCAAACTAAACACTAAGTTGCCTGAACTCCAAAAAACAATATCCAATACCTAATCGTGGATTTCGTATAAGGAAACAAACTGTATGAAATTTAGAAAAATAATCAAACAAGCCAAGCGGCAAAACCCCTACGAAACCCTCAACTCGTCTCGTTATAAAAAAGGAATCATTAAAGCCTGATATGGATAATGTGCAAAATAGTTAAACTAAATAAATAAAAGGCAGCTTGGACGGCCCCCTATCCTGGGCGACCCCCAGTCCTGGGCGGCCCCCCCAGTCTTGGGTGGCCTCCAGAGTCTGGGCGGCCCCTAGAGCTTGAACGGCCCCCTATCCTAGGCGGCCCCCAGTCCTGGGCGGCCCCCCCGGTCTTGGGCGGCCTCCAGAGTCTGGGCGGCCCCTAGAGCTTGGGCGGCCTCCAGAGTCTAGGCGGCTCCTAGAGCTTGGACGGCCCCCTATCCTGGGCGGCCCCCAGTCCTGGGCGGCCCCCCCAGTCTTGGGCGGCCTCTAGAGTCTAGGCGGCCCCTAGAGTCTTGGGCGGCCTCCAGAGTCTAGGCGGCCCCCAATCTGGGGCGGCCCCCAGTCCTGGGCGGCCCCCAGTCTTGGGCGGCCCCCTATTCTGGGCGGCCCCCAGTCCTGGGCGGCCCCCCAATCTTGGGCGGCCCCCAGTCCTGGGCGGCCCCCAGTCTTGGGCGGCCTCCAAAGTCCGGGCGGCCTCCGATCCTAGGCGGCCCCTAGAGCTTGGACGGCCCCCTATTCTAGGCGGCCCCCAGTCCTGGGCGGCCCCCCAATTTTGGGCGGCCCCCAGTCCTGGGCGGCCCCCCAATCTTGGGCGGCCTCCAGAGTCTAGGCGGCCCCTAGAACTTGGACGGCCCCCAATCTTGGGCGGCCCCCAGTCCTGGGCGGCCCCCCAGTCTTGGGCGGCCTCCAGAGTCTAGGCGGCCCCTAGAACTTGGACGGCCCCCAATCTTGGGCGGCCCCCAGTCCTGGGCGGCCCCCCAGTCTTGGGCGGTCTCCAGAGTCTAGGCGGCCCCTAGAGCTCGGACGGCCCCCAATCTTGGGCGGCCCCCAGTCTTGGGCGGCCTCCAAAGTCTAGGCGGCCTCCGATCCCAGGCGGCCCCTAAAGCTTGGACGGCCCCCTATCCTGGGCGGCCCCCAGTCCTGGGCGGCCCCCCCAGTCTTGGGCGGCCTCCAAAGGTCTAGGCAGCACCCAGCCTCAGGCGATCCCCCGGTTTAAGAATAATCCCCACGTCAGAACCATTAAACAAGATAAGCCGTCATATTCGGAACAGAAATCGAGAAATGCTAAAAACATCACGCCTTAAATGGTCCGCATAAGACAAATACCCAAAAGGGGACACTGAACCTCTATTTTGGAGCCAGATCCCTTTTCCCTCACTCTGACGTCTCCACTACCTCTGACATTCCTTTGGGATAACCAAGATCATCATGAAAAAGGATTCCTTCATGAGCAAGTTTCTTAATATCCTTATTAAGCATTATCACTGAATGACCACGTAATGCAATGAACACTTATCCTACACGTGGACATCCAGGATAATGAGAGAAAAAAAAGATAAATAATAATAAAAGGAGGATAAAAAGGGAGAGGAAGGAGGGGGGTGGGGGGACTTCTTCCTTCAAAAGAAAGAAAAAGAGAGAGAGATCTGAAAAAGAAACCCTAAACAAATAATCTGGTGATCCAGCATCAACAGATTGGCGCGCCAGGAAGGGGGGAGGCTTATCGTCGGAGCAGTGAGATACGCCTGTTCTACGATTCCACAAAGATGAGTTCCAGATCTCTGGAAGAAGATCCTACTGATTGGTCTGGGGGGCATCCTTCGCCACCCAATGATGATCTCGCGCCTCTTGGCCCTTCTCGGCCGGTGAAGTCGACCCCTCCGGCTTCTTCCTCACCACTACCGACTCCGGCTGTTCCCCAAGACCAATTGCTAATCCTCACTCAGCAGGTCCAGACTCTCGTGGGGATGGTTCAGCAGTTGCAAGAACGACACTCTCAAGGGATTCCACAGCGGCTCGAGCGGCCTCTATCGCCTAGGTCGGCTACTCCTGTTAGCCGACAGTCAGCTCGAGGGAGATCTCCTCCGACGAGGCCTCTCCGTTCTTATTCTCCAGGAAGGCGGCGGTCCCAGAGTCTCCGAGACGGTTCCCGCTCCTTATCCCATTCCCCCGACGGTCTGCCTACCGGTCGGCGACGGGGAAAGGAACCTTATGCGGGGCATCGTCGATGGCGCCATCGAACTCCTTCCAGTTCTCCTGAACCGGCTGAAGGAGGCGTGACCGACAGAATGGAAAGGCGCCTTGAAGAGCAAGACCGTCGGCTGGAAGAACTCAGTCAAAGAATCAATAACCAGCCAGGATCAGATTATGATGCCCGCCCTCCTCTTTCTCGGCGTATCATGGGAGAACCCATTCCAAGGAGGTTTCGATTTCCTCAGCTTGATCCCTATGACGGCACCACTGATCCCCTAGATCATTTGGAAAGCTATAAAGCTATCATGCAGGTCCAGGGGGCAACAGACGCCCTCTTATGCATTGCCTTCCCGGCCACCCTCCGCAAGGCGGCTCGTGTCTGGTATTCTCGTCTGCCCTCACGAAGTATCGACTCTTTTCGGCAGTTAGAGAGGTCTTTTCTGGCTCACTTCGACGCCTGTCGAAAAATTCCTCGGGTGGCAGACAGCCTATTCTCAGTGCAACAGCAGGAAGGAGAATCCTTGAAGGATTTTGTAACCCGCTTCAAGGTGGCGGCCCTGGAGGTTTATCATCTTGAGGACGCTGTGGCCACTCTAGCTCTAAAGCGGGGGCTCCGACCCTCCCGTTTTACTTACTCTCTTGATAAAAAGCCTCCTTCTTCTTACGCCGATCTCCTGAGCCGCGCGCAGAAGTACATCCGCGCCGACGAAGCTGATTCATCCAGGAGAGGTGTGCAGGGGAGGGCTAGCAAAAGACCCGCTCGCCCGGAATTGGTCGGACCTCCCCTCAAGAAGCCTGAGCTCTTGCATCGACCGACTGATCGCCGCAAGAATCAAGCTCCCAGGGAGGACCATCTTACACCCCTCTTGGCACCTCGAAGTCATATCCTTATGGAGATTGAAAACGAACCTTATTTGCGGCGTCCGCCCCCGTTGAAGAAGGGTACTGCCCGTGACAGAAGTCGCTACTGCCGTTTCCATAGGGATTATGGCCACGATACTGAAGAATGTCGGAATTTAAAGCAGGCCATCGAAGAGCTGATTCAAAGGGGCTATCTGGGGCAATATGTGCAGAAAAAGGAAGTTCCTCCGGTGCCGGCTCTGATGGGACCTCCTCCTGCTCAAGCTAGCATCGACAACACCCCAACAGAAAAGATGGTGGGCATGATCTCTCGTGGAAAGGCTTCATCTTCCAAGAGACCAAGAGGAGCAGAAGTGTTAAATGATGTAACCCTTCCTGAGGGAAGTGTAGCGGGGGGTAATACTGTAAAGGATGATAGCGTCGTTGTCTCAATGACGATCGCTAGGCATCCTGTAAAAAGAATCTTAATAGACAGCGGGAGCTCCGCTAATGTGCTTACCTATGACGCATTTCTTCGGATGAGTCTATCTCTGGATTCTCTTCGGCCCGTAGCCATCCCTCTGGTTGGTTTTACTGGAGACTCCATCCGGGTGGAGGGCGAGATTACTCTGCCAGCTACGGCGGGTTCGCCACCGTGTCAAAGCACGGTTATGATGGATTTTCTGGTGGTTCAGGTTCCCTTGGCTTACAACGCCATTCTTGGTCGTCCCGGCTTGAACACATTAGATGCAATTATATCTACCAAGCGCTTGTTAGTGCAGTTCCCTACCGAGCAAGGGGTCGGTGTGATGCATGGAGAGGTGGACTCGGTCAGACCTTGCTATCATTTAGCCCCTAGTCCCCAGATGGTGATGTTCCTTCGGTGACCGAGTCGTTCGACCCCAGGGAAGCTGAGCGGAGAGGAGAGCCAGCGGAACTTCTGATATCTTACCCACTGGGAGGTGACCCCACTAAAGTCGTGCAGATCGGCGAGCTCCTTCCCCTTGAGGTCCGGGACCAGCTCCTAGCTTTCTTATCAATGAATGCGGATGTCTTTGCTTGGAAAATAACGGATATGGTCGGAATTCCTCCAGAGGTAATTACTCATCAACTTAATATTAATCCAAGCTGCCGCCCTATCCGCCAGAAGAAGAGGAGTTTTGCTCCTGAGCGGCATAAGGTCATTGATGTGGAGGTTGACAAGTTGCTTATGGCCGGTCATATTCGAGAAGCGCGATATCCTGATTGGCTAGCCAATGTTGTTATGGTTCGGAAAGCCAGCGGAGGATGGAGAATATGCATCGACTACACAGATTTGAACAAAGCCTGTCCTAAGGACAGTTTTCCACTGCCCCGCATCGACCAGTTAGTAGATTCGACTTCTGGTCATGAACTTCTTAGTTTCATGGATGCCTTCTCAGGGTATAATCAGATAAAGTTGGACCCCGCAGATGAAGAGCATACTTCTTTTATCACTGAGAAGGGCATTTATTGTTATAAAGTAATGCCCTTCGGATTGAAGAACGCGGGAGCTACATATCAGAGGCTGATGAACAAGGTGTTTAAAAGCCAACTCGGCCGGAATATGGAAGTGTATGTAGATGATATGTTGACAAAAAGCACATATGCCACCGACCATGTCACTGACCTGCAGGAAACTTTCCACAACCTCCGGCTCCATAGAATAAAGCTCAACCCCCGCAAGTGTGCATTTGGAGTTACAGCAGGGAAATTCTTGGGTTTCTTGGTCACCCGGCGTGGGATTGAAGCAAACCCAGAGAAAATTCAAGCCATCCTCAGTATGAGACAACCTATGTGTAAGAAGGAGGTGCAACAACTCACCGGGAGGATAGCAGCGTTAAGCCGATTCCTGTCCAGATCAGCTGAGAGATGTTTGCCCTTCTTTAAAATCCTGCGTAAAGCAGATGGCTTTGAATGGACGGATGAATGCCAGCAAGCTTTCGAAGAACTCAAGGAGTTCTTAGCTACACCACCCCTACTATCTAAGCCGGAGGAGGGAGAGAAGCTTTTCCTTTATTTGGCGGCTTCTTCGGAAGCCGTTAGTTCTGTTTTGGTGCGTGTCGGCGACCATGCCGTTCAACGACCTGTATATTATACCAGCAAAGTACTTCATGGTCCGGAGGAGAGGTATTCTAAAGCAGAGAAAGTCATCTTCGCTTTATTCGTTTCTGCCCGGCGACTCAGACCTTATTTCCAAGCTCATCCTATAGTCGTCCTCACTGATCAACCTCTCAGAGCTATTTTGTCGCGGCCCGACACTTCTGGCCGGCTAGCCAAGTGGGCCATCAAACTGGGAGAGTTCGACTTATCATTTCAACCCAGGGCATCTTTGAAATCTCAGGTTTTGGCTGATTTCTTAGTAGAATGCACCTGGTCTGAACAGCCTCAAGAAGAACTTCCCCGAATTCTGTCGGATAATGAGGTGACGGATCATGAAGCCTGGGTCCTCCATGTTGATGGGGCCTCTAACTCACAAGGCAGCGGAGCTGGACTCATTCTCGCTAGCCCGGAGGGCACGATAGTAGAATATGCTCTTCGTTTTCTCTTTGAAGCCACCAATAATCAAGCTGAGTATGAGGCTTTGCTGACCGGAATCAAGCTAGCGCATGGAATGGGAATCAGAAGTCTTCGAGTCTTCACCGACTCACAGCTCATTTCCGCCCAAGTATCAGGAGAGTATGAGGCCCGTGACCCTATCATGTTTCAATATCTGAATAAAGTTAGATCATTGATTCCCTTATTGGATCACTTTGTTATTAGTTATATACCCAGAGGCGAAAATGCTAGGGCCGACATGTTGGCCCGATTAGCTACCTCCATGGATAGTTCTATGGGGAAGACCTATATTGAGTATCTGGAGGCACCTAGCATCGAAGCCACTGAGGAAGTCCTGCCCATTATCCAAAAGAAACCTGGATGGAACCTTATGTCCGGTATCTAAAAGACGGCGTTCTCCCGGTTGATCTTGAAGAAGCTAAGCTGCTTAAGCGGAGGGCTTCTAAATTTGTGCTATTAGAAGGTCAACTTTATAAAAAATCCTTCTCTCAGCCCCTCCTCAAATGTGTTAGTTCAGTAGATGCTGATTATGTCCTTAGGGAAATTCATGAAGGCATCTGTGGGAATCATTCTGGAGGACGATCTTTAGCACGCAAGGCTCTCCGACAAGGATACTACTGGCTCACCATGCAAGAGGATGCAACAGAATTAGTGAAAAGATGTGATTCATGCCAACGGTATGCCTACATTCAACGGCAACCGTCTTCTCAGCTAAATTCTCTTTCTTCCCCCTGGCCCTTCGCTCAGTGGGGTATGGATATCCTCGGCCCTTTCCCCCCTGCGACAGGACAGCGCAAATTTCTACTAGTGGCCATTGATTATTTTACTAAATGGGTCGAGGCTGAAGCACTTGCCAAAATTACTGAAGCTAAAGTTAAAACCTTTTTCTGGAAAGCCATTATTTGTCGCTACGGCATCCCACACACTCTTATCACTGACAATGGCCGACAGTTTGACAACAACGCCTTTCGGACTTTCTGTACTGACCTCGGTATCGTGCAACGATTCACCTCCGTCGGCCATCCACAATCTAACGGAGAAGCTGAAGTTACAAATCGCATGATATTACGAGGACTAAGAACTAGATTGGATACATCCAAAGGAAGATGGGTAGAAGAGCTCCCGAGTGTACTCTGGGCATACCACACAACACCCAGAGTGCCGACAGGAGAACGCCATTCAACCTGGTTTTTGGTTCCGAAGCTGTTATTCCCGTTGAAATTGGCTTGCCAAGTGGCCGAGTAGAAGCATATAATGAAGCAGACAACCTCCCCGGCTTAAGAGCCAGTCTTGACCTCATTGATGAAGCAAGAGATCAGGCTCGAGTTAAGATTGCAGCATACCAACAACAGGTAGCAAGGTATTACAACGCTCGCGTCCGCCCGAAGGACTTTCGTCAGAGAGACTTAGTTCTAAGAAGAGCTTCGGTGTCCAAACCAACGGAAGGGGGCAAACTATCCCCGAACTGGGAAGGACCCTATCGGGTGAGAAAGGTTCTTCACCGTGGAGCATACCAGCTAGAAGATCTGGACGGACAACTAATTCCCCGAACATGGAATGCAGACAATCTTCGGCCGTATTACCAGTGATATAATGTATTTACGTAAATGTTAAATAAGTCTGCACTTTTGAACACATATCTTTGAATAATTATTCAGGGTGACTTAAGCGGCCTCGGCCACGACAGGCGGCTCGACGGCCCTACGGTCCAAAGGACACCCCCAGGCCGGTGTAACTCACCCCTGAGGAGGTTCAAGTCCTCGACTTAAGCGGCCTCGACCACGACAGGCGGCTCGACGGCCCTACGGTCCAAAGGACACCCCCAGGCCGGTGTAACTCACCCCTGAGGAGGTTCAAGTCCTCGACTTAAGCGGCCTCGACCACGACAGGCGGCTCGACGGCCCTACGGTCCAAAGGACACCCCCAGGCCGGTGTAACTCACCCCTGAGGAGGTTCAAGTCCTCGACTTAAGCGGCCTCGCCACGACAGGCGGCTCGACGGCCCTACGGTCCAAAGGACACCCCCAGGCCGGTGTAACTCACCCCTGAGGAGGTTCAAGTCCTCGACTTAAGCGGCCTCGACCACGACAGGCGGCTCGACGGCCCTACGGTCCAAAGGACACCCCCAGGCCGGTGTAACTCACCCCTGAGGAGGTTCAAGTCCTTGACTTAAGCGGCCTCGACCACGGCAGGCGGTTCGATGGCCCTACGGTCCAAGTATAACTCATTCCTAAGAAAGTGTGAATCCCTGGTTAGGGTAACTTTGAGTTGCGCTTCAAGAATAGTCGAGTACTGGCAGGCTATCTAAATTAAGCAGCACCATTGTCTTGATCCGCAAACAGGAGCCAAAAATAAAGCAGAGGAAATATTAAACTAAACCAGATCGATAAAGAGTAACATTCATTCATTTGGAGTTAAATCTTGTCAGCAGACGGATTTTTACAACAAAAAGGTCCTTAAATGGACCGAATTTAAGATAAAAATCAAATAAAACTCAACACCCTGGATCAGTTTTTGAAGGCTCTTTCTCAGCGTCAGGATTGGCAGCCGGCTCCTCGGCAAGAGGCTTTTCTGCAGCGAGAGTCTCAGTCGCCACTGCTTCACTCACCACATCTTCGACCTCCCTATCGGAAACTTCTTCGTCATCACGGGTCGAAAACGCTCGAGGTCCTTTAAGTTGAATTGTCGGGCCAGTATCCGCTTACATTTCTCAAAGCCTTCCACAAAAGCGTCTAGGGCAGCCTCCTGGAACTCCGCTTCAAAATCTGGGGAGCCCTTGTATTCTTTGATAGCATCCCTGGCTCTAGCTTCCGCTATGGCCACCTTTTCCCGAGCGTTGGCCTCAGCCACAGCTATCTTTCCTGAGCTTCGGTCTCAATCGCAGCCATCTTCTTCTGAGCCTCTATCATTGCTGCTGCGACTCTATCAAGGGCATTTTTGGTGTCCTTCTCAGCTAAAACCAGCTTTTCCATGGCGTCACGAGCGGTGGCCTCTGCACTATCTGCTCGATTCTCCGTGTGTTCCAGCCTGAGGGAAGTTTCTTTTAACTTTTCTTCTGTTGGCAGCAACCTTGCTCGAACCTCACACAGCTGAGCGTCTAAACTCCGCAGTTCTTGCTCTGCCCTTCCTTTCCAGGTCCGATAATCTTCCTGCATGACCCGAAGGTCATGCAATGCTTTTGATTCTCGGGCCCTAGAATCCACCAACTCTTTATCTAGACTGGCATTCCGGGACTTAGCTTTGTCTAAGTCTTCGCGCAGCACGAAGAGACCATTAGCCGTCTGCGAAACGCACTCGGTCAGTATCCAAGTTTGATAACCAAAAAAGAAGCAAAAATCAGACTTTACCTGCAGGGTAGCGGTAAACATAGTATCAAACGCCTCTGCCTGTGTTACCTTCCTCAGCTTATCTTGAAATCTGGGCAAGGTCGCGAGCTTAAGGATTGTCTCTGATAGACAACTCTTGTATCCAATATTCTCGCCAGGTGGTTGGGGAGCCGAGCGCGGGGTCCTTGAAGTACCCGGTGAGGCGGGAGCAGGAACATCAGCTTCCATCGATAACGAAGGACCTGGCAAGTCAGCTTTAGCTGCTTCTACGTCCCTTGTAGATTCCCCAACACTCTGCGCGGGAGATGGAATGCTCTCGGCAGGACCTCCTACAGGGACCCTCGTCGGAGGACTCATTTCCTCTTCACTATCCTCTATCAAGGTCGCCTCAGGGATGATCGCTGGAGGTTGGACCTGACTGTCCGATCCCAGTTGGCGGGGTCTTTTAGGTTCGCCCCCCGCTGGCGTATCACGTCCACTCCTCTCCCTTTTTCGAAGCTGTGATACCAAGAAATCTCGAGAGAACTTCATTGCTACAAAATGACAAACATAGGGTTAGCTAAAGAGAAAAAAGAAAAAAGAAAAGGTAAATTCTTTGAAGCTCACCGGGCGCTGCAGCCAGCGACACCGGCACGAACGCAGCCTCCCGGAGATTACCCTCCGATAGTAACTCCCTACTAGGGGGAATAATTGTAGAAATTAAAGTATTAAATAGCTCGCGGTCTCTTTCTTCAATGCTCGCGTTCTGGTTTGGGCTGGTATCTGGGGTACCCCAATCCACATCTAACCCCTCCAAGTGCGCATAAAAAAACCTAGACTTCCACCCTTTGATTTTGGAGGGGAGGTTGAGTTTTAGAACCCTTTTAGGTCTTGAGGCAAAACTCCACCACCCATCCCTAACTGGGTTTCGGATTCTATACAGGGACCTAAACAAGGAAAGTCTAGCAGAGGCTCCATGGAAAGAGCAAAGGACTAAAAACGAAAATATAACTCGGATGGAATTGGGAGTGAGCTGTGCCGGAATAAGGTGGTACCGATTTAACAGATTTATAAAAAAGGGGTGAAACGGCAATCGTAGACCGCTCTTAAAAAACTCTTCGTATAGAGCGATCTTACCCGGTTGCCCTCGACTAACCCTGTCCTCTGGAAGAGGGACAGAAAGCTGAATGTTATCCGGAACTCCAAATTGAGCCCTAAGATTTCTAAGGTCCTGTGAGGACATTACTGAAGCAATGTCCGCCGGCCCACCTAGTTTGGAGACAGCCACAGGAGGCTCCACCTCATGGCCGGCAGACGAACCAGGAGCCCTAAGAGATTGAGGTAATGACCTAGACACGGGTTGACTGGAGTGAGCAGCGGGTTGGTCCCCGCGGATGATTACCCCTCCCAAGGCCTCTCGACGTGCCCGAAGGATCTCCTCTCGGGAGGGCTCCTTCATGGGACCCTTGCCTTTTCTATCTACGGAAGGGTCCATAAAGAAAAAGGAGGAGAAAAAGCCAACTAACCTGGGCTTGAGGAGGTAAAGACGGAGGAAGACACACAAAATCGAGAACTAAAGGAAAGGGACGATCTTTTTGACATATATATAAGCCAGACATGACGCCTCGGGCGCCACAAGAATACATGATGGCTCGTCCGTATAGCCGGACAGGTGAAAAGACGCCATCCTCTCAGAAACGCGCGCCTCCCCTCCTTTCCCTTTTTCCAAAGTATCACTTATCACATACTGAATTTTCGAAATTCAAATTTTTCCGCCCTTCCTCCTTGCATACGCATGCCACGCATATATACAAGAAAGATGGGCGAGGGGGCATATGATATGGATAATGTGCAAAATAGTTAAACTAAATAAATAAAAGGCAGCTTGGACGGCCCCCTATCCTGGGCGGCCCCCAGTCCTGGGCGGCCCCCAGTCTTGGGCGGCCTCCAGAGTCTGGGCGGCCCCTAGAGCTTGGACGGCCCCCTATCCTGGGCGGCCCCCAGTCCTGGGCGGCCCCCCCGGTCTTGGGCGGCCTCCAGAGTCTGGGCGGCCCCTAGAGCTTGGGCGGCCTCCAGAGTCTAGGCGGCTCCTAGAGCTTGGACGCCCCCTATCCTGGGCGGCCCCCAGTCCTGGGCGGCCCCCCAGTCTTGGGCGGCCTCCAGAGTCTAGGCGGCCCCTAGAGTCTTGGGCGGCCTCCAGAGTCTAGGCGGCCCCCAATCTGGGGCGGCCCCCAGTCCTGGGCGGCCCCCAGTCTTGGGCGGCCCCCTATTCTGGGCGGCCCCCAGTCCTGGGCGGCCCCCCAATCTTGGGCGGCCCCCAGTCCTGGGCGGCCCCCAGTCTTGGGCGGCCTCCAAAGTTCGGGCGGCCTCCGATCCTAGGCGGCCCCTAGAGCTTGGACGGCCCCCTATTCTAGGCGGCCCCTAGAACTTGGACGGCCCCCAATCTGGGCGGCCCCCAGTCCTGGGCGGCCCCCCAGTCTTGGGCGGCCTCCAGAGTCTAGGCGGCCCCTATAACTTGGACGGCCCCCAATCTTGGGCGGCCCCCAGTCCTGGGCGGCCCCCCAGTCTTGGGCGGCCTCCAGAGTCTAGGCGGCCCCTAGAGCTCGGACGGCCCCCAATCTTGGGCGGCCCCCAGTCTTGGGCGGCCTCCAAAGTCTAGGCGGCCTCCGATCCTAGGCGGCCCCTAAAGCTTGGACGGCCCCCTATCCTGGGCGGCCCCCAGTCCTGGGCGGCCCCCCAGTCTTGGGCGGCCTCCAAAGGTCTAGGCAGCACCCAGCCTCAGGCGATCCCCCGGTTTAAGAATAATCCCCACGTCAGAACCATTAAACAAGATAAGCCGTCATATTCGGAACAGAAATCGAGAAATGCTAAAAACATCACGCCTTAAATGGTCCGCATAAGACAAATACCCAAAAGGGGACACTGAACCTCTATTTTGGAGCCAGATCCCTTTTCCCTCACTCTGACGTCTCCACTACCTCTGACATTCCTTTGGGATAACCAAGATCATCATGAAAAAGGATTCCTTCATGAGCAAGTTTCTTAATATCCTTATTAAGCATTATCACTGAATGACCACGTAATGCAAGATGAACACTTATCCTACACGTGGACATCCAGGATAATGAGAGAAAAAAAAAGATAAATAATAATAAAAGGAGGATAAAAAGGGAGAGGAAGGAGGGGGGTGGGGGGACTTCTTCCTTCAAAAGAAAGAAAAAGAGAGAGAGAGATCTGAAAAAGAAACCCTAAACAAATAATCTGGTGATCCAGCATCAACAAAGCCCAATGTAACAAAATGAGAGACTGTTTGAAGGGGTTGAAACCTAAAATCTAAAACGCAATCTGCAACAAAATGAAGCAAAAATAGACATCAAACAGCCAACAAACAATCGAGCTATCTAAGAAAAACCCTTGTAATGCCCTCTTAAAGATTGAAGCTTTTGTTGATATCTTCTAGAACAATGAAGGCAAACCAACTGAGCTAAAAGAAAAAAAAAAGAGATCAACGCGCGAACCCTCCCACATGCTGGCACCTCCTACGCTCGTCGCCGACCATGGTGACAACGACAATGACCTCAACAAGATTGTGTTGCATATTATCTTGCACAAAATATTAAAAATAAAAATAAGGATAATAAATCAATATCTATGGTAGAATGTAGACATCAACAAGATTGGCCAAAATGGAAGGATGCAATCGATTCTGAATTAAAATCGCTAACGAAACGTAAAGTTTTTGGATCGGTTGTCCAAACACCTGCTGGTGTAAAACCTATAGGATATAAATAGGTATTTGTGAAAGCAAAATAAGGATAATAAAATTATGAGGTATAAAGCATGACTAGTTGCCTAAGGATTCTCATAAAGATCCGGTATTGATTATAAAGAGACGTATTCTCCTATGGTGGATGCAACAACTTTTGGTATTTGATTAGTCTGACAGTACATGAAAAACTTGAATTGCGTCTTATGGATGTAGTGACAACCTATCTATATGGCTCACTTGACAATGATATCTATATGAAAATTCCAGAAGAATTACAATTGCCTGAAAAGTCCAACTCTAATTCGAGAGAACTTTATTCGATAAAGTTGTAGAAGTCTTTATATGAGTTAAAATAAGCAGGGCATATGTGGTACAATCATTTGACTGAATACATGTTGAAACAAGGCTATAACAATGATCTCATATGTCCTTGTATCTTTATAAAGAGATCTGAATCATAATTTGTGATCATGTAGTATATATTGATGATTTGAACATGATTGGAACTCCTGAAGAGCTTCAAAAGGCAGCAGATTGCTCAAAATAGAAATTTGAAATGAATGATCTTAGAAGAACAAAATTTTGCTTTGGCCTGCAGCTTGAGCATCTTAAGAATGGGATTTTTGTGCACCAATCTGCTTATATAGCAAAGATACTTAAAAGGTTTTATATGGATAAAGCATACCCATTGAGTACTTCGATGGTCATAAGGTTACTTGAAATCGATAAAGATCCTTTTCGACCTAAGGAAGATGACGAAGAACTATTTGGTCCTGAAATACCATATCTTAGCGCAATAGGTGCATTAATGTATCTTGCGACTCATACTTAATATGATATATCTTTTCGGTAAACTTGTTAGGAAGATATAGTTTTTCGTCTACAAGGAGACATTGGATAGGTGTTAAGCACATATTTCGATACCTCATAGGTACAATGGATATGGGTTTGTATTATTCAAATTTATCCAATTTTGAGTTGGTAGGTTTTGCAGATGCAGGATATTTGTCTGATCCTCATAATGGTCGATTACAAACGGTTATATCTTTACATATGGTGGTACTGCTATTTCATGGCGTTCTACAAAGCAAATAATATGGCTATATTATCTAACCATACCAAAATTTGGTAATTCATGAAGCAAACCAAGAATGTGTATGGCTTAGATCATAATCCAACACATTCAGAAGTCATGTGGATTATTCTCTCAAAAGAAGGTATCAACTATTTTGTATGAGAATAATACAACCTGCATAGCTCAACTGAAAAGAGGGTATATCAAAGGTGACATAACAAACATATATCCCAAAAATTCTTTTTTACTCATGACCTTCAGAAGAGTGGTGCTATTAATATTCAATAAGTTCGATCTAGCGATAATCTCGAAAACACATCTACAAAGAGATTTGAAGAGTTAGTCTGAAAAATTGGATTATGACGACTCAAGGATCTCGAATGACAATTTTAAGGGAAGAATATCAAGAAATACAGTCAAAAGAGGAGTAAAATACTATGCTTTTTTTTTCTTTCTTAGCTATGGTTTTTTTCTATTTTCTTGATAAGGTTTTTAATGAGGCAGTATCCCTTTCAATAAAAGACATGAATGATATACTTTTCATGGTCAAATAAATGGATATACAAGAGGGAGTGTTATAATATTGCTAATAAAATGGATGTCCATTGGTATTCTAAGGGAGGTTATGTCAAGTTATATAAATTGGTATTCCAAGGGAGGTTATGTCTATTGGTATTATTTATAACATCTTTTATCATTTGCCTATAAATAAATGGTATGGAATTGTATTTAAGAAGATTTGCCGGTAAGGAATTATATTTTATGAGGATTGATGAAGTAAGATACGGATGAAATAAGAAAAGATGAAATGCATATTTTAATATTTTTTTAGTTTTTTTTATTTTATTATTTATTTAATTATATAACACATTATAATGATTAATTAATATTTATTTTTCCAACTTAGAACTATTATAGCTCGCGCATACGAGAATTGGATCTCAGATTGTCTATTACATGCAATAGGAGCATCAGAATTTCATGAACAAAGTCGCGCTTTGCTGTCGTAAATAACCAAAACAAATAATAGAAAGGACAATCTTCTTCCCCCAAGTTTCCATGCAAGGTCCCAAACCACTGCGAGAAAGCATTTGTAAGTAATTATTCCATTCAATATTCCTTGAAATCATCCAGCGAACTTTCATCTCGGGTCCTCTGGCCCTCGAGTACTTGCTTTGGTGGCCTTGGCGAGCAGCTTTGTTGGAAGTTCGAGCAACGCGCCGCCTCTCTTACCTGCCCCCGAACCCCAGATCTCGGCTGCCGAGCTCGGGCCCGCCTGAGTGCGGACCTCCAGGGCCATCCGATCGGCCATTTCGTATATTCTACCAACGGCTAGGATGACACGTTTGCCGCCGCGTCCTCTCGAGCCCTCCTCCCCTCCGCTGTGACGCGCAATTGTCCGAGAACAGATCCACAGTAACTCACGGGCGAAAAATAATAATAATAAAAAATCATCGGGCTCGCAGGCTCTTCTCCTTCGAAAGGGAGCGTCATCTCCGACTCCTCTACCCTCTCAGCCGCTACCGAGTTAATTCTCGACCCGTCGTGCCTTCGTTATCCCCTCCGTCCGATACTAGATCTCGTCTCTGATCCTATCCGTTTGACCCAGCAACCTCCATCAGATTTCACCCAGATTTAGGGTTTCTTGCCTCAAAATCCTAACCCACGCAAGAAAACAAAAGAACCCTAGAATTCTACCTTCGCCGCTTTCCGTGGGCTCCTTACATGCATGGCGTCGGGCCCTTTGGTAGGGGGCGGCGCCGGCGGTGACGGCTCGCGGGAGAAGCAGCGATGGGCGGAGAGCAACAAGGTCTACACCCGGAAATCCAGCAACAAGGCTCGCAATCCCACATCCAACCCCCAGCCCCCGCCCTCTTCCGACCAAACCCCCACGGCCGCCGACGCCGCCGCCAGCTCTCCCCGCCACCTGCTCCCGCCACAGCCCCCCGTCCCTTCCTCCGTGGCCTCCGACGACGACGTCTCCAGCCTCAATCGCCCCCAGCCCCAGATGCTGCTCTCCGGAGCCAGCCCAACGGCCACAGCCGCAACGTCACCATTAGCCTCGCCTCGCGGTCGCGGCAGGAGATCCGGGAGCTCCGCCGCAAGCTCACCGCCGAGCTCGAGCAGGTCCGTGCACTCTCCCGAAAGATTGAGGCCCATGAGGTCCAGCTTGCCTCTGCTGCAGCCGCAGCTTCCTCTGCTCCGGCCGCCGGGTATACTCACTCGCAGCTCTCGGTGACTGACCCAAACACCCCTATCTCTAGCAAGACCCCTGGCTCGGCTCCATTACGCCGCCAGCTGAGTGTCTTTGTTGCCACTGAGAACAACCCCAGCGAGGGCTTGGAGAAGGAGAAGCGGACGCCCAAGGCCAATCAGTATTACCGGAACACCGACTTTGTCCTCGGAAAGGAGAAATTTCCACCCCCGGAGCCTCATGGCCATAAGAAGTCCAAAGCAAATGGCGGCAAGAAGCATAGTTTGGGGGAGCTGGACTACGGCGCCGATGCTGCAGAAAAGAAGCTGCACAACCAGGTCTTCAAGAGCTGTGTCACGTTGCTCTCAAAGATAATGAAGCACAAGCACGGGTGGGTCTTCAACCGCCCGGTTGATGCGAAAGGCCTCGGCCTCCATGACTACTTCAGCATCATCAAGCACCCGATGGACCTTGGCACCGTCAAGTCCCGGCTCAGCAAGAACCGGTACAAGTCACCACGAGAGTTCGCCGAGGATGTTAGACTCACTTTCCGCAACGCCATGACATACAATCCCGAAGGGCAGGATGTTCACGTCATGGCCAAGCAGCTCTCCCAGATATTTGAAGAGCGGTGGTCTGCCATTGAAGCGGAGTTTGCCTACCTTTCCCAGCCTCCTCCACCCAAGAAGCCTCCACCACTTGACATGAGGACCCTGGAGAGGTCGGATTCCACCATATATCCTGTGGCAGTAGATTCGAAGACAAAGCCAGTGAATTATGCCCCGCATGTTGGCCGGCCACCGCCCCTGAAGAAGCCAAAGGCAAAGGATCCACACAAGAGAGATATGACTTTTGATGAGAAGCAGAGGCTGAGCAATAACCTACAAAATCTTCCTCCAGAGAAGCTGGAGAACATAGTGCAGATCATTAAGAAGCGGAATTCATCTGTCAACCAGCATGATGATGAAATCGAAGTAGATATAGATAGCGTGGATGTGGAGACACTCTGGGAGCTTGATAGATTTGTGACCAATTACAAAAAGAGCCTGAGCAAGAACAAGAGGAAGGCAGAGCTTGCAGTTCTAGCTAGGCAAGAGGCCGAGCATAACACCAAGGACATGGTGCATGAGAGGGTATTAGTTGTATCTTAAATTGCTTCTTTTTGATTATGTTTTTAAGACCAAGTTTGAATGTTGATGCTTCTCTTGGGTTTTTCACAGGTTCCAGAGCCTGTTGTAGCGGAAATTCCTGATGAAAGTAAGACATGTAAGTTTATTTGAGAATATGCATATTTGGCCTGTTTGTTGGGAATATGCATATTTGGAGTTCGTTAAGTGACATGATGATCTCATATTACGATCATTACTAAATTGGAATGTAGTGGCAGATGAGAAGTACGTGGCTTCATCATCACCAGCTGGAGAAGAAAAGAAGGGGGATAATGCCAGTAGATCAAGTAGTTCAAGCAGCTCTAGCAGTGATTCAGGATCGTCTTCCAGTGGTAAATACTAATACTTAAGTGTGTTTAAGAAGATCCAGTCACAGCATCTAATTTAATGCATGGACATGTATGGAGTTAGATTGAGCTTTTGTACTTATTTTAAGAGTCATTGCAGATTCGGACAGTGAAAGTTCTTCTGCTTATGGATCGGATGTGGCACGCTCACCTAGAACATGAACAGATAGATCCATTGGAGGTGGGGTATAGGCTACTGCTAGTTATCGTTATTGCCATGTGTCTACTTGAATCTGGAATTGAGATAATCATATTGGTGTGCTTGATATTTTTGTTATAGTTTTATGTGCATATGCGATTTGAACAGGTCATTGAATGCTTATTTTTGTTTAGGATATCATTTTATCCTTCCTTGCTATATCAATTTTTGGAAAGTTATAAATGATGCATTTCCTTATGCATTTGTTAATGGAATGCAGGAAATATGCACTTAAGGTGCTTTATGATATGGATAATTGTTTTGTGGCTGTTGGCTATCTATCACTTTGCATTTCATGCACCATTAAAGGATGGCTGTTATTTATTATGTAAGAAATCATTTACATCTCTGTCATTTGATGAGTGTTTTCATCTTTGTACAGGTTTCATAAAAGGTTCGCGCAATCACAATGCTAGACCTTATACCAGTATACCAGTACTATACCATTTTAGTGTTAGTACCCTTTGTATGGGGTTGATTTAGCATATTGAGATTTGGTATGTCCTTTGTACTTGGTCTTATTTTGCTACTAGTATGATATGACCAAGGTTCCTCATATCGAAAATCAATACTATTTTGATACTAGAATAATACGGGGCTTAGTATGGAGCGTACCATACCGAACCAACGTTATATTGATCATTCGGTGCTGAACTAATAATATACCGGTTAGATGAATTAGAAAGCTCCAATTCATAAATTGCTCCATATCGAGCCAAACTAGATGGTTCAATGCAGTACGTGGTAGTTTAGTATGGTACAAGATTAGTATGAGATTGGTATAGGGCGGTTTTGGGTTATATAGGGTGGTTTGTTATGGTACTAGTATCTTGCCGTTTTGGAACTATACTGGTTCTGCATTGGTAGGGTTTAATGCACCCTGTACAATTTGGTATGGTTTGGCATACCTTGGATACGAACAATACGGGATAGTATATATCAACACGCTGAACCTTGGTTCTATATGGTATTAATGTTAGATACTCTATCAAGTGAAGATTGAAAAAAAAAATTTGTAATTAAATAGCTTGTTTTAGAATTTAGTATGGAGCATATCTTGTTATAGGAGGAAACAGATATGCCAAAAATTCAAGCAGTAGCACCTAGGAAATGCATCATCTCAAAATTTGCAAAATTGAGATCAAGAACTATATTAGTACATTACTAATTTGGTACAAGAGGTATGCACCCTGTACTGTGATAAGATGCCAATACTTTTCTCACTTTACCATATTATCATTTAAAATTGGGCGGTATAGATCGGTATAAGGTGGTTCTACTCAATTTGGTTTATATCAAATTGAATTTCGATAACATATCAATACCTTACCGATATGATACGGTATGGTTGGTATGGGTCGGTATGGATTAGTATAGCATACCTTGAATAATTTTATTCAAGTTTAGATTATACATTAATTAAAATTTTATTCATAATGTTGCCCATGCAATTTGATGTTTTAATTAACCACAGATGGTCATCCCTAAAACTTGACACAAGGGCTCAAAAAAAAAAAAAAAAAAACTAATGGTATTGGTAAACCAAGGCTGTTGTCAAGAGAATGAGATAACAATTTCGAAACAAGAAAAAGTTTGATCAATGGTGCACAGAAGTTTACCTAGCTAGGGTTATTTGTTTAAGAGTGGGAATGGAGTTTTAAAATGGGATAACCATTCTATTATATCTTATCATAAACTCCAGCTACTATGTTTTCTTATTTGCTTGGAATGTAAGATCCTCATGACTAATTCAATGGGAGCATGTGATACGTGGGTAGATGGCTTTGGTTTCACAAACTTAGGGTATGTTTGGTTTTGAATACAGTCATGTTTTTTATTTTTATTTTCACAGAAAATAGAAGATAGGTGTGAAATATTTGGTGAATGAAAATGAAAATGGTTTTATAAAAAATACAACTTCAAAATGGAAAAAAAATGGAAGTAGTTTAAAGATATTTATAGTCTTTTCCATCGAAAGGAGGAAGAAAGAAGAAAACAAAAGCCAAAGAACAATAAAACATAGGAGTCGATAATATATTTTTAGTTTTATCTATCCTTTTAAAAGATACCATTTAAATGAAAATAAAAAAGAAAATAATTTTTATTTTTACTTACCAAACATGTGTAATAGAATTGCGTATGTTAAGATGGATATGTGGTAAAACTTTAAAAGATAAAATTAAAAATAAACATATAAGAGAAATGATAGGAGTAGCCCCAATTGAAGATAAAATGAGAGAAAATCGATTACAGTGGTTTGGATATATACAACGTAGATCTTTAGATGCTCCAGTTAGAAAGAGTGATCTTTTAACAGTTCATGGTAAGGAAAGGATAGAGGTATAGGTAGACCTAAACTAACATGTGCAGAAATAATTAAAAAAGATATAACTATTTATAATTTAAATGTCGACTTGGTCCTGAATAGAGCAGAGTAGAGGAAGCAAATTCATGTAGCCGACCTCATGTAGTTGGGAAAAGGCTTAGATGAGTTGAGTTGAGTACTTACCAAACACACTTTTTAGAGGTCAGAAAATAGAAAATGAAAATGGTTTTTAGAGAATAAAAATGGATTTTTTTGAAAATCAAATGCAACATTAAATTTTTTGGGATTAGTTCCGCCATGTTTAATGGTTTATTTGAATTAATTGATGCACTCCATTTTTTAATTATTGCAAATCTCCTTTACTTCTTGATATTAAATGTTGAGAAATTGGAACAGTTGTATTCCCTATACTAATGTCTTTATTTATGTGATCTCATAGTCTCATTTGAGCATTATAAATTCTTATCGATTTACATAATATGCCCTTGCTGATGGGACAAATTGGTAAAAATTCTAACTCTGGAGGAACTTCTTTAAGCATTGTCGTAAAATTGTAAATTGCAGAATGATTTATGGGATTCTGTTTGTAACTGATAAACACCACCTGCATCTGTTCCTGAATAGATCCTATACGAGTCAAAAACCTGTAAGAAATCATATAGAATAAGAGCAACATCCTTATTGATCTTGAAGCATCATTTATTGGCTTTTTCAAGGTAAAAATATGCTATATTATGGTGATACTAGTTGAGCCCTCAAAGAGGAGCTAAGATATTTGTAGGGTTTATAACACTTCTCACATACTTGAAAGGTAGACTGATCACCAAGGATATTGCTAATACTTCTCATCTAATAGCTGGGTATGCTGATCTAAATCTGTCTGGCATTTGTGGAGTGACTAGGAGCATTTGAAGAATGTCAACATGACACGTGGAATAATATCATTGGATACAAGCGAATGGGATGAGTGTGCATCCACTGCATGTTCATGCGTTTTGCTAAGATCCTTGTATGGCTTTGCTAGTGGAGAGAAATTAAGTTGGGTGCTTACTTGACAGCCCAGGAGCAGCTGTAGGTGCAGGGAAGTCGATATTTTAGAACAACCTTTTATAGGGCTCGAGATTCAGGAAAAGATTCTGATTCAGGTAGGTTACCCAAGATTGAAGATTCTGATTGAGTGTTGTATTACCTTGTGTGATTGATGATGCATCTTCGTTTGGGGAAGATCGAATGCTTCCTTGAATGATTTTTTTAGGTCTTTGTTCTGGTGGGAAATGTTTATTCCATACATTACGTTGGAATAACAAATTTATTTTCCTAGTGGGTATATGGCTAGTCCTAGTGTTTTAGTTTCTTAGAGATGGCCCAAATTTCACAGAACCACCAAAACTAGGATGTTTCTTTCAGCAGTAATTCCTTATTAAGATTTGCTATTATCCACATGGTACATTATTTCCTTAATAGTAATCTTCCTTTCCTAGATGTATTTTTCTACTCTTTTTAAGAAGAGTTGCTTCTTTATAGAGAAGAAGCTTTAGTAATTTTTTGGTTTTAAGTGAGATATAAATCAGCAGTTTGCAAGAACAACTGTCATTGCCCTTACATTAGAGGTTGCTGCTTTGTTCTTGCTGACTTGATTTACCAATACAATGTTAGAATCAAAGAGGAAGGTTGCGAAGTATGATTGGTCATAAGTAATTAAATCAGCTTCATAGAATTCAAATGTGAGTTTACACTTATTAAAAAAGTTATAAAAATGATGAATGCTAATTGGGAAGTGATTAATGAGGGTAGTTTTGCAATGCAATTAATTTTTTCTCCTGCAGTTATTTTTTTCCTCCAGTTGTTAAATACGATTTGTTTCCATTCTCACCAATGCTTCTATTTATATATCTAGAACAATGTGCTGAGATGAAAACAAATTACTGCATTGTGAATTGTATAATTATGAATTAGCATGAATGTTTGATGTTATTAGAACTTGTGGCATACTGAATACGGCCTTCTCGTAGTCATCCTCAGGAAACATGTTATTCGATCACTTTTTCCATCATTGGATCCACATAGGTCTCGGAGCCATCCCACCTTTTCACTTTTTTCATCTAGATCTATAAATTGTATGGATTCAAGGGTGGCGGAGGTGACCAATTTTAGGCTTGACTACATTTGAATGTAGCCAAATCTCTCTCTGTGTGTGTGTGTGTGTGTGTGTGTATAGAGAGAGAGTGTGCGTGTGAAAGATAGCACCTTTTTCATTCCTGGCTTAAAGTATGTCCATGACTTGGTCTTTAAGGTTAATTCTAACTCATACAATTGATGGAAAAATCTATAAAGAAGAGGATGAATTGCACAAGAAAACTATTCATTTGAATTTATTTGAATATTAACATATGTTACATAGTAGATGATGTATGTAGAAGTAATGATGTACATAATAGTTAATATGTGGAAGGCAAGTCTGCTTAGATGTAAGAAGCGGGAATTATTTATTGGAGAGAGTGGATATTCTTGTTACTGATGATCCTACCCCAATTGTATCTTTTATTCCATAGCTTTTACCATTTTTTTCAGACACACAAAGTGCTAAATATATGGACTTGGATCCTGCATTGGATATTGGATCATGAGAGTAGTGGGCATAATGATAATGGTTGGAAATTTAAATCTTGCTGTGCCAGGCTTCTTT
Source organism: Calamus simplicifolius (assembly GCA_900491605.1). Lineage (NCBI taxonomy): Eukaryota > Viridiplantae > Streptophyta > Magnoliopsida > Arecales > Arecaceae > Calamus > Calamus simplicifolius. The sequence continues at coordinate 376,336 of UESW01004587.1, read as the reverse complement.
ATGAGAAGCAAGTTGCTTGCATTTGATATATAAATGAGGCTACCTTTTGTGGGACTGAAATGGAGAGGAAGAGTGGGAAACTAGAAATGCAACCACGGAATTAATACCTCTGTTATTGCTGCCTTGGAGGGTTGGAGTAATATTCTATTGCATGATCTAAGACCTTTTTTACTTAATAAAAGAGGGTCTGTTAGTGAAGAAGATACGTGAGTATATATGGGTGTGAATGCGTGATAGGATTGCATATTATGATGCCAATGTGCTGCAGAATGAAGAATAGAAAATACCTGGAAAGAAAGCAACGGTAAACTTGGGGGGCATAATTAACATGGAAATAGCTAGCAAATGTTGCTTGAAAAAATTATCATTTTGGAACATAAGACTAAGGCAAGGGTAATTCTTTAGTTGAGGTTGAGGGGTGAAAAAAATTGTGGAATAATTGAAATAATTTATGCATTTGTGATTACAATCAGTCTAATCTACTCATCTGGATTTTAGTAGGATCATAGTTATTTGGGATGAAACTAACACGCTTGTAGTAATTTTATTAATTCAAGGTACTTGTGGTCTCCATTCTTCTATGGAGGAGGCATTGATACATGGGCAACAGATTCAGGGGGATGTTTTTGTTGCACTTTTGTTGTCTTTGTGAAGAAGAGATTTAGAGAACTTATTTGCAAGCTTTATATTCTAACAAATCTGTCTTAGAATTGCTTAATTTTTCATTATTGTTGCCTGCAGGAGTGAATTTAGGTGCATTTTAAGAAATAAAAACAAACTAGGGTGATCTTTCTCATAATCTGTGGTTGTCTCATTGACTTTTGTAAATTCATCTTTCTTAGGGTGAGATATCAGGTACCATAAAAAGAAGTGTTGGTGGTCTTTCTATAGAAATTAAATGATGTTATGTCATGGAAGGTCCAAAAAAAGTAAAAGAGATTTACAAAAATGAGGCAGTGAGGAGAAGGATAATAATTGATATCTTAGTGAGAGAATCTTGAGTCTGCATGAAATCTTGAAGGGGTATGGAGTGCTAGCATAGGATAGAGTAAAACATAAACAAAAATGAGGTACTAATGATATAGAAGGCTGGAGTATGTGTGAGGCTGGAAACAATTTCTCCTATTTATTTTTGGTTTTAGAGCTTCTTGAAGGTCGATTGGCTATTTCATTTAATGGTCTTTTAAATTCAATGGTGTATTATGAGGCATTGAGTTCATAAGATGAGCTTTCTGTCAACATTTCCGTATGTACGTGTGGAACAGGATCAAGTCTCATGCAGATGGTGCTTGGCTAAATGAAATTGACCTTGGTTGAGCTAGCCTTTATGGCATATCATAATTCTGTGATAAAGAGGGCACTTCTTTGAGAGCCTTATGCTTTGATTTTTGAGTCAGTTCTTAGGCTTTAGGTGATCCCTGTCATGGTGAGGTGGGGTGCGTGTGAACAGAATCATCAAAATAAGTTGAGGCAAGTAATAATATTGAAGATCACATTCCTTGTATATAGATAGAAATATAGAATCATCAAAACAAGGAGACACTGATAACAGTATTGAAGATAGCATTTCTTCTTCTTCTTTTTTTTTTTTTTTTTGGTACAGACGGGCGATCACACTAATCTCGTGCGAGTCAGTCCAGAAATGTCAGAGTACAAAATCTGCTTAAGAGCACGGGGACAGGGGTCGCCCTGCTTCCATTCCCAGAATCCCCCATGGTAGGCCACAGCAGCCGCAACCCAGTCTGCCACAGAATTAGCTTTCCGATAGATATGCCGGATGTGGACACTGTGAACACCCCGCAGAGCAGCCTGTATATCACTGAGCATAGGGTTGATGGGCCCATAATCGCAGAATCCCTTGCGAATCCACCAAATAATAGAAAGAGAATCCCCTTCAATGAACAGACTTTGTGCATGAAGCTGCCTAGCAGCATGGGAGATACCCGCCCACACTGCATAAAGCTCCGTCATAGGGACAGAAGAGTCAAGGGAGCCAAAGCGACCTGCCGCCAGTAAGGCTCCATCAGTCCCCCGAATAATAGCATTTCTTCTTTAGTGCTTCCTTTATGAGCTTCATGTTCCTTGTTCATTCAAGGCCTAGCTGTCGAAAAAAAAAAAAAATTTGAAAAGATGCCTACCTTTTGGAGAGATGATGTCTTTCTCTAAAGGTAGATATTTTATTACTAGATTTACTCTACCCATCACACTATAGTTGTCTTTATTTAGAGCCACTTCTTTGGAAATAGGTATATAGTGGTGAAGATTCAAGGAAATTTGGTCTGAAGATACTATGACTTGAGGTGTCAATTAGGAAAAGCTGTCTTAACAACAGTTGGGTGAAAACCGCTCCAAACAAATGCATGGTGGCATGTAGAACAAATATTTACTTTTGAGTGAATGAGCTTTTAGAGTGAGTTGGTTGATAGCAGGTGATTAAATGAGTGAATGAGCTTGAAATCTGTGGATTGCTGTTAGTAATTGAAGTGGATGTCTTTCTGTGCATTGTTTGCCAATTTCATCTCTCGCCAGTCCCATTTATTGACATTTGATTGAGTTTTTAATGCTGGAATATAGTTTTCGATGGAGAAAACTTGATAAATTAGGTTCTATTATTGATCCTAATGATTGTATGTGTTGAAATTCAAGTTCTCAAAGAGGGAATACTTTTATCAATCAGATTTTTTTCATTTTTCTGGTACATCATGCCATGATAGAGTATCTAGAGAAATAATATAGTGGGTTTTAGAGAAAAAAAAGGAGTTACCAAAAGGTACATAGAATTGATAAAAGATATATATGATAGAGCAATAACTATTGTTAAAATAATAATAGGAGAAACTAGTGAGTTTTTAATTACTGTAGGTTTACATCAAGGATCTGCCTTAAGTCCGTATCTTTTTGTATTAATTATGGATGAATTAATCAAACATATTCAAAATGATATTCCATGGTGTATGTTATTTGCAGACGATATAGTGCTGATTGATGAAACTAAATCTAAAGTAAATGCTAAGCTAAAGATTTGGAGAGAGGCTTTAGAATCTAAAGGTTTTAAGATTAGTAGAGCTAAAACTAAATACATGAAATGTAATATTAGTGGAAGTAGAAATACAAATAAAAAATAGTGAAAATTGCAAGCCAAGAGATACCAAGGAGTGAAAAATTTAGGTATTTGGGATCAATTATCCAACAAAATGGTGAAATAGGTGAAGATGTGAATCATAGAGTTAAAGTAGGATGGATTAAGTGGAGGAGTGCTTTGGGAGTATTGTATGATCGACGCATTCTATTAAAATTGAAAGAAAAACTCTATAAAACCGCTATTAGGCCAGTTATGCTATATGGAATAGACTGTTGGGCAATACTGAAACATGTGAATAAATTAAGTGTAACAGAAATGCGCATATTAAGATGGATATGTGGTAAAACTTTAAAATGTAGAATTAGAAATAAATATATAAGAGAAATGATAGGAGTAGCCCCAATTGAAGATAAAATGAAAGAAAATCGATTACGATCGACATATACAACAAAGACCTTTAGATGCTCTAGCTAGAAAGAGTGATCTTTTAACAATCCATTGTAAGGATAGAGGTGGATCTAAACTAACATGTATAGAAATAATTAAAAAAGATATAACTATTTGTAATTTGAATGTCGACTTAGTCCTGAATAGAGCAAAGTGGAGGAAGTAGATTCATGTAGCCGACCCCATGTAGTTGGGAAAAGGCTTAGATGAGTTGAGTTGGTACAGCACGCCATGTCTTGTCATTGCTTGGCATGCTGTTCGTATTGGTTGGCATGGCAGCAAGCATTGATTCAAGTCTTAGTACGATGGGGGTCGATATGGCTAAGGTGTCTTATTCCAGAGAGATTCCAAGACCGATCTTGGCCATCTTATCCCATCTTGTCTCAGTCATATTATATTATAGTATCAATTTTAAATAGATCTAATATATCATAAAGATATAATTTTTTTAAAGTTCAAATATGTTTAAAAATTAAATTGAACACTAAATCTTTACAATTTTTTTTAAAAAAGCATATCTAGTAAATACTGGGATATACCTGACTGGATCGAGGATTGAGATGGGATAGGAAGTAAGCATCTAGTTCCATATAAAAACAAGATACTTATGTGCCATGAGATTTAAAACCTTGACAACATTTTCCATCATGCCGCTGGTATCATGCTAGCTACTTTATATAATCACTTATTGTGTATATTGCTCCAATATTGTGTTTACAAGCAGCCATTTTTGGTTTTTGCACTCTTAACAATTTGCATGCCTTTTGGAAGCCTCTTAAATGAGGTGTTGGCAAGGTTGATCTGGGTAATTGCTCATTCATGTTCAAGGTTTGTGAAGGATGTTGTGGTTTATAACTATAAGAAATATGTGATTTTCTTGTCAGTTGATTGGGATGCTTTAGTGTAGGGATCTCAGGGCTTTCTTCTTTTAAAGATTAAGTAAGCCATTTTAGTTTTTTTTTTCCCCTTAAAGATAAAAAAAATATTGTTTAAGCTTAAATCACTTGAATTTGACATTGTTGTGCAATCAACTTCAACAAGAATCTGGAGGATACTAATTATATGGTGGTAGAATTTTTCCGTATAGAGACATGCAGCATCCAAAATAGGAAATTGTGCTGGAGATAGAAGTTGGTGGAAGACGTTCAAGTACACAACTAGGAAAGGTGATGCTGCAGTTAATGGAATATGAGAAATACAGAATAATTCATTAGTTGTAAATTGATTAAGTCAATGCAGAAAGCTTAATGGGGATGAGTTCTAATGTTTATTGATATTTGGCATGGTTAGGACAAGCGGCATAAAAGGTATGATATGCAGCATGAAAGGGATTATATTGATTTTAACAAAGATTATGATTGTTTGGTGAATGGTAGGTATAAATAATGGTTTATTTAATAGTTGCTGAACGAGGACACATGGAGTTGGGTGCATGAATGCCCATGCTCGTGAAAGGGTGAGAATGCGCTTTTGGATAGCAGACGGTGTGGTTATACTTGTTACTTATCATGAAAGGCTGTAATTGCTCAGAGAGATGCCATGGAGCAGAAGCAGTGACTGCAACTATCATCGATAGAACAGATTTGGCGAATGACTTGATGATGTGTTTAATTTTCACTTGTATCATGATCTGGAAGTCAAGATATTTCTGGGTGGTCTAGGATGGCCATTGGTAATGATTTGTAGTAAATTATTCCTGTAGAAAATGCTGTATTGGAATCAAACATATGGGAATGGGGGCTTGAAAGACAAAATTAGAAGCATATAGGAAGTTTTAGTGTATTGTATATATCATTAAATATTAATGGAAATAGCTAGGAGATGTTCTAAACACGGTTATTCGGTTGTTTTCCATTTACAGGAAGCAAATGCTAAAGAATTGAGAGAGAAGTTACGTGGTTGTTGCATGTAATAAAATTTCTTCCTGCTTTGGATAAATTTATTCATCTATATATGTGAAAAATTCCTGTTTCTTGCATCAGTGAGGGCGGGTAATTGCAAATGTTGAATCCCATGATAGAACTGTGCTAAGACTGGTGTTAGAGAAAGCAACATGTTAGATATTGGCATGCACACATGCATGTAAATGCGTTTATGGGTGTTTGCATATTATATTTATGTCTCTGCAAGGGTGTGTCTTTTGATAAATCGCTTACTATGAAGTATGATCCATATTGCTGCTGCCATTCAGTTGGAATTTTGCTTGCTTTTGTGATGAATATAATGGCGGGCAATAAATTGTGCTTTTATGTTGTTAGCAGTGAGCAGAAATGATGATGTTTAGGTCATGCGTATTTTGTTGTCCTGCCCGCTAGCAAGATAAGCAGACATAATATTACAAGAATAATTTAGTAGCTATACTGCAATGATTAAAATGATGAGAAATATTTTATGCCTGCTAAGGACATGACATTTAGGAATATATTAAGTACAAAGAAGTTCACATGATGGTCTTTTTTCTTTCCCCCTTTCTTTGGGCTGGTGCTGCGGATTCCTAGTAATGTCATTTTGTCCACATGCTCACTTAATTGAATATATGGCCTACGAAACAAGTTATTATTTATGGGTGCAAAGAGGTGTACAAGGGTTTAGTTCTGTTTTAGGGTCTCCATTTTCATGCTTTTTAAGAGCCTCTAATAGGCAACTCCTGTAAACCAGGTTTACACCTGTTTGGAACAAATGAAATTTATTTGCAAATCCATGATTTGCTATGCTTGGCGCAACCCAACAAATAATGGATTTAAAATCTCAACTATCAAAAATTGATAGGATTTGCAAATGAATTCCATAGGATGAAGAAAATAAAATTTTTAAACAATGGATAGACACTATTATTATTATTATTATAAATCATTATTATATTAATAATTATTATAATATATAATTGATATTATATTAGTTATAATATATTTATAATATGAGGTAGACTTGGCTATATTTGAATGTAGCCAAGTCAAGATTCGTTGCTCTTCCTCGCCCTTGGATTCATATGGATCTCGGAGCCTTCCCATCTTTGTTTTACTTTTTTTATATTTGAGATTTGTGAACTGTGTATCCAATGATTGGGGAGATAAACGGATTTAAGCTTGGCTACATTCAAATGTAGCCAAGTCTACCTTTTTTCTAATATTATGATAAATTATATAATATAGTCACTAACATAATAAGAGGTAAACTTGGTTATATTCAAATGCAGCCAAACCTAAATCTGGTTATCGTTTTCACTCTCGCATCCACGTAGTTCATGGATCTCAAAGACAAAAAAAGTAAAAAAATAGGTGGCCTTGGGATCCATGTGGATTCAAAGATAAGAAAGGTGACCGAAACTTAAACTTAGTTACATTCGAATACAGTCAAGTCTACATTTATCATTATATTAATAATATTAGAATATATAATTGATACTATATTAGTTGTTACATTCAAATATGGTTAAGTTTAGGATTCGATCATCTTTGCCACTCTTGGATCCATATGGATTTCGGAGCTGCTGTACTTTTTTTAAAACTTTTTTCAATCTTTTGGATTCATGAATTATGTGAATCTAAGGGTGGGGGATGTGATCAAATTTAGGCTTGGCTATATTTGAATGTAGTTAAGTCTACATTTGGTCGTTTTTTCCCACCCTTTGATTCATATATTTTACAAATCTCAAAAATAAAAAAAAGTAAAAAAAAGAGAGATGGCTCCGGGATCTGTGAATCTAAGGATGGGAAAGATGACAGAATCTTGGTTAAATATAGCCAAGTCTACCTAATATAATAATATTATTTTATTAATATAATATAAATATTATTATAATATAACATAATAATATATTATTATAATATTATAATAATATATATTATTAAATAATAATGTTATTTAATGCATTATAATATTAACATAAAATTAAATTTAATTCATCAGCATAATATTATAATTATTTATATTATAATTGATACTATATTATTATTTAAATAATATAATTAACTATGATCATAATATTAAGGATTAATATTTTTTATTACATTCTAATAATCATGATAATGATTTAAATAATTATTACAATTAGTGAATTATAATTATATTTATATGTCAATTAAATGTAATTTGAGAATATGATTAACATAACAATTCCCAAATCATCATTTTCAATTAATTATTAAATAAAGGTAATTTAAAATAAAACATTGAATTCAATTTTCTTTTCTTTTAAGTATGAGAATTCATTTTAATTTCATAGTTTTTATCTATAGTAGGCCAAGCATGAGAATTTATTTAATATAGAATTCATTTTATTTAGAAATGAATTCATTAATGACTTGTGTTCCAAATGGGGCCTTAGCTTTGTCCCACTTTGGATGAAGATAGATTATTTAAAATACGACAACATAAATTCATATCTAGTGAAAGATGGAAGAGATGGGGGTGGGCTTGATCCATTGATGCAAGGTAAACTCCAAGACCTAGGGTATTTAGCATGAAGTTTAAGAATAAATCTTGAGTAAAAATTCTTTTACAGCACTCCTGCTGCTCCTGGAGGCTAGTGCCTGGAGATGAGTTTTCTTCTTTGTGGAGGTGCCAATGACAAAGTTGGTGAACTTGCTGGAAGCTGTTGCCAGCAGCCTGGGTTCAAATCTTGCCTTCACCATAATAAAAGGTGGGACTCCGTGTTTGCCCACCTCAAGTTCACAAAAAAAGGGAAATATCTTTGCTTTCTGTTATATCTATTTTTACGTTTTAAGATATCTTGTTATTTAGATATTATTGACTGCACAAATTAAAATTAAATAGAAAACCGTGTTTTTTTTATTCCACTTCACTCTTCTTAATGAAAGAAATTATATATATATATATTCCTCTTCACTCTTTTTAGTTATCTTGATTCTACTCACTTGCAATCAGATAGCTTTGGTGTGAGTACTATGCTGCTTGCATGATTACCATTCATTTAGTTTTGACAATTTAAGCAAAATGCATATGTTGATCATTCAAATTTGATTTACCTTGATATTTTGCAGTTGTCACAATATTGTCTCATTTTCTGTGGCAGATATTGTATCCAAATTGACATCGAATCTGGACTATTGATGGATTTTGTATGATATTGGCCCATAAAAGTCCGTGGCTTGTTAGCTTGGCACCTGCTTTTCCTTTGGAATACATTCTCCGTCCGCTTTATTGTCTTTTAAGACTTGCAGAACTTTAGCTAGGCTCCTGGCAATTGTTGTTAGCATGCTGGTGGAAGCCACGAAGTCAATTGTGGAGTCTGCACTCGTCTTAATTTGTATTTTCTTTCTCAAGCAAATTTGTATGTATTGTAGGATGATCATTATAGGTTTAGTGATGTTCTTCAGTCTGATCAGTCATTACAGATAATTCAGCCCATGTATATGCAGTCCTTTACAGTTTGCTGGTGAGGTATGACCCAGGTCCAGGTGCATTTAGTGGTGCCAGTGTCCTAGCAACACAGGAACTAATTTAGGAAAGAATGTAGGAATAAACAAGATTGATTCTGCCTTATTCTGGATTAATTGTGAGTACGTTATCCATTGTGCTAATTAAGTTGGGTTCGTCCATGGTGCTATGTTGGGGTTTGCATGAAACACTGATTTACTGCTGGTCGTTAGTAGTACACTGAATAGATTTGCTCTGTTTTGGTTCTTTTGTTTATGCAGTGCTTTTTGCTTATTAGCTGAGCTACTACAGGGTTCTCGCGCGGCTGTTTGCTCCAGTTGAATGGGGACCGTGGGGGTTGGAAAGCCTCTTAAAATTATCTGCGTCAAAAATTTGTAATAGCTATAATATTTATGGATTGCTCAAATTTGTAATAGTTGTAATTTTGGATTGTTTGAGCAATCTAACTGGAATTTGTGATCTAGCGTCCTGGTATGGTGCCGTGCGGAGGAGCCGCTCCTCTCAGTCTTAAGAGGCCGTGGAGAGCGCAAGCCGACGGCTCGTGAGTCGTGTCTCATCTTTTCGGCCCTCATGCTTGGAACGTGTTTTGTTTTGCCGTCGTGTATGTCTCGTGAGGCCCTTGCCCTTTAAAAGTAAGATGGGTTTAAGTTTGCGGGGTCATATATTGGCGGGTCGTTAAAGCTGTCAAGTCTCTATCCAACTATTTCTAAGGAATTCTGTTGCTACTCAGTGCATTAATCCTTGCCCATTTTAGCTAGCCTGTATGGCTGTGCCTACTGCTGTTGTCCTGTACCCTCAAGTTGAAGCAAATATATAACGGCTGTCTGCTAGCCTTGGGGCAAGGCTCGCAAAGTGGACGTGTGAACGTACTGTAAACTATAGAATATTATTAGGAGAAATGTCTCCTGAATAGGCCTCCGGTCCCGACCGCAAGATAAGGGTCTCTTGCTGGAGGCGAGCGGTTACTGCTGCGCTACGTACGGTCCCGCCTCCTTACATGTTTTGCCCTTTTTTCTATCATAGGATATATGTTCGGTGGAGGAAGAACCTGAACCTACCTGCACGGGAGAAAGCGCCATAGTGGGTTTTTTTTGTTCTGCCAATGCAAGTACCAGCCACCCGCAGAGCAGAAATTTGTTAAATATGAAATTTCAGTAGTAGTAGTGGTAACGCGTTGTCAGTGACGCCAAGGCCATAATACATAATTGGAGAGTCAAGGACGGGTGTATCCCTTCCTAACCAAAACCGAACCGACACGATGTTTGCAGGACGATGGGTACTGCTGGGACCCCGCCTCCCCTGCCCTCCTATCCATCTTCCCCTTCCACGAGTCGGTACGACGGCGAGGGCCTTCACTTCATTTTCGCCGCAGCCAATTCCGCTCCCTTGGTCCGGCCTCCAGAGCTGGCGCGAGGCCCCACCCAACGAGTGCCGCACCTGGGGCCCCGATGGCCCCTGCCAATCCACCGATTCTACCCTCCTCCTCGCCGACGACCCGACAGCCTCCCTCGCTGAGTGCGGCGCCCTCATCCTCTCCACCCCTGACCCACTTGCCAAGTCCAGGCTCTCTCACCTTGCCTACTTCCGGTGGCGCCTTCATGGCCTCACCGTGGGAGTCGCTCGGCCGCCCGACCGTCCCGCCCGGCCCGATAGACCTATTTTGGTACCTTTAACTTTTTTTAATCCTCTCCTATTCGGTTTTTATTGAAGGATTTCATCGAATAAGTTAGGGTCGTTTGATCGCAGGTCTCGCCGAAGGAGATACCCTCGCATAAGAGCTTGGGTCTGCCGCTCAATGCCTACATGCTCCACAATCTGGCGCACGTGGAGCTGAACGCGATAGACTTGGCGTGGGACACGGTGGCGCGGTTCTCCCCCTTCCATGAGGCCCTCGGGGACGAGTTCTTCTCTGACTTTGCGCGGGTGGCCGATGACGAGAGCCGGCACTTCGCCTGGTGCTCGCAGAGGCTCGCTGAGCTTGGCTTCAGGTAGGGAAACCAAATGGGTTGTATTATATTCTTTTGGTAATTTTAGGTTCATAATGTATCATGCTTAGGTTCTTGTCTTTCAATGCACCGTCAGTATCGTTATTTTATTCCTGGAGACCTTTGAAGACACTTTACCTTGTTCATTGGATGATGATGAATTGTGGAAAGGATTGCAGTAGCCTGTTATCAGATAGGAGTAATTTGTTTAAATTGAATCCAGGTAGATATCTTAGTCCTTGTTTGTTGTTCTTTTTATATTTAAATGGATATCGTGTACATGACTCCAACTTTTGTCTATCATTACGCAATAAATCATAATATTGTTCAAGTTCTAACCGACAAGAATGACAAAACATAATCCCCCTCTTGTTAAAGTTTGAAGACTGTTGATAATAAGTGCAGATGGGTATGAGCATTTGCTTGTCAAAGAAAGAGTGGCAGGGAAAAAGATGGCCCTGTTTTAGTCTTCTTAGGCAGTCTATAATTTCCATTGATCCATAATGCAACTGATACAGGTGTGGAGAATTGATAATTTTGTCCTTGTAGGCTTGGTGCATTGAAGTTTGCAATGTCAAAATGATATATCCATCTTGTTTGGCAATAGTTTTTCATGTGTATCCTTGCATGTAAAGAGGAGTTCCCGTTTTTTTATGGGACTTACTGGGATGTGTGGGTTATTCTCTTTTGCATTACTTACTTTTTCCTTAGTTTTGTCTTAATGTTTCATGTAGTCAAGTAAGAAAAGCAAACGAGATAGCAGAAATGAATTCAATGGACACGAGCTCACCACACACACGTTATAACCAATTTATGATAGTCTTCGGGCATTTAATCAGCCATGATCTTACTGGCCTTTTCATTTCCCTGTTTGGAATAGGTGTGCACCTCTCAGCAAAAATTTAGAGATAATAATGTTCAAAGCAGCTTAAGGAATTTGGATATGTTCACTTTGGGCAGGTTTCTTGCACATGCTTTGTTTAATGTCTCAGTGATTTTGGTCATGTGTATATCAAGAACATCGAGAAGACCAACATATCTTTATTTTTCACCAGTAGGGTCAAATGTCATCTGCTGGAAACTCTTTTCATGAACTAGCGAGGACATAGGACTTGAATAATGGCTTGAAATTTATTTAATCATGATATATTTGTGGATGGTAACACCTGAATGGAAGATGATCATTCTTATGCCATCTTGAATCCTGTCCAGCTAGAATAAATGAGACAGTATGCTCTTGGCAAAAATGAATTCAATATGTTTGTAGGAAGATCTGTGCCTTATTGTGCATTGACCTTTTGGAATACTAATTCTTGTGACTTGGACAAGAAAGTAAGGGATGGGGAGCACAGAGCATGCAATGCATTGCCTTTGTTAAACAAGTGCAGATTCATCATCAATTCAATCTCGCAGTGGCTTGTACATCATCTTAATTTCATGGGCTGTATAACAAATGGAATAAGTAGCTAGTTGTTTCTTTCAGAGCATACCGGCTTGTGGATTTTTTAATTAATAATTATTTTTTCTGTAATTTCAATCTGTGAAGAGTTGTATTTCTTTTGCATTAAACATTATTTCCAGTACACTGGATACTTTTAACATGCTTATAAGGTTCTTTGTGGAATGTTTCTCCTATATTGGTCTACTGGTTCTTGAGTCTGCTGGACAATCTTGCTATGATGACTGCATTTTGGAAGAGGGAGAAGTCCTAGCAAGGCAGCATCTTGCAAAACTCTTCTTTTGTCATATAATTTAAAAGGCTTACCATTATGCTTAATATCTCTTTCTTCAGCTATGGGGATATGCCTGCTCATAATCTGCTGTGGAGGGAGTGTGAGAAATCCTCTGGAAATGTTGCTGCACGCTTGGCAGCTATCCCTTTAGTACAGGTGGTTCGCTTTTTTCTGAGATTTGGGTGTATATATTTGACTTGGTTTTAAATATTTTTCTAAATAAAATACACAACGGTTGTTGTATTTTGAGTAACCAGGCCTGACTTATGTTTCCATTGCTTGACCCATGTTATTTTCAACTGAATTACCAGGAAATTCGCTTTTGTTTAATTTAGTCTGTATAATATGATCGATTATATTCAGTATAGAACCCTTTCAGGAGGCTAGAGGCCTTGATGCTGGACCTAGGCTTGTGCAGAAGTTGGTCGGTTTTGGGGATCACAGGACATCTAACATTGTGGCAAAGATTGCTGAGGAAGAGGTTGCACATGTTGCAGTTGGTGTGTACTGGTTCATCCTAGTCTGTCAAAAGTTGGGTCGAATTCCTTGTGCTGCTTTTAAAGGTAAATACGACCTTTTTTTTTTTAACGAACGCTACTTTTACTTACAAATGCTTTATATGTAGAACAAACTTCTTTTTTCAATTTCTCACATAACATTTACAATCTCGTAGACTTGTTGGAAGAGTATAATGTGGAGTTGAAGGGCCCATTCAACTATTCAGCTCGCGATGAAGCTGGAATTCCGCGTGATTGGTGAGGCAATTGTAATTGATTAACGATTAATATGTTGCTCTTCTTGTAAACCATGTTTTGTTCCGATCCAGGTATGATGGTGCACCTAAATGTGGGGTCAACAGTGATCTTTCAGAGGTTGGTCTAGGTCACTATAATTTTCATCACATATAGTCTACGGTTGGTAATAATTTATGCTCAAAAGGACGGTGGTTGTGTGACAGGTGCATGATAGGCTGGCTAGCATCATTGCCATGGAGAGAGAGAACTCAAGCTTGAATGGCTAGTTTTTTCCCCATATCATGACTGGTAAAAGTGTCTTGCCTATGAGTACCATCCTGCAAACTGTTTGCTTCTCCGCCAGCGTCATGTTCTCTCTTGTTTGGGTGAAATTTGCACTGCAATATAGGTTTGGGTTAAATTTACACTTCAATATAGGTGGTCTTCTAAGTGCATAAAAGATCTTTGGAACAGAGTTCTATGAATTCTCATTCTATCTAGTAGCAAAGAGGACTGCCACCCTTCTGGCTCTCCTGTGACCTGGGAAGAGTCATTTCCGCTACCAAAGCAGTTGAAGTAATTTCAGATGGAAAGCAGCCCGGACATGTGCTCCACAATTGATTGTGTAACTTTATACTGTACCTCAGGCATGTGTGGACCTCATTTAGGTAGACATGATTCAATGCGGTGGATGGCCGTTCATGTTTTCTTGATGAATGTTGGTCCCAACTTTCAGCATGTAATATTTTATCAAAACTCTCAGCAGGATCATGGTGATGCATGTGTTCTAACTCAGGATTTTGGCAAGAACTTTTCTTCTATTTCTTGGCACAGTCAATGCAGATTTTGCATTTGATATGTGGTAATTGGCGAGTTGGTATCAAGTAAACAATCAGCGCAGGATTAGTTTGTGGGAACAAAGAAGATCTGATGGTCTTCTGTAAGTAATCGCTGAAAACTTTTGTTCTTCAATGACCTTTTCATCCACACGGTCTGCTATCAAGAAAAAGCAACTTTGACTTAAAATAGGGCCTGTTTTGTGATGAAGAACTCAAGATGTCGCCTTAATTATGTAGCAAAGTTGTTACTACCCTTGATAGGTGGAGAACTTTATACAAGTGAAATTTGCATTGCGGTGTTCGGCACTGAAACTTGGATTATGATGCATATTGCATCTGATAGTATGGCGCATGCAGCCACGGCTAAAGGTGGACAACTTTATTGTTTCCATGTTGTCATCTTGTGTCTCTTCGGATAGCTACCTGTTTTCATCTTCCATCCCCTGTATGTTTCCGCTTGCCTTCGTCCTTGCCAATTTCATCTGGACCCGCTGAGTTCTCGTATCGCAGACGCATCACCTCGGTGACGCCTGCTCCTTCGCGTGCTCCACCTCTGTCGCATGAGCTCGATCTTGCAACCGGCCCAGCTCCTCCCTCCAATTCCGAGGTCGCCGCTGCCGCCGGTGAAAAGCGGTGGTGCGGTGGGCGTGTCATTATTTTTTAATTGATTATTTTTTAAAAAACTCTAACATGGTAAGGTAGGATCAACCGGTTTCAATTAATTAAAAACAATTCCAAATCTCTAAGGTTCTATATGCTTTAATCTTAATAATTAGTAAAGAATCCGTTTATATTAATTTAGTTGAAACATATTTCAATCATTTTATTTTTTTTTTTAAATTAATTTTAGATATACAATAATAACAATAAAGGTTTAATTTTTAAACTGATTAAGATAATCAATTTGTAAATATGATGACATTTTATGCAATATGTTTAATATTGTTAGAAATTCCTTTATTTTTTTGCTATAATTGATTTGTTGTTACAATATGAAATTATCGATGTCTAGGAAATTGAGTAAACAAAACTTGTTTTAAAGATTTTCTTATTTATATAATCTCTTTACTAGCTAAATGATGGTGTAATGCATGTTGCTCTTTGTATAACCAATTAATGCCACAATTTTCGAAGATAATATATATTCATTTGTATATTTAGAATCAATTTTTGTGAATGTTCAATCAGCATCTAAATGCTTTATAATAGATGAAGATCCATTAGAGGTATAGAACATAATTTAGTATATTTCTTAAATTTCAATAAATTTTTAGTTTTGTTCCAATGGTTAAAATTAAGATTAGATGTAAATCTACTTGATTTTGTAATAGCATATGGCATATTGATTTTGTATAATTTATTGTATACATAAGACTTCCTATAATTTTAACATATTTCTCTTATTCTATAGGATCATCTTCATTTTTTTATTAATAATATATTATTTAATAAAATTTACTTGGCTTGGAATTATAAAAATCAAACTTCTAAATAAATTTTCTATATAATGTAACTAGCTTAGAACCTTTTTTTTTTTTGATAACTTTTATCCAAAATCATATCCTTGGGACCAATAATTTTTAATGTCAAAGTCTTGTTTTAAGAAATTTTTTCTTCAATTATTTTTAAGCTGAAAGATTATAAGTTATCAACATAAATAATAATTTTAGTAAAGCTACTCTCTCGACCTACTTAGTAAAGAACGTTTTTGATTTTATTATCCTACTTAGAGCTGCTTAAATCGATACAAAGTCTTAGTTAACTTATAAAAACTATACTTTCGCAATTTGGTTTAATATAATGTTTTGATTAATGCATATTAGCTCTTCACTAAGAAAAGTTACTTTTATGTTCAATAGATTATTTCAAAAATTATCTTAACTATATGGTGTTTAGTTACTTGTCAGTATATCTCAAAATAGTTGCATTCTTTCTTTTTAATTATAATTCCTAATTATTAATCTAGCTTTATATTTTTTTATAAACTTTTATTTCTTTTTAAGACTCATTCACACCATTAATTTTGGTATCAAGGTGAAGATATATTAAATCTATGTATTATTATCTTTTATGAATTTATCTCATCATCCACTGCATGTTTGCATGTTTTATGCAAGCATTAAGTTAAGGCAGAGCTTTATGCTTATTAATGCAAGTAGTTATGTTGAAAACTTGTGTCTAGGATGCATTGTACAAATTTCAATCTCTAACCTTTACTCATTAAGCTTATGTAAGCTAATTTGAACCTTTAAATGCTATGACAAAGATATAAGGATGGAATAAAAGTTTGTAAGAAATAAAAATTAAGAATTGAAAGGAAGTTTGCAAGAAATTTAAAGCCATATATTTTGTTTCTTTATCCAACATTAAGTATATTTTAAAAAAATGCTATAGAGGGCATCTCTCTATACACCTACTTAAATAAAAAATTTATTTATAATACTAGCACAGTTTATAAAAGGAATGGTAATGAATAAGGTAAGAGGAAAGCTATTCTTCCGTCCTTACTATTTTAGCCTTTCATTCTCATTCTCATCTTTGTGCCCACTAATAGAGATATAGATTTTTTTCATCCTATCTTTATGAAAATTACGTCAATCTCATTTTTAATAAGATCATCATCCTCATTTTTATAGAATCTCTATATTTATGGGGACCATACCTTTACCAACCTATTTTTTGATCAAAATTATTTTATTTTTATTTTAATTTTTTTGACAATACATTTTAAAAATAAAAAACATTAAGATTTATGTTACACAATGAGATAGATTTAAATAAATTTATTATGACTAAAATTTTATAATCTAATTTTTAAGAAATATAATTATAATAAAAAGCGTATTGACATAAACCCATAACAATAAGTAAAATAAATACATTCAACTATGAGTCTTAATATTATAAAATATATGAGAACCTCCTTGCATCTCATTCGAGATGTCATCGAGGGATTAAAAAAAGAAACAGGGGAATTGCCATTCCTATTTTATAGTAATTTAAAATTTAAATTAAGATAATTATTATAAATAATAGTAGGCGAGGGTGGCCGGCCACGGGAGGTGCGGCAGGGATAATGGGCCAGTTGGAACGTTTGCTGGCCATGCGGGTTGCGGCGGCAATGAAGCCGTGGAAACCACAACGGCAGCAGAAGAGTGTTTTTTTTAATTATTTTTTTAATCCTTTCCCTCCTCCACTAGCAATCCAACAGAGGCCTCTTTAGCAAACTCAAAAATCCACTAAGTTTCCCTATAAAAATCAAAAACAAGAATTTAGTTTTGATAAGACAGAACTGATTCAGACTTCGCCTCAATCACAACTACTTTGATACTTTTTCAAAAAAATTAGATCCATTGAAATTTTACTTTCTTTATATATTGGTTTTTTCATCCATATGCAAAGTTGTTCTTATAAGATACTGTATCGTTCAAAATCAATTTGATTCTCAATCATAACAAATACCTTTTTTTAAAAAAAAATTGAATTTATTCAAAATCAAATAAGCTTGAATTACCAAATCAAACAGCCTCTTTTTTTAAATAGGAACGTTATTGACTCCATTGCACCATATATTCTTTGATAAAAAAAAAGTAATGGAAAGATAATTTGGAAGGTTCAACTTTAGGTCGATGATTTCTCGGCGTCTTCTAATATTCAAATTTATGAATTAAAATTTATTTTTTAATTATATGAGCATACATCTAACTTCAACTTCACATTTTTTTTTTAACGAAAAGATGAAGAAGTTTAAGACTTTTTTAAATTTTTAAATAAATATTGATAAATATACAGAAAGAAACAAGATAAGAGATGAGAGAATAATGGGAAGAAGAAAGGAAAGAAAAAAAAAACAATAAAGATCAAAATGCAGCACCAAGGCGAGCAAATCTATAGGACTCTGCCGGCTTTCAAGCCAGCCGAACGTCGGCGGGCTCTCGCTGCCGTTTCGGGCGAGTCAATCTTTGATCGTTTGAAAGAGAAAACAGGGAGGGGGGGTTATAAATAGGAAGGGGCATTCCAAGGTTCGCTAGGTGGGACTCCCAACCTCATCCTCGACGCCTCGACTCCTCCGTTGCAGTGGTTGCAGTGGCCTTACACCTCCAAATAGGTATGGTCTCCGCCACAGATGAGATGGATCGGCCAATGAAATAACAGAGGATGTGCGGGACTATCGCGCAAGTATTTTGTAGGAAAACCGTATCAATTAGAATCAATTTGAGTTTTAGTTCACGGCTAATACTTTTTTTTAAAAAAAAATAAATTTATTCAAATTTTTTTATCAAATAAGATTGAATTACCTATTTAAATCAAAATTAACAAATCAAACAGCCTCTTTTAAATAGGAACGTTATTGACTCTCCATTTGCACCTCATCAAAGATACCAGTTATTGTATGATAAAAAAAAAAAAAAAGTAAGTAATTGAAAGATGTTTTTGCGCCGCACATCCTCTGTTATTTCATGGTCTACCCATTCAAGAGAGAGGGATGTTCTAAGAGAAAGGATGCTTAGAGAGAGAGAGAGAGAGGTGGTTTAGACATCCAAGAGAAAGAAAAAAGAGGAGTTAGGGGCATCTCTTTCCTTTTATTCATGAAAAGAAGGTTACTTTTTTAATTCATCAAGAGGAAATTACTCCTTTTATTATGATGATGCCAATTTTATGGAGGAGGTTTCTCTATGGAGGAGGTTTCTCTTTTTATTCATGAAGAAGAGGTTGCTCCTTTTATTCATGATGATGCTGGCATCTAAAAAGAATGGGAATTGAAGCTCTTCGGATATATCTCCTTCCAGATTTATAGGTACGTTGCATATATTCACAGTTTCAATTTTTATATTGTGTCGATTAATCAAGACTCGGTGGCATCAACAATTCTTTTTATTCTTAATTTTCAAGAATACCTATTGTTTATAAAATTTATGAAACACTAAATAATCTTCTTATCACATCTATTTCTTTTTGTGTGTTTATATAAGTTTAAGCGAAGACTGTATATTTCACCTCGACGATTATTAGGAATTTTTTTTTTTTTTTTAAACTCCCACCGAAATATAAACTACTAAGACTCTTGTTTTGGAAGCGATTAGAATGATTAGAATGAACAAAAGAAACTATCTATAAAGCAATATACCATCACTGGAGGAGGATTTGAAGTGGTTGGCTTTCCAAGGTCTGATCATCCTGACTATATGGTAGAAGGAAGGTCTGATCTCCAGTAACACCATCCAATATTTTTCACTTCTCTCTATTTTTGTTTTATTATTATTTCTTAATGTTAGTCTTGTTCTTTCGTTTATGCCAATCAAAAACTAATAAAATAAATGTTGAACGTTAGATGCATGCCCTTGTCTTTCCCCTGCGATGGAGAAGTCCAACGGAGTATGCCTCGATGAAGACATCATCTTGTTCAACATTCTCCCTCGTCTTTCCGCCAAGGTTTTGACAAAATTTAAGTGCGTATCGAAGAACTGGTGTGATATAATATCGAACGACCGCCGCTTCATCCAACTTCAGTTCGAATGGACGAGTGCTTCGCGTTGTCTTCTATTCCAGGTGGAAGGGTACATGACTTCCCAAATCTATGGTGACCGAAGGTCACTTGGCTTCCCCTCCTTGTATGCCCAGTTCACCAGAGAGGCGTGGATGGTGGTCGGCTCATGCAATGGAATCCTTGGCATTGTGTGCTTTAGGCGCCCAAGGAACGCAGTGGAAGACCGGCCATTCGATTTGTACGTGGGAAACCCAGTGCTGAAGGATTGGAGACTCGTGCAATACCCAAGGCACTCCATAGTGCATCCTCCTTGGGGCCTTGGATTAGTTGTGGATGTGAAGGAGTCTGTAGCAAGTTACAAGCTGGTTATGCCCTTCAAAGCAGCTGATTTCTCGCCGTCTTCTAAAATTTACAACCGAGCCGCCACGGAATACAGGTTTGAAGTTTTATCATCAGAGACAGGCTCGTGGGAGATATCCAAAGAGAAGATTATGTTAGACGGCGAGGTATGGTTGAACCGAAAGCCAGCGAACGCAATGGGAACTTTGTTCTGGGAATTTGGAGCTAACGTGCTATGGTTTGATCCCAAAGAAGAGCGCAGTGGCCTTCTTCCACTGCCTTTCGATGATGGCCATGCCACTGGGAAGGGGAAGATCGGGGAATGGGATGGAAAGCTTAGTTACACAACGGTCAAGGATGGGGAGATTCACGTATGGATCAAGAACGAGCTCGCTTGGTCCAAGATGCAGTCCATTTCGTTTGAGTTTATTGTTGAACGAAATTTTGTGCTGTTTGCTTCTCTGTATCGCAAAATGCGTCTGAAAAAGAAAATTCCAAAGAAGAGGATCGTTGCACGCTGGCTTCGCGCAGCAAATCCTATAGCCTATGAGCGCAATGTCCTTCTATTCAGAATAAATAACTTGATGCTGAGCTTTGATATCGAGAAAAGGAAAGCTCGCAAGCATGGAGTAGGTACCCGTTGGTTTGCCTACAAGAATAACACCTTCATTAGCTTGCCCAGTCCCAGTCCATGAGAATTAAGGAAGACATTGTAATAATGCATGCATCATATATATGTAGCTGGCCGGATGAGTTTCTGTTTTATTTAATTTGTTCCATGTTACACCTCTACGCACTCCTTAAGTGTCACTTGACGACTCTTTTCTTCTCTCTGAAATTCTTTTCAAGAAAGAAATCCTGCCGGTTGATCGATCTATGTGACATGGGATCTATTGCTTGAATAAGCTCCTCCGTTGTTATAGAGCTATATATATGTGATGAATAGGCCCATCAGCCATTGATCACGGAGAGGATTATCCAGTCAAAATAATGGTCAATGCCTTGGTTTCTTTTCGTAAATATTTCTTCATATAGATTTTAATTATTCGCACCAGCCATTCCTCCCCGCAAACCGAAAGAGCCGATTGCTTGTTTATTGAATCAGGTCCACGAAAGCTACTAATTAAACGGTCAACGAGAGGGAGGATAAAAAAATAATAATTCAAAATGTTGGTGGCGACCATAGCAAGCAAACTCCTCTGTTGAAAGAATCGGTGGAGACCGGCCCTCCTCATGAAGCTCGTTCCCTTGTCTCATCGCTCGCCCTTTACGATATCGCTGGCACCCCGGCGTCGATGCCGAGGTCAGCCGCGTCAACTCCCGTGCTCAGGTCCACCTCCACCATCTTCTTCCATCTCCCATCTCGTTCTCCCTTCTTAAGCCTCTAAAATCTCTGATCTGGGGTTTTGGATTTCTCTTTTCTAGATGTAGGTTGCTGGATTTAAAGGCGAGGAGCAGCTCGGGAAACACCTAGAGGGCTCCGATGCGGTCATCGTCCCGGCAGGCGTCCCCCAAAAACCTGGTATTACCCGCGACGATCCATTCAACGTCAATGCCGGCATCGTCAAATCTCTCTGCACGGCCATCGCCAAGTACTGCCCTAATGTACGGCCCCACCACCACTTTTTTTCACTTCGTTTCCGTTTTTATTTTTTCTCGCCTTTGAACGCAAACCTAAATATTGCTTTTCTGTATAAAATTAGGCTTATGATTAGCAACTTCGACGGTGCAACTTGCGGCCGAAGGGTTCAAGAAGGCGGTGACTTACGACGGGAGGGAGCTTTTGGAGTCACCACGCTCGATGTGGTCAGCGCCAAAACTTTCTATGCAAGGAATGCGAAGGTTCCGGTTGAGGGTAAAACTTTCAACTTTTCTTGAAATGTTAAGCCATTTTTATACGTATTTCATGGTTTCCATGAAAAAAAGAAGAAGTTATTTTGCTCTTAAGTGATGGAAATTATTCGTTGCAGATGTTAATGACCCTGTTGTTGGCGGCCATGCCGGCATAACCATTCTGCCTCTGTTTTCCCAGGTGATTCTATGCGTATTTGTTATCTTTTTTTTTTTTTTTGATTATTATTATCTTCCTTTGGAGCTCTTAAGTGATCTGAGGCATTACTTTCTCCTGATTGGCGGGTTACTCTGGTAAGCGGTGCTTTAACAGAGGAGGATATCAAGGCTTTGACTAACAAGATGGAGGGACTGAGGTGGTGGAAGCAAAAGCTGGAAAAGTCTCTGCAACCTTGTCCATAGCGTAAGTCTGAAGAGTTCTTCGTTGAAATTTAAAAGGATCCTCTAACTGTGAAACTATGATTGGCTTATGGCACATATATTATTGCATTTATTGTTTAAAGCTTGATTGATCTTGCATTACTTTGTTCTTTATGCAAATATATTTGGGCATTGAGAATTTTGTTTTTGATTGCTCACTTAGTGGGTGCTTATTATGCATGTATTACCGTATATTCGAAACCCATTTGTTTGGGTTCAAAAATTTGACCCAAGTTGAAATCTAGGGGGGGGGGGTTCTATACATTTATTATTAATTTAGGTCAACAAAAAAGGGGTCTGGCCCAATATCGCCTAACCCAAAAACCGAATCATATGAAACTCCTTTCCCAATTCATTGAATGATTTTTGTTTAGATTAATTCCTTTTTTTATAACAACAACCACATCTTCTCTCATTTACTTTTACTTAATTATTTTAAATATTTATATTTTATTCTTGTTTTGCTGGCTTTTTATTTATAATGCCATCAAGTATAAACATAGTTTGTAAATTTAAGAACGATCAATAACTTGAATAAAATTAAAAACTTTTGAATGAATATTCAGGTTTAATTTGGCTTTCTAATTTTTTTTAATAATCTCATATTTAATTATATTTTATCTATGACATGGTAGATATACATCAAGGAACAGCTCTTAATCCATATCTTTTTGCATTAGTTATAGACAAGCTCACTAAATATTTTAAATAGTATTTCATGATGCATGTTATTTACAAATGATATAGTATTAGTGGATCAACTAAGGGTAGGATTAATCTTCAATTGGAATTATGAAGAAATATGTTAGAATATAAAGGTCTTACGTTAAGTAAGATAAAATAAAATACATGAAATATAATTTTAGTACAATTAGAAATAGAAACGAATGCAAAATAAAAATTAAAGATCATGGAGTTCCTAAAAGTGAGTATTTTTGATATTTATGATTAATTATTCACAAGAAAAAGAGATTAAAGATAATATTATACATAGAATTAAAGTAGGTTGGATAAAATGGCCAAGTCCAACTGGATTGTCATACGATTGTAGAATACCTATTAGGTTAAAGAAAAAAATTTATAAGATAGTTAGTTAATAAATAAGTCGTACCTTGGATTGACCTACTAATCAAAATTGACCTCCAATTGACATATTTATTTAACAAGTCAACTCATGTAATATGACCCATAAACCTAAATATGATCTATTAGACATGTTTATCTTATGTCAGGATATTACTTGTGTATTTTTTTTCGATATATATATACACACACACGCTTTGGAATTTTGATATTTCGCTCATGCTGCTATCTATTGTTATTGAATTTAAAATTTGCATTAGAGTATCTCATGAGAAAAATGCTTTCAAATATAGGTTGAACAATTCATTATAGAGCACATGGCGACTATATATTTATGTAAGGATATTATGTTTATTTCTCTTTTATGCTATCTTTAATGGAAGGATTTTTATTTGTGCTTTAGTGATGATTGTAGATACATAATTGTTTTATGGTTGAATTGGCATTAGATGGGTTACATGGATTAGATGGAGTAGAATTTGATATCAAGTTGCATGGCTTGAAAGCAAGTCATGTATCATATAACCTGAACATGACTTGTTTATTAAATAGGTTACATAGGTTGTGTCATGTAACCGGTATAATACATGGGTTGTGTTGCATAGATTTTTGACACTATTAATAATGGCTCATGTTTCAGATGACATCTTTGTTGTTTTGCTCTTAAGTTGACACGACCCATTTATGATTTATGTACATGAGATTTGCCACTTCTAAAGATAATTTAGATAGTTTGAACATTTACAACATAAAGTTAGGGATGCATAGGTGTGAATGAGTGATCCTAAATTGATATGTGTAGAAGAAAAAAGAGGTATTAATATGTGAATGAGTGAACATTTACAACATAAAGTTAGGGATGCAAATATATTAATATGTGTAGAAGAAAAAAGAGGTATAAATAGATTGAAAATTATATGAAAGTAATAAAGAAAGATTTAATATATTTGCTTCATACAAAAATATGATCCTAAATTGAGTAGAATGGAGAGAAAGGATTGATATAGCTGGCAATCAGTTTAGGATCAAGGCTTTATTATTTTTGTTATTATATATTTTAGCTATAAAAGAACAGCTATATACTTGACTCGAACTCCAAACTTGATTTGACTCGTTCTTAACCTAAACCTAGGTATATTGGATTGACCCTAGGTTATACTTGATCCTAATCTCATTCGAATAATGTGCTAAATTTAAAATTCTTTCCATTGATTCAACCTAAACTGGCTTGTGTCCGTGTCCAAAATCATACACTAAATATAAAATCAGGTTAGTCGAGGACAAGCATGCCCTAGTCAGACGTAACTCATTTCCAGCCCTAGCAATTGTATGGGTAGGTGAAGTAGTGAGCTTTTATGATATTCTGATTTGCTGGCAAAATGCTTGTCATTTTGCTTATAGACTATGTACCTTTACCTTGGTAAACGAAAATAGACACCATTTTATTAAAATATGTTTTACTTTGAACTCTTTGCCTCATGAGTAATGGCAAATAATTTTTTTACACTGCCATTATTTTGGTTTTAATATTTTTAGTTACTTTTTTAGCTATATTCTTTTATTTTCTTTCATATTAGCTAACCATACCCCCATCCCCTCCTCCTCTTTTCCAATTTTTCAGATTTCATGATATATTGTCTACTTTTTGATTCTAGGTGACCTTACTCAATCACTAAATAATAATCCTAAGTGTGGGATGGTTCAGTAGCAATTTATTTTGCATCTCAGATGCTGTCCCAAGATTTTTAAGTTGCTGCTCAGAATATATTTATAATGACTTATGCATTTATCAAGCAAAGTCTTGGTGACTTCAAAAATAATTTGTAGTACAAGAACTTGGATTTTGTTAGTAACTTATATTATTGCTCCTTAAATTGTTCCTGTCTTATTTTTCTGCCCTGGAAGGAACTTTTATCTAGAAGAACTGTGAATTGTAGGTTAACCCCCCCCCCCCCCCCCCCCCCCCCCAAAAAAAAAAGACCAACTACCATCCTAAGTCCCATTTGGCGATTGGACTCTAGAATGAACTTTTATTTTTATTATTATTTTTCCTTTCCCCTTTTAGTTATCTGTGTTATCAGCATGAATTGTCATAAATCATGATACTTGTATTTTTAATCTACATATGCTATCTCATATCCTCTTAAAGAACTTCTTAATCCATCTCTTTCCACTAGATCTTGCTAGATGTTTAATTGTTGGTTCCTCGCTCTTGGATCATATTTATAATAGTACCATATATACCTGTAACTTAACCATTTATTTTTTCTGATTGTCTTGTTCACTTGTAGGATAGGCAAATTTGATTAGATGCATGAATTCCTTCTTATATTGATGTCATATATTTATGCTTCGGTGCTTGGAGATATGAAATAATGCAGCAATAAGGGTAATGTTTTACCACTTTTTGTCATTGTGCTGTTTCTATCTTATAAGAAAATTTTTACTGGTTATAACTATTGCTTGATCATTGTTAATATATCCTTTTTGCCTTTTCTTTCATTGTTGGCCTCTTAGACTCTGGCCATAACAGTAACATATGTTTCCGAAGCAGTTAATTTTTAAATTGGATTAATCAGTAGGTATTGTTGTTGAATGGGACCAACAACAATTTATCTGATACTCTAATCGACATGTTGTATATTGTAGATTTTTCATCCTTCTGAATGTTGCTTTCATGCTGCTTGCTTTGTGTACACATCCTTCAATTTGATGTTATTTCCCAGACCCAGTGCTTTGATTTCAAGAGTTAGTTTGTGAATATGGAATTATGTCTGGAACATAGACGGTAGCCTTGGTCCAGCTATTCTGGTGCGATCTTTGCTGATGCATGCTTGAAGGGCCTTAATGGGGTTCCTGATATCATTGAATGCTCTTTTGTGCAATCAAGCATCACTGAGTTACCTTTTTTGCCTCCAGGGTAATTTCGTTAAACTTATGTGTATTTTTATAATTCCAATCTTTACAAAAATCCTTTGACATGTTTTGCGTTATGCTCAGTGTGATGCCTTCTATTTCATTCTGCAACTCTCTCTCTTTTTTTTTTTGTGAGATGTTATAGGAAGTTAGGAATGATACTTCTGCTACATGTCGATTCATGAATCACTATATTAGCCTGCCTTTTTGCTTTTGTGAGTACTAATTCTACAGTAGTGCCAATGATTTGCAATGTTTAATGATTCCCTAAGGTCTGACCTATCAAAGTTCAAGATGAAGCCTATATATCTTTGATACTTATATATGATCAAAGCATTATGTTAAAGATGAAGCCTAGCAGGTTTACTTGCTCATATTTCGTGTTCAAACATCCCCACCTCACCAGCACCAGCCAAAGGCCTCTCTCTGTTATGCTAAAGTGTATCAAACCCCCTTATGCAGATCCTATTCTCTCTCTTATGCTAAAGTGTATCAAACATCCCCTTCCTCCCACCATTGCCATGAGCAACCCCTTGCCCACCCCCGCCAAAAAAAAAAAAAAACCACAAAAACAAGGGATATTGAGCTCTTGCAAATGGAGAGCTTGCAAGTTGCAACTCAAGTTGCAATAATTGCATTGTAGCTTGAGCTATAGTGTAGATCCATCTATAGGGATCCAGAACAATCTCAAAACAATCTCTAAAAGCAAGTACATTGAACATTATATTTATGGCACGTTAGAATGGATCCAACTCATGCCCAGATCCAACAAATCATCTATTTCCTGAGAAAGGCAGACGATGTAACCCAGCAGCCTTGGTAAAATTAAATGCAAGGATTGCACTCATGCCCATGGGAGAGGAGGGCAAAGAAAAAACAAAGGACCTGGCTCATGCCCATGGGAATGAATCCAACTCATCCATGGAAGAAAAGGAGAGAAAAGGAGAACAAAAAGAAGAGGCAAGCATTACAACATCCTTGCATTCCCCTTTTCACAATGACAAGTGCATTTCGCAATGCATTAACTTTCTAAATTATATATACACAATGCTTTCATTAACAGAAGTATTTTTTGATCATCATCTTTTTCAGACCTGGAATTTAACCACCAAGTCTGCTGTTTTATGCAAAAAGTCAGAGTTGGTAGTCTTCTCAAGAGCCATTGCATTGGTTCAGAATTCCCAAAATGATGTTTTAATTTTATTTAAAAAATGATTTGGGCAAAACTTTATAGATCAATTTTGGACATCTAACGTCTCGTTCTTCTTTCTTTTCACATACCTAAACAACAATCCAGCGTATTCCATTAAACCTCCTCATGTTGAAAAGATGTGATTTATGATGCAACAGTAACCATTGATAATCAACACCATTTTCAATCACTAAATAGACCAATACTTCTTCTGCTTTTTATAATATATTCATGTCGGCAAAGTTTACTAATAAAAATCCAAAACAGGTATTTTAAGATATTTTAAGATCATAAAGCACAACCTAAGCAAGCTTCTAAGATAAGAACTACAAAAGTCCAGTTAAGGAAGAATAAGCTAAACTTTCCGGATTCTGTTTATCATCAAAAGGCCATATGGAGAAAATATAGCACACACACCAAAGATATGTTTGGAAAGTTAAATCCAGGAGGAGGTATCTGTCTCAATATAAGCAAACATTCAAAATTGATATTGAATGTGGTTTCTTTTCTCATAATGCTTTGATCATATATCCAATGATGGCTTTTTGTGTTTGAACACGAAATATGAGCAAGTAAACCTGCTGGACAACACTGTCTATTCAAGGATATAAAAACTAACCAGTAGATAACTTCCTTTGATGTGATGAAATTGGGCATCCAGGCATTGATTTTCTTATGTAAATTACAAACTCTGTGGGTCAAAAAGTGGCATTACGAACATATAAGAAGAGATTTCTGTGTACATAAGAACAGGGTGATTCAGATCAATGTTTCAAGTACTGGGTTTTGGTACTCAGACAGGTATGCAAATACTATAATGTTCATAAGTACAGTTGTTGGTACCAAGACCTGGTAACCAGTGTTGGTTCCCTACAGGTAGGCGTGGTAAGCCCATTGCACAGATGCAGCAATTACCAGAACTTGTGCATACACAAACAGCGAGCCAGTTCATAGTAGATTGTCATGGAAACTCCTTTAGACCTTATTTCTTGCTTTTTTGCCCCTGAAAGGAATTCTTGCAGGCCTCTCTTTAGCTTTCTTTTGATGTGACTAGGAGTTTTTAGTTATGAATGAAACAAACATGTATTAGTTGCCATCTAATCTTCTGTTGCCATGTACTCTAACCATTTACTGAATTGAATTAATTGCAATGGTACAACAATCGGTGCAATCTTCCCCATGTTAGCGTAGAACTCCTTTTGAGCAGTGATACAAACAATGAGGTTCTCTGCTGATCTACTTTCTGGTACAAGCATTTAAACAGTTTGGCTGACCTGCTTCCTGAGTCCCATTTCGCTCATTTAATTACTTCGTGAGAAACAGAACTTAGAGATCCTATGATTTTTAGTGAAGTATGATGGCTTGGTGCAATTTATCATGCTGTCTGATATTTCTACGACCATTTTGTGGCCTAGTGCGGCTGTGCCTATAATGTTCTTCTCTCTGACTTCGGTGATTAAATTGGCTTGAAATATTTCTCTGCCATCAGTTGTTAGGTCTTGTTCTTTGAGCCAACTTTCATGTCACAAGCATTGTCTCTATTTTTGTTTCACAGGTTAAGGCTGGGAAAGAATGGTGTGGAGGAATTACTTGGATTGGGAACCCTTTCTGATTACGAGAAGCAATGCTTATAGAGGGCCTCAAGGCTGTGCTTTGGCTTTTAGATTTTGACTGCATCAGTAGGTCATGAAATTATGCAAAAAGGAACAATGAAACATTTCTTTTAGGCGCACCGTCTTCTGTAGGATTTGATCGTGTCAATTAGATAATGCAAATTGATCAAAGGCACTGAGATACTATTTTGATGGACTGACTCGATCTTTTCAAAACTTGCTTGATATTTTATTAATTTGTCTCTCTGAATCTCAGTTGTCGTGTCAAGTTGGTTCACCTATTGGATCACAGGGTAAACGTTCTTTTTGACTCTCTTTACAGCTCCTGCGCTCGGTGGCGGTTCCTTGTGGCTAGGATTTCGCAGCGCCAACTGGGATTCGAAGGCTGTGGCGGTCACCGAGTTTCTGGGTTGCTTCTTGGCTTGGCGCTGGCGCTCACCTTTTTTTTCTTTCTTTAATTCCAAAATGTTCGTCACGCTTGTCGAGGAGCATATTAAGTCATGCAGGTGTGGACGCCGTTGATGCTCGAGTGATTGCTTTGTTTTATTTCTTTAATGTGGAATCGTGCATTATTGCTGGCCATATCCACCTGTCACACTGTTTATGAACCATTAAATTACACGGATTAAAGTATCATGCAAAGATAGCTCCTCCTTATGTGGCGATTCCGTTCCGGATCATGGAATATCGCAATACAATGGCATGCTCTTAAAATAAATCCTAAAAACAACGCCAGACTTACTGAGCTTTAACATAAATAATAATATAAAATAATCTATAAAAATTAAAGCTCATATATTTCAAAAAAATTGCCACAGTTATTTTATTAATACGTAAAGATTTGAAATATAATTATATAAGGTGTCTTCAATACCAAAAGATATAAAAAAATTAAATACTATTCTCATTTTGGTGCTCATCGTTCAAGTTTGGATTCAATGAGTAGGCGTTATTATTATCCTTTAAAACATGGTAATTTTGAAACATGGTAATAAAAAATATCGAGTTAAAAGTCTAATAAAAATTTTACATATATCATCATAAATATGTTAAAAAATTTAAAACAAAATTATATAATAAAATAATTTTTATAAAAAGTAACATAATATCCGTAAAACTAGTTGTAAACTATAAAATAACATGTCCAATCACCATCATTTGTATATTAAAGATATATATTGCAATCTCATGTCACTAGTTCGTGTCTAACAACTTAATTTAACACATACATACGTGTTGGTTCCTATATTAGTGTTGTATTAAACTCAGTCAACAAAATATGACTTCTTTTACACCAACTCTCAACCTTTGGCTTTGGCTTCATCTTCGACCCTCTCTTCAGTGCCGTTAGTTTAGACTAATCTCGATAACTATACCACATATCAATAGTAACATCAATCCACATACTAATACCCAGTGTATTAAAATTATTCAACAATCTATGATTGGTTTTACACCAGCTCTCGACCTTCAACCTTCACTTGGCCTTCACCATCTTCGATGTTGCTATCACCATATCTCAGTAACTATCCACATGCTCACATCATCGCATTATATATCATCCAAACCATATCATACCATAATCAAAACAACACATCTAATATATCATACTCATACATCTTAAATCAAAGCTAAAACATTTCATAACCAAAATAATATACTATAATATATAAATTAACTTCACAAATAAGCGATTGTGCATAATTAAATCATGTAAGATAATAAAACATATTATATAATGGTAGATATAGAACTCCTATCTCGCTAATTCAAAATCTTTAATTAAATTAAATCAACCATTGATCATTTATAATTCAACATAAATAATTAATTAATACACTAAATTTTATAATTTAAAAATTACCATTATACTTTCTAGCTCACATTTTTAAAATTACCACTTTACCCTTCCTAACAATGCTTAATTGAACTATTTATGAGTTAGTTAGGTCATTTGATAATTTATTTAATTATTTTTTCATAAAAATTGTTAAACTATTTAATTACCAAATTGCCCTTTACTAACCTATGCTTATTCACCTTATAATATGCACCAGTCATTATTCAAATGAAAATAATCACTAGCTAATCAATGCTTCTAATCAGCAATTGGTCTTGCCTTAATTTAATTAGGTCCCTAGAGAATTAATTAGATAACTAATAACCTTAACTTGAGCTCAACTAAATTAGCTCAACACCTAATGTACCTAAACTTATTTTAATCCAACATAATTAACATTTTTGTTAATAATAAAAATTAAATTTCAGTATTTATGAGACAAATTCCGGTTCCTGGTTCAAAAATTTTGGGCCCATATATTGCGCTCTCTAATAGCTCAGGTTTGGACCTAAATGGGTTATGTCTGGTTTACTAAAAAAAATTGAAATAGATGCTGTTTCTCCCAACTCACCAAAGGCCGGCCATGGCGACGGTAAGAAAGCTACCGTAATCCTTACCTCCGCGGCGTCGGCCTCCTTCTACAACTACAGCCAGCTTGCCCTTGCTCGAGGCACTGTGGGACGCCTTCTTCCCAACCGCGATCCCACGACGGCTAACCTCTATGGCCAGTCGAACTCGGCCATGGCCGAGCTCGCTCAACCCAACACGAGAATCTCCGGCGACTTTAATTACCATTCTAGATACCTAGATGAGATCCTCTTCCATTTAACTATCTAACACTTCTTCTAAACCTAAGCAAAATAAGAGACAGCGGCCGAATCATTTGGCCTGCCTAGCGGTACTCCAAACTCCGGCAAGCCTTCGGCAAGGCAGCGAAGAAGAAGAGGAGAATAACTGAGGAGAAACTTTGGCTCACAGATATTAAATATGATTAACCCTTGAAACCCTCTTTGATTTGCGTGCCATCCTTGTAATAAGTTAATTAAGAATGGAAGATGAATTTGAAGGCAAGAATAAGGTGTTTGTTGAAATGCTACTGAGAACCCATCCTGATTTTAAAAGTTTAACCATCTGATTTTGATTTAATTAATTGAGGTTTGTTTTAATTTGAACCAAATATAAAAATCGCAAACGTGTATTAGATCGTGGACCACGTTAACACGGATGGCCATATCTCTCGCCGCTCACCGCTCACCGCTCATTGAATTAAGTTTGTCTTTTGCTCGTGGTTTTAAACTTTCGGTGCATTGCTCGTGTTTTCTATTAAAAGAATGGCATTGCTTTAGTATTGCCTTTATTTTTGGCAGCCCGAGAGCCTTCTGACTCGTCCGTGACTCGTACTGTTCTCCGATCAAACACCATAAATGCATAGGGATGGGAAGGGGATGTCACGGGCCACGATTATACGGATTAAAAGTAATTTCTCAAGTTTTTTTTTTTTTTTTTGGTAAATCTTTCCGGTTTCTATGTGAACAGTCCGGTTTAGGATACTGTATTTCCAAAGACGCCTTTATTTCTATGCTCCATTGATTCGTTATGTAGCAGATTGAGTTGCCTTGATTATAGCTTATCATTTTAGTCAGTAAAAATAATATTATGTGATTCTGTTCGATTATTTTAAAATAAATTATGTACTCTAATACTTTAAATTTAACTCTATTTTTTTGCATGAGAATAGAAACGTCCAGCAAGAACGCTTTATAAGTTTGTGTGTGTATATATATAATAATGGAACAATTATTAACTAGATGCCAGACTATCTTAGTTCCTTGTATTTAGCATGTGAATCTTGTGGTGGGCTCATTGCACCCTGCAAAAGAAAACATATATATACATGACGCCAAATGAACTTCAAAAGCATACATGGATAGATTGGATTACAATTTTAAATTTGCCCATCACACGCCGTGGTGGATGAGACTTGCTAGCTAGTCATTGTTTGGGGTCCTAAATCCTCATAATTGTGGCAAGTGCTATTATGAGAACTTTATGTCTTTATCTAATTGCAATTTCCTTGTCCATTCCGGTATGGTCCCGATGGAACCCGTTGGCCCGATAGCATCATAAACAGTTAAGTAATTGCTGATAAAGGTGAGGGCCGCATCCATAGTGTAGTGCGGCGGATCCCACAGTATCCATTTTGTTTAATGGTTGCCTTTATTTGTGCAGGCTTCGAATCTTAGATAGTGTCTGAAATAGAGATAAAAGAAAATATTATTCTTGAATATCTTTTCTTATTTAAG
The DNA here is from genome assembly GCA_900491605.1 of Calamus simplicifolius. NCBI lineage: Eukaryota > Viridiplantae > Streptophyta > Magnoliopsida > Arecales > Arecaceae > Calamus > Calamus simplicifolius. Next base: position 343,071 of record UESW01004587.1, on the reverse strand, counting down.
AATAAAGTTAATCAAAAAGATAATTCATGGTTAAATGGGATATCCCTCAATTTATTCTTAAAAATACAGAAATAGTTGTTATCCTTCAAATAAGAGTAAAAAATAGTTATCTATGAATTTTTTTTTTTTTTGTATTTGATATGATAGATGAGATAGCCAAGGGATATCCTTAGGGATAGTCAGAGATAAACTTATCCTATATATTTATCATGAATAATATTTTTTTTTATCAAACACTATCTTAGCATTACTAGGAATGGGAGCCACATGGTACAATAATTCGGTGTATGATGCGATCTTGATCATGGGAATGTTCTCCTCCACTCTGCTGGTTTGGCACACCACGACTTACCATCGCAAACCTAAATTTGGCAGCAACGGCGATGTACAAGTGGTCACGTGTCGGTAGCGAGTCCTTAGCGTGACAGTGGCTGGCGATGAGCGGTTGTGCATGAGAAACCCATGTGCAGTTAAGGCTTCTCAGTATCCAACGCTTTCACAACGTGGTGTGTGCTTGCTTTCTGGTTCTTCCTGCACCGCGTGGGTCCTGGTCACCGTCGAACCATCGCGAAACGATGCGGAACTTGCCCACCGTCGTGGCCGGGGCAGAGCCACCTCATTTTGACTCGTCAGCGAGCGCTATCCGATGCTGGACGATTGTCCACTGAAACGGCTATATTCTTAGTCATCTAGCATGCTACCAACCTACAGGTTGGCATGTGAGACATCCTCCTAAAAAACTGATGGTTGATCGTAACTTTGATCTACTAAACTTCTTTGCTGACGTAACTTTGGAGAATCCCAGTAAAAGAAGACAAAGATTTTAATCTCCAGCCTAACGTTTGCCTTTGAAGTTTGAACTCCAACCCAACGTCTACTTTATTTTCCTCTTCTTTAAAAAAGTGGGCCCAATTTTGATATTAATAATGACAAAATGGCTAGCCGATTCTTCGAGGTGAGAGCAAAATTTTACCGTTTCGTGTTATTTTGCTGTTGCGTATGTGAGGGGAAATCTATCAAACTTTTTATCTATATAAGAAGAAATCCAAAAGATGATTACAACTTGATCCTCCTGGTACGACGACGACAGGAGTTTTCCAAGCCAAAGGAGGTGGGAATAATAAAGAAAAAAGATGAGAGAAAGAGATGGGACGGCACGAAATTAAGACAACCAAAACGCTATAAAAGGCACACCCCAGGCCTACCAAAACAGCATTCTTGAGATAGCTTGCCTCAGACCCATCCTCCTCTGCTACCATGGTGAAGCCTTCCCTCCTGGCCTTCCTCCTCTTCTCATGCTTCCATCTTTGCCGCTGTGCCCGAAGCTATGATGCAGTATTTAGCTTCGGAGACTCCCTCTCTGATGCTGGTAACCTCATTGTTCACAACCCCGACCTTTATCTCACCGCCAAGTGGCCTTATGGCATGACCTTCTTCCACAAACCCACAGGCCGTTGTTCTGATGGACGCTTGTTCATCGACTTCATTGGTATACTTAATACTTCCCAGTTCCCTCTGTAATTCGTCTACTCATGTATCTATATATATTTGAAATGATACACTTGAAAACGAAACGATCGATGTCTCAAGATTCCATACAAGACCTCCTCTCAACTACTGGAGGGATGAACTTCCCTGTTCTCTAACTTGCTTTACTAATTTATTTTACAATCTAAAATTTCCAACTGACCGTAAAACTTGGTTTTGGCCTAATTTATGCAGCCGAGGCGTTTGGGCTGCCGTTGCCTCCGCCATCTTTGAAGCCTGGCGAGGACTTCAGCAAAGGAGCAAACTTCGCCACAACGGGCGGCACAGTAGAGGACTACAGTTTCTTCCAGCGAAGAGGTCTTACTAAATCTATATTTACCAACGGCTCCTTGCTCACCCAGATCTCGTGGTTTGAGCAGATGAAGCCGTCCCTTTGCAGCACGACCCAAGGTGATCGATCATGGACTCCGCCATGAAATTTCTTCTTCCAATTCGAATCTTTGAACTCTTTATTATTTTCGCTCGATCGATCGACTTAGAAAACCACGCATATATATATATATATGGAAATGAAACGCAGGCTGCAAAGACTACATCGGCAAGTCTCTCTTCGTCGTTGGAGAGTTCGGTGGAAATGACTACAATGCTTTCTTGTTCTCCGGCAGGAGTATGGATGAAGTGAAAGCGACCACGCCCAAAATCGTTAATGGCCTCGCGAAGGGTCTCGAGGTAGGTGATCTTGAAGCAATCGCTGCTGTTTGTTGGGTGGCTTCCGTTCCTTTCTTTGATGGTAGTCTTGAGTTAATAATAATGTTTGTTAAATTTATGAGCAGAGATTGATCAGCAACGGGGCTGTGGATCTGGTGGTGCCGGGAATTCTACCCATAGGATGCTTTCCGTTGTACCTGCAGCTGTACAAAAGTGCTAACAAAAATGACTACGACCGGTTCGGATGCCTGACGAAGTTCAACAATGTGGCCTTCTACCACAATCAGGTGTTGAAGTTCAAACTGCGAAACCTCCAGCAACGTTACCCGGGGACGAGGATCATCTATGCTGATTTCTATAATGCGGCCATGCAATTTGTAACAAATCCGCTAAAATACGGTGAGTCTTTTCCTCCATAATTTACGCACTATTCTCTTGTTTTATTACAATCGCCACAGGTTCAATTTGGATCTAGCAAACCACTAGAGACTAGAAATGACGGGTCGTGGGAGCAGGTTTAAATTGCGACCGCTAGTGAATGACGACAGAGACAGCTTTTAATTACATTGGGCCATTATTGGCTGCCCAGTTGGTATCATTTTTGGCCGGTAGAATACGTAACTCAAATCTAGACTATATAGACAACTCATGAAAACGACACTGCATGATCTGACGTCGATTTTTTTTTATTTTTTTATTTTGTTTTTTGCGGAAAAAAACTTAAAAGCTCTGTCGTTCTGAATGCGAACGCCATGTGGGTAATGGTCCCCAGCTGTCGCGATATGATTTTTCTTGCAGAAAGGAAGGATTTCAGAGGTTTTGTCCTTGGGTTCAAACTGGGACGCATTTTAATGATTCTCAAAATTTAACCCGTCGTCTATTCCACGCCTTCAGTCCTTCAAAATACCTACTCATTCTCCTGGACTTCACCTAAACACAATAAAAGCATTTTAAGAGAGGTACCGTTTGTCACGGTATCTACAGTGCAATGGTCCCGTCCAGAGGAATAAACGATGCTTGCAATCCTGGAAGCCTATTAATAACTTGGATTCTCAAACCAACATTAGTTTACCTCTAGATTCTAGAGAAGTAAAGTGTATGTTTTCTGAAAAGAGGAGGAAAGAATTCGAAAAAAGCGAAGGTCATTTTAAAATGGGTGTCAAGCTTGCAGTGGGGTCAGAGTCTCTCTGATACCCATTAAATTTATTTGACGCAGGACCTCTGTGGTCCAAGAGTGAAAAATAGTCCTGCCGGTTAGGTCTGGCAGCCATCTTAGACCAATTAGCACGCACAAATCTATCTGTACGTATTCCATAAATAATAAAAAAAAAAAAAGAAAAAAATCTGCATGCATCTTATTATACATATGGACTCAATGTGGTACCTCAGGTTATATAGTCTTGCTTTACCATTTTCACCGTCAATGAATGCAGAGGAATCCTTTGGATAGTTGAACAAATTGATGGTCATAAAGTCCTTTGGATGCACATAAATTAGTGTTAAATTGAGTGTCAGTCTCGCAAGCAACGCATGAATGTGGGTTGCAAAGATATTAACTCTTGTCAATAATTGTTGCAGGATTTACCAATGGAGCTCTGAAAGCCTGCTGTGGTGGGGGAAATGGCGCTTACAACGTCGATTTGGACCACAAGTGCGGCCAATCGGGGTCGAACGTTTGCCAGAATCCCTCCACATATGCGAGTTGGGATGGGATCCATTTTACCGAAGCCGCTAATCGCTACGTTGCCAATTGGTTGCTGAGGGGCCCCTACGCCAATCCACCCATCATGAGCTAGCTTTCGGAGAATTAAATAACTGATGAGGGGAAAAAATTAGAGTGAATCGATCTCAGAGAAGCATCCCTGTTATTATATTTTTTATTCGTTGTCATAGGCTCTGTTTTAACTCTATATGCAGCAAATTTTTTTCATCCATCCGCAGAGATTGTAATTCATTTGACCAATAAGGTGTTAACTTGCTCTGTTGTCATGGAAGTCGTCCAGGCTTATTACATCGAAATTAGAATGCGACGTGTAATATTTTATAAATAAGTAATAAATAAATGTTAGAAGAAGTATCCAAATTTTTGATCTTGTCATTAAATTGTAAAACAGAGGAGGGAAAAAAAAAAATGCACGAGATGCGAAAAAGTGTGATGGATAGACACGGACAAACAAGCATTCCTGCAGGCACCCTGAGGCAGTATAAATTTTCGTTGAGTTATATTGTACACTGCATCAAAGCTTTTTGTTTAATATTCTTTTATTTTTTTTAATTTAATGTTATGATGTTGTTATGAGAAACTAAGCACCATCTCTCGAATGAGCTTGATTTGATACTGATCACCCCCACCTTCCATTCACTCAGAACTATTGTTGTTTGATGGATATGACCTTCTTTGTAGCACACCACTCCAGCCTTTTGCTCCTAGATCATAGTGTTACAATTTCCCACACTCTATTTGATATTTTGGACTCAAACTTCCGTGAATGCATTTATATTTGATGCATAGCTTTCATCAAAGAGAGAGAGTTTCACCAACCAAGAAAGAGGAATGCAAACAGTGGAGATGATCACTAACTAAATCTTTCTTAAAGAATTCTTCTAATTACCCTAACATAAAATCTTACCGAATTAAACAGACAGCAAGCTCTTGCAAAGCGAGCAAAGGCGCCAAATCTCTTTATATTTCAAGAAAAGGACTGATGACAGATGGTGGCGATCACTGATCATCATTCTTTGACCCAGAAAGGATGGGAAAAGAATTATGTAAATAATAATTGATAGGTTTTAGCTTCACGAATTTGTGAAAACCCAGACCAAAATCACATACGGCTAGCACTGATTTGGCTTTGCAAACCAAGCTGTAGGGTGAAAGTCAATCCACTCTCAATTTTCGGTCCAGAGTGCCAGAAGGCGAAGCACTCAAAGTCAATATAAATATAATCTTTGCCTTCAATTTCTTAATCTTTACATTGCAAATTGTTAATAAATATACTCATGATGTACTTCATAGATTAATCAAGTTCAAGCCAAAACTTCAATATTGGTGGACGCCGGATATTTTCAGCAATTTTTGATGCAATGAAAGTGAGTGAGTACATTGGTAGGCAGGTTTCAGGCCCTGTTTCAAATTCAGCAACATGACACCAGCATGTTGATATCCGTAATTTTGAGGGTTGCTGCTGCTTTCGTTGCCACCTCATTGAACCAATGCGTGGCCAGGGGGAATGCATTTTGTCTACGCTCTTGGACAAAAAAAAAAAAAAAATTCAATTCACGAAGCAGTCATCTACTCATCTCGACCCTAACTTTCAACAGGTCTGTGAATGCCATGAATTCTTCTCTGTCATCGATACGACCGGGAAAAAAACAAGGAGAAACCGATGAAATATATTAACACTTTTTGAATCCCATCCAAATTGCTGAAGGTCTGATTCGTCGCAGTCCTTTTCTTCACGATCTCTATTATATGCGTAGCTGGCTCTTTAATGCTTTCTGAGGTACCTTTCCAGTTTGGCCGGCAACGGTTCCTTTCTCGAGTTCATCACGTATTTGCAGACATAGTTAATCATACTACCATAGCTCCAAGAATTGTCCTACTACAAGCTGTTGCGTGTCGTGTTTCTTTTGTTCTCAAGATAATTGACTAATTAAGGCATGCAAATCATGTCTAATGGAACTTTTTTCTTTCTTTTTTAAAATTCCCAAAGCAAAAAATCTATCTTCTAATTTTGTTGGACTTGCATTTCTTACCAAGTTAGTAGTCAGATTTTCTTTTAATAAAGCTAGGGGAAGTGTCTCATTTGCTACGTTGTTCCTTAATATATATATATATATATATATATATATATATATATATTCATAAACTTACATGATAAATGATAATATTAGGTACAACCAAAGTTATCAATTTCGTTTCGGATTATATTTCATTTTTTAGCTTATAAAACGAAATATTTCGGTATCGGATTATTTCGATGCTTCGTTTTAATATATATATATATAATAAAAAATTTATTCATAATTCATATTCTTCATAAATAATAATAATATAAAAATAAAGAGTTTGAGTTTTTGAGAGATGCGGCAATACAACCGAAAAAAGAGAGGTAGGATAACTAGGGTTTATTTTTTGATATATATATATATATATATATATATATATATATATATATTAAAATGATCCTCAAATGTTTAATAATTCATAAATTAGTTTCGAAACATAATTTATCAAAACGATCAAAATATGCCGAAACGGTTGAAACACACCGAAACGCACCAAAATGATCAAAAAAATCTTTCGAAGCGAAACGTAGGGCTCATCTTTTGGATAAGCCACCGAAACAAAACGTTTCGACCGTTTCGATCGAAACGAAACGAAATTGATAATTTTGGATACAACAGTCATTGTTGTTGATTTTTCTCTCATAATATTAGATGTAGTTATTCTTGTAGTTTTTTTTTCCTATAAAAGGAGAGAAAAAGGATAAATCCACATTACAATTTTCTAAGTGCAGATTTTTTTTTGGAGGATGTAGAGTTGAATCTAAAATGTTAAGTAAGTAAGCGCAACCATTTGGGCAAGTCTCATTGCCTATTGAGAAATGATATTATGTTTCTCTCCTATTAATCACCATAACTTATGGACAATGATAGTTTGTCTAAAGGCACGCAAGGCTGTGTTATGATCCTTGGCTAAAAGTGGGTTTGAGGCATATGATAATCTTATATTAAGTGCCAACAATGTTAAGAAGCTTTTGATATAACCTAAAGTGATGCTGTCCAAATATATAAGAATAAAAGAAATTTTATTATGAGTTCCTTTAAAAGTTTTATTTTTATCCTAATATATAATTCAACTCAACTTAACTCATCTAAATCTTTTTCCGACTATATGGGGTTGGCTACATGAATATGCTTCCTTCATTCTACTCTATTTTTATCCTAATATGTATAAAAAATTTATTTTAAAAGTCTTATTTGGTTAATGATGAATAAGTTTTAATGTTTTAATTATAGCAAGTTTCTCATTGAACTAGTTTTGCTTTATAGATAGATTTCTACTGTATCCCATTAAAGAAATAAATGAGGTATTGACTTATGAGAGTTTTCTTTTATCTATTTTGAAGTAATTCCTTGCTTAAATAATGATGTAAAGTAACAAATTTTCTAAGATGATTTAAAACTCTCAATTAAAAAGTTGGTCACTTCATAAAAATTTAGCATGCACTAAAGTTTTCATTTTAGTGCTATATACACGTAGGAAAGTAGAAAAAAAAAATCCATGTAAAAGAATTACTTCATAGACTTATTTTAAGAGGTGAAACATTATCCAAGAAAAAGGAGTATAAATAAAGAAAAGTTAAGATTTTCTCAATACATTAAGCATATTTTTATATGTATTTTTTACTAGCTAAAAATTTTATATCTATTTTTTGATTTTGCAATTATTTTATATTTGATTCCTTCTCGTGCATATAACCATAGAAAACTATTAAAATGATATAAAAAAAGGTCTTGTACAAGATTTCATTTTCAACATTATTTTTATAACTTGAAACTTAATACTAAACTACATTTTAGAATATGAGATTTCAATATCTTAATTAAAAAATAGGAATTTATTTTGATTGCAATGTATGAAGTAGATCTAATGCCCCAAAAATCAAGCACGTCATACCTAATTTCAGAAAAAAAAAGGATGAAATTTCTATTGATAGAGGCCGTTATCTATATTTTTATCTTATCATCCATCATGTAATGAGATTACAATACGAAGCAATCTAAATTTTTTCAAATAATAATAATAAAAAAGATTGAGACATCACGAAATGACCATTTTTTCTTTCTTTTTTCAAAACTTACTACGCTGGCTGAGTTAAATTAAAGTCTCCCTGAATCCCCATCTCGGGGTATATAGAGATTATTGAGATTTGAAAACCTTGATTTAACTCTCCGAAAAATGTGAAAAGCTAAACGCAGTTCATTGGAATTGGAGAAATTCCACTACAAAAATCTCTTCCAAAACTTTCTTAAAATTCTTGAAAGCTTTTCGAAACCAAATGGACGACCTTGTGATGACAATAAATCTTGGAAAAGTTTTTGTACACGGTCTTCAGTATAGCAAGTCCTACATAAACTGCATCGCTCCTTCTTATTGATCAATATGCATACGATATTCATTAAAAAAATATTAAAACAGCTTTACGATGTTCCGACGAAAAAATTACGTCACCCTAGTTTTAAAATTACGATACCATAGTTATAAAATTACGATACTCATTCAGAAAGTCAAAAAAATTATGATACCCTAGTTGTAAATTTACGACAATGCAGTTATAAAATTATGACAATAAATGTGTCTGTACACAAATTTTTTTTAAAAAAAAGCTGATATGCATTAATATTCGTTCAGTCTTTTTTTTAAAATTTATATACAGATACTCTTTCTGAATGGTATCGTAATTTTATAACTATGGTATCGTAAATTTACAATTGAAATGTCATAATTTTTTTTGACTTTGATGTCTTAATTTTATAACTACGGTGTCATAAGTTTACAACTGGGTGTCATCTTAAATTTTGACGTAACGTGCATTAATATCCTTTAGCTTTTTTTTTTTAAATTTATGTATAGTATCGTAATTTTATAACTACGGTATCGTAAATTTACAACTGAGTATCGTAATTTTTTTTTAACTTTCTGAATAAGTACCATAATTTTATAACTATAGTATCATAATTTTAAAACTAAAATATCATATTTTTTCTATCTAGATATTATAAAATTCTTTTAATAATTTTTAATAAGTATATATATATATTGATGGGGCCGGTTGACTCCATGGGCAATAAAGACAGCAATTTTTGGATTGCATCCTATCGAGACGGCCATCCTCAGCGGCCTTCCCGAACGGCTTAATTCTTAGGCGGCCTCGCTACTTTACTCGGCTTTCTTTTGAAGGACGCAATGGATATTTAATTCCATCCACGATTATCCAGGCATTTATTGTCTTATTCTCATTTATGGCTACCACGTTAGCCCTATGGCGTCGGCCTCAACAGCGTCGGCGTCGGCCTCAACAGCGCCTAGTGTCGGCGTCGGCCTCAACAGCGTCGACCTCTTATCGACCTGCATTCACTTGCTAGGCATTTATTACTTATTCTCTCTCATATTTATAGCCTTTATGGCCTCAAGGGCCACGATTATCCAGGCATTTATTGCTTTATTCTCATTTGGCATCGGCCTCAACAGCATCGGCGTCGGCCTCAACAGCATCGGCATCGGCCTCAACAGCGCCTGGCGTCGGCCTCAATAGCGCCTGGCATTGGCGTCGACCTCAACAGCGTCGGCGTCGGCCTCAACAGCACCTGGCGTCGGCATCGGCCTCAACAGCGCTTGGCATCGACGTCGGCCTCAACAGCGTCGGCCTTAACAACGTCGGCGTCGGCCTCAACAGCGCCTTGGCGTCGGCCTTGCGTCTTCGCATTGGCCTTCTGCCGACAACGTACATCCATTTGCTAGGCATTTATTGCCTTATTCTCTTCCGTCTTTATGGCCTCAAAGGCCACAAGCATCCACTCGCTTTAAGGCATTTATAGCATTCTCTCGTATTTATGGCTGCCACGTTAGCCCCTTCGACTTTGCTTTTTCATTCGGCCATGAACAGCTTCGGCCTTTTTCCCTACGGTCTCGGCCTCAGCCCCTTGGTCTATTCCCCTCGGCCGTAAACAGTGTCATGCACGTGAACAGTGTCACATGAACAGTGCCTTACACGTGAATAGTGCCATAACTCCATAATTAATGCTCTACGAGGGACTACTGGCTTCAACTTTAAACGACATCTTCTATCCCAATGGTTGCACTTGGGGCCCACGTGACTAACCTTATCACCCATTGCTGTTCACATAGAGCTTCCACGTGGCTTGCCAACCCGTTTCTCTTTTGCCAAGATCACGGGTGGTTACCGCTATATTATGAACCGTTGCCGATACTTATGGCACATGTTTAGCAGCTGTAGCCGATCTTAACGGAAGATGTGATTCGGCTGTTATCAACGAAGGGTAAGAGGGACCCCCGAACAGGTATATAAAGAGCCCGACCCCCAACGAGGGAGGGGGACTCAATCTCTACTCTTTCATTAAAAAATTCATGTTCTCCAGATCGCTGACTTGAGCGTCGGAGGGTCCCCGCCGGAACCACCGGTCCGGGACTTTTCTTGCAGGTTTCCGGCTGAAGGAGGCGGTCCCTATCATTCCTCTGAAGGCCAACGAAGCATTTCCATCGCTTGACGCTCCTCAAAAGTGATTTGGCGGCAACAGATTGGCGTGCCAGGAAGGGGGGATGTACTGAAGGAAAGAGAGCTCTGTCTCCCTGACCTATAAGTCTTTGTCCCCTCTAAGATAGCCATGATGGTGATGCATGTGCCGAAGGAGGGCATCCGCATAGCCCTGAGCAGCAAAGGACCACTCTCTCTCTATGCTCCTCCCTCACCACCAACCTCAGCTGCTCTAATTAACCAGTTGACCATCCTCAATCAACAAATTCAAGTCTTAAATGCAGCAGTTCATGAGTTGCAAAAGTAACGCCCGTTGGCCACTCAGCAGCAGCCGAAGCCTCTCACATCTTCCATAATAGCTGCACCAGTTAGCCAGCGATTCACCCACGGAAAATCTTCTCATAGAGAAGCTTATCACCATCATGCTTCACCTAAGCACCACCGTGAAGCTTTCAAGAGACTGCGGTCTCCTACCTTCTGCTCGAGCAGCCACTCCTCCCCTTACTCATCCTCTGAGCCGTCTGGGAAGGACCCTAATCATGAGATGAAGGGGCATCTGGATGAACAACACCGGCGGCCAGAGGAGTTCAGTCAAAGGTTTAATAATCAGTCAGAGGCGGCCATCCTTGGCGGCCTTCCTAAACGGCCTCTTCCTCCATAACGGCCACAGCAGCCCCGAGGCTCCATGGAGGCCCAAGACTCCAATGCAGCCTCTAGATCATGGCAGCCCCGGTTTCCTCCACGGCAGCCTCCGGATCCCACGACGGCCTCTTCCTCCACGACGGCCCCTCAGCGGCTTCTGAATCCCACGGCGGCCCGAGACTCCACGGCGGCTCCCAAGTCCATGGCGGCCCCCGGCCTCCACGGCGGCTCCCAGCCTCTCTCTCTCAATGGCCCGAGGCTCCACGGCGGCCCCCGATGTTCACAGAGGTCCCAGGTCCTCCACAGTAGCCGCGTTCCCCAACAGCCATTGTGGCCCAAGACTTCACAGCGGCCTCACTCTCTAGGCGGCCCCTGGCCTCTCCCCGCAGTGACCAAACGAGTGCCAGTTTCGCAATTGCAAGGATAAGGCTCCCAGCCGTCTCACTCAACTCCTTTTCCCCCCAACTCTTGCTTCCACCTTGGCTGGGTAAGGTTTACATGCACACATAATTGAAGGAAGGTGGATTGCATGCACGAGGTTGTGTGCACGCGATGGAAGTCTGTGCTATGGCTGCTGCATCTTAACAATTGTCTTCCAAAGCTATGCTCGTACTGACTCCTCCCATGGACATCGCCAGCTTTGGCCACCATCCCAGCCATGGTCGTTTGGCCAGATCCACGTATCTTGCATCGACGAGCGATGACACCTCTGGCTCCTGAGCCCATGCGGAAGCGGCAGCTAATCTCTTTGATTTCAATGGCAATCTTCTCCTATATCAGAGGATGCTTGCATAGCATTAGGAAGAATCAATTGGTACACAAAGTTATCAATCGCTTCGAGGTTCTTCTTCAGTTGAGCCTCCAGTCCAATGTTCAGAAGCTTCTTGATGTCCCAGAACATATCAATATATCTCTAGAATACCATGGAGTTAAAGTCACCAAAAGCCTTGCTAAAGCTTGTCTCGAACCCATCGGAGCCCAAGAGAGTGTCTAGCTCAGCACCAAACTCCACTTTGAAGATCCTTTCTTCGGTGGCACCACTTCTCGCCATCCCCTGTAAAGATTCCATCACCAAAAGGATCAGCAGTACAGATTTCACCGTGGGAAGGCTTGATCAGCCTTCTGAATTAACTCCCTGTAGAGAAGAAGGAAAAGGAAATAATGTCCACAACATAGAGAATGATCGCTGCAACGCTATGGAGAGAAAAGAGAAGGCAAGCAAGCCTAGTTTCAAAGTCAAGTCTAGCAGCCGGAGAGCCATAAAAATGGCTGCGGCGCAGGATTTCTCCTTAAGGAGCTAAAGATTCAGCAAAGCCAGCTCACCAACCAACTTGATTCTCTGGGGGGCAGACCACCAGCGGGAGAAAGCGTTCAAGCCCGCAGAAGAAAAATAAGGGTGCTGCAAGAGCTAAGTATGCTGCACTTAAGACTTTTTCTTTCATTGATGCTTAAAAATGTCACGCAGATCGACTCTGTATCGACATTCAAGACCAACCTCGTGTTAACGACTCAAAAGCCTGATGTACCATCGGCACCCAAGACTGGCTCTGCGTCGGCAACTAAGACCGGCTCCGCGTCGGCACTCAAGATCGGCTCTGCGTTGGCACTCAAGACCGGCTCCGCGTCGGCACCAAAGACCGGCCCCGCATCGGCACCAAAGACCGGCTCCGCATCGGCAACTAAGACCGGCTCCGCGTCGGCAACTAAGACCGGCTCCGCGTCGGCACTCAAGACCGGCTCCGCGTCGGTACTCAAGACTGGCTCTGCGTCGGAACTCAAGATCGGCTCTGTGTCGGCACTCAAGACCGGCTCCGCGTCGGCACCAAAGACCGGCCCCGCGTCGGCACCAAAGATCGGCTCCACATCGGCAACTAAGACCGGCTCTGCGTTGGCACTCAAGACCGGCTCCGTGTCGGCACTCAAGACTGGCTCCGCGTCGGCACCAAAGACCGGCCCCGCATCGGCACCAAAGATCGGCTCCGCATCGGCAATAAAGATCGACTCCGCACCGGCAATAAAGACCGGCTCCGCGCCGGCACCAAAGACCGGCTCCGCGTCGGCAGTAAAGACCGGCCCCGCGTCAGCACCAAAGACCGGCTCCGCGCCGGCAATAAAGACCGGCTCCGCGCCGGCACCAAAGACCGGCTCCGCGCCGACAGTAAAGACCAGCTCCGCATCGGCACCAAAGACAGGCTCTGCGTTGGCACTCAAGAACGGCTCCGCGTCGGCACTCAAGACCGGCTCCGCGTCGGCACTCAAGACCGGCTCCGCGTCGGCACTCAAGACCGGCTCCGTGTCGGCACCAAAGACCGGCTCCGCGTCGGCAATAAAGACCGGCTCCGCATTGGCAATAAAGACCGGCTCCGTGCCGGCAATAAAGACCGGCTCCGCGCCGGCAGTAAAGACCGGCTCTGCGTCGGCACTAAAGACCGGCTCCGCGCCAGCAATAAAGACCGGCTCCGCGCCGGCACTAAAGACCGGCTCTGCGTCGGCAGTAAAGACTGGCTCCGCATCGGCACCAAAGACCGGCTCCACGTTGGCACCAAAGAATAGCTCCGCGTCGGCACCAAAGACCAGTTCCGCGTCGGCAGTAAAGACCGGCTCCGCACCGGCACCAAAGACCGACTCCGCATCGGCAGTAAAGACCGGCTCCGCGTCAGCACCAAAGACCAGCTCCGCACCGGCACCAAAGACCGACTCCGCGTAGGCAGTAAAGATCGGCTCCGCGTCGGCACCAAAGACCAGCTCCGCGTCGGCAGTAAAGACCGGCTCCGCACCGGCACCAAAGACCGACTCTGTGTCGGCAGTAAAGACCGGCTCCGCGTCAGCACCAAAGACCGGCTCCGCATCGACAATAAAGACCGGCTCCGCGTCGGCAGTAAAGACCGGTTCCGCACCGGCACCAAAGACCGACTCCGCATCGGCAGTAAAGATCGGCTCCGCGTCGGCACCAAAGACCGGCTCCGCGTCGGCAGTAAAGACCGGCTCTGCGTCGGCACCAGAGACCGGCTCCGCGTCGGCAGTAAAGACCGGCTCCACGTCGGCATCAAAGCATGACTCCACGTCGGCATCAAAGCACAACTCCGCGTCGGTACTCAAGCCCGAGTCTCCCCTCGGCACTTAAGCCCGACTCCGCGTCGGCACTCAAGCCCGAGTCTCCCCTCGGCACTCAAGCGCGGCTCCGCGTCGGCACTCAAGCTCGGCACCTAAAGCCCGATGTACCATCGGTACTAAAGCTCGACTCCGGTCAGCACTCAAAGACTGATATACTATCGGCACTCAAGCCCGAGGCCAGCTCGGCACCAAAAATCGAAAACTAACTCTAGTGTTGGCAACAAAGATCATCGGCATAAGGGAAAAGGCACCTGACGACTCTCCAACTATCAGGTCACCCTTCGGGGTTAAAAGGAAACCAACGACTTCAGCAACTCTCGGGTCACTCTTCGGGGTTCAAAAGGCTCTCGACAGCCTCAACTCTGCTTCAGCAGCTTTATCACATCCTCAACGACTTCACAGCGGCTCTAACTCTGCCTCAATGGCCAATAGCCAACTCCCCAGCTCACAGTTGAGGGGCACCCACTTTCAAATTTTATGACAAGTAGAAGACCCAAAGTCAACTCACAGTTAGGAGAAACCGACTCCCCAACTCAGTTGACGGGCATCCGCTTTCGGGCTTTGCATAGGGAGAGGATTACTAGCTGCCAGTCAAGGATAACCCACTTACCCTCAAACTTTGCTTAAAAGTTTTTTGAACAGGCAAAAAGCATGGCTCCAAAGAGCATGAAGACATCTACACAAGATAGCGCCAAAGGAAAAGGGTTTCCCCACCTGGGAGGAATCATAGTTGAAGTTGATAGGAAAGGGTAGATGCAAAGGTAAAAAGTCCTACACTCCTTTCGCTTAGCTAACGCGGGGCACATAAGCTCAGGAGTGTGGGGGGCATTTGATGGGGCCGATTGACCCCATGGGCAATAAAGACAGCAATTTTTGGATGGCATCCTTTCGAGACGGCCATCCTCAGCGGCCTTCCCGAACGGCTTTATTCCTAGGCGGCCTCGCTACTTTACTCGGCTTTCTTTTGAAGGACGCAATGGATATTTAATTCCATCCACGATTATCCAGGCATTTATTACCTTATTCTCATTTATGGCTGCCACGTTAGCCCTCTGGCGTCGGCCGCGTCGGTGTCGGCCTCAACAGCCTCCTATCGACTTGTATCCACTTGCTAGGCATTTATTGCTTATTCTCTCTCATATTTATAGCCTTTATGGCCTCAAGGGTCACGATTATCCAGGCATTTATTGCCTTATTCTCATTTGGCGTCGGCCTCAACAACATCGGCGTCGGCCTCAACAGCCCCTGGCATCGGCCTCAATAGCGCCTGGCGCGTCGACCTCAACAGCGTCGGCGTCGACCTCAACAGCGTCGGCGTCGGCCTCAACAGCGCCTGGCGTCGGCGTCAGCCTCAACAGCGTCGGCCTTAACAGCGTCGGCGTCGGCCTCAACAGCGCCTTGGCGTCGGCCTCGCGTCTTCGCATTGGCCTTTTACGACATACATCCACTTGCTAGGCATTTATTGCCTTATTCTCTCCCGTCTTTATGGCCTCAAAGGCCACGAGCATCCACTCGCTTTAAGGCATTTATAGCATTCTCTCATATTTATGGCTGCCACATTAGCCCGTTCGGCATTGCTTTTTCATTCGGCCATGAACGGCTTCGGCCTTTTTCCCTATGGTCTCGGCCTCAGCCCCTTGGTCTATTCCCCTCGACCGTAAACAGTGTCACATGAACAGTGCCTTGCACGTGAATAGTGCTATAACTCCATAATTAATGCTCTACGAGGGACTTCTGGCTTCAACTTTAAACGATATCTTCTATCCCAATGGTTGCACTTGGGGCCCACGTGACTAACCTTATCACCCATTGCTGTTCCCACAGAGCTTCCACGTGGCTTGCCAACCCGTTTCTACCGCTATATTATGAACCGTTGCCGATACTTATGGCATACGTTTAGCAGCTATAGCCGATCTTAACGGAAGATGTGATTCGGCTGTTATCAACGAAGGGTAAGAGGGAACCCCGAACAGGTATATAAAGAGCCCGACCCCCAACGAGGGAGGGGGACTCAATCTCTACTCTTTCATTAAAAAATTTCTGTTCTTTAGATCGCTGACTTGAGCGTCGGAGAGTCCCCGTCGGAACCATCGGTCCGAAGCTTTTCTTGCAGGTTTTCAGCTGAAGGAGATGATCCCTATCATTCCTCTAAAGGCCAAGCAACATATATCAATAATAAAAAGAAATGGTACAATTTACATAGATCAAACCGAATGCCATGCCGTGTACAAGGTCTTTTCCATAAATCTTTGCCTTTTCGATGCCGTGGCCGGACCGAAGTCGCGCATGCCCGTGATTTCCCGCAGCTTCACGGGCATTTTCGCTGTGGGATATTTAATTCTAGCACGTCGCTCTTGGACCGAAAAGTTAGGGCCTAAAAAGTCAACAGTCAACAGATTTAATTTCATGACTATTTATCATAGGCTTAGTAAACGGGTTAGTTGGAAGCTTGTAATCCGAGTTAGTCCGCTTAAACGTCACCATCACAATACGTCAATCCATTAACCATGTGAAATACCTGGCCATCAAGGCATATTTTAAACCGATTCGAACCTGAATCTTTCTGCCTCAAACCTAACCCTTGAAAATATTAACCAAAGGGAAGAGAATTTGGTTAGCAAAAAAAATAATATAACTTGATGGTCAAGTTTATATTAAAATAATATTATATGTAATTATTTGTTCATTTCATGAAAATATTTTTTTTATTTTAATTTTAGCACTATATTTTTTATTCTTTTAATCTTGCACGCCAAGGACAAACCGCATGTCAGGTAGGTGACCGGTGAAGCATGGATTGCTCTCGTAGTGGTGGTCATATGAAATTGATCTCAAGCCTCTTCATGGAATATTCGTCCACCAAGGATATTTAATCCAAGCTCTTCCCTCTTCTCCATTCCCACCTTCCCATGCTCGCCTTAATTTGTAGATGTGACTGCTGGCCTCTCCTCTCTCTCTTTGTACATAGTTTTCTTCTTAATAAATTGCAAGGCAAGCGTGTCACTTCATGGTAATATACATCCCTTGTTATCAAGTTGTCTAAAGTATTATGTCCATGCTTAAGAATAAATGCATTACTGTCTAACAAAACTTATAGTGGGGCCACTTCAGATGAAATATATATATATATTTGAACAATGAAAATAGAGTTTTTTTTTTCTTCAAAAGAAAAAACTTCAACCTCATGAATCCAATTAAGAGCATCATTTTCAAAATTAAGACTAATTATTGAGCTTCACATTGACTTATAAGGACACACTATCTACCTATGGATTCCAAAACCCACTGTCCGAAGCTTGGATGCGTGATTTCCTCCCCATATGGACAAATGGGATGCCTGTGAATCATCACTACACTGCCCTTCTCTTTGCCTGAAGATCCCAGACGTGAACAATGACAACAAAAAAAAAAAAAAAATTAGGATTTTGATCTACTGTAAGATGGAAAGGTTTGCCTGTTGGACTTTGAAATCCGACATGGGCTCGAGTGAATGTCGGCCATATTTGAGCAAGCCTAGATCTCTGCCTTGAAGATTAAAGTCAATCAGAAGCCCAAAACTTGTGCCCCATACCTACTGATGGCCCATGAACCCCCCAGGTCCCTACCCCCCTGCCAACTGCCTCCATGGCCTGTCCGTCCCCTCTCCTTATCCCATCCCTGGACCCAGCCTCTACGCTCTCCTTTCCTTCTCGTTCTTTCTTCTTCACCCTCTTTCCCCACCAATCCATCCTCTTTGCATCTCTCGATTTGATTTGTATTGGGTTAACTCTGGCTTAATTCAGGTCAAGCTCATTCAGATTTGATTCAGGTTCGAATTTTTTTTTATTGGGCCATGGACCCGGTCCAAAACTTGAAAGATAGGCCTGTCGAGCACAAGCGGCTGACTGGTTCTCAACCCATTCGTTTCCAGAGATAAGCCCCCAAAAGTTTCTGGACAAATATCAGCTTCGGCTTTCTTTTTATTCTCCTCCTTCGCATATGTTTAATCACAGGTTCGTTCATCATATGTTCGTTGATCATTAAAGATTAAAGCGCCTTTCGGTGTTTGAAAAATTTTAAGGTTGATCAACTATCATTTTCTCTCTGAAAAAAAAAAAAAAAAAGAGGAAGAAGAAGAAGAAAGAAACAAAATATCCAGTATAGTGCTTCCTCGGTTGAGCTGTAGACCACGTGAATCTGAGAGTTCTCAAACTTAAGGAAGATTATAATAAACTCACCAAGCAAGCGGCTCGACCTCTTCGGTCGTTACCTACCGGAGTTGCTAAACCAAGTAATGGTGCAAATGTGGGGAGTAATCAAAGGACAAAGCAATGTTGGTGCGAATAAAAGAAACAATCGAAACTAACAAATGGACCGCTATAAAATGCTATTATTCCCCCAGGCCAGACGACTGTATCAACCATCGCATTCCCCTTTCCCCTCTCTGACCATGGAGCCCTCAATCCTCCTCTTCCTCCTCTTCTCCTGCCTCCATCTTCCCTCCTCTGTCTCTGAACCGTACGTCGCCATCTTTAGCTTCGGCGACTCGCTCGCCGACACCGGCAACCACCTTGTCAACGGGCCCAATCCCGTCCTCTCCACCACCCATCCCCCTTATGGCATGACCTTCTTTCGCCGCCCCACCGGCCGCTGCTCCGATGGACGCCTAGTGATCGATTTCATCAGTATGTACTTCACAAGCTCGAATCATGGGCATGAAACCAATTGCACTGACTAATAATCGTTGTCGTTTTTCTGCTGTGTTCTAATAATCGTGCGTGTAGCCGAGGCCTTTGGGCTCCCCTTGCTTCCGCCATCTAAAGCTCACAACACCGACTTCCATAAAGGAGCCAACTTTGCCATCACCGGAGGCACGGCTATGAGCTTCGGCTACTTTCACGAGAGGGGCCTCGAGAGCACTGTGTGGGTCAACGGTTCGCTGGGCGACCAGGTCGATTGGTTCGAGGAGATGAAGCCTTCTCTCTGCAGCTCACCGGAAGGTTGTGATTCGAAAAAACCTCTCTGCCACCAATTACATCTTTGTTGAGTTCGATCCCCTCGATCCTCGAATTTAATCGCCAAAAACATATCGAAAATGGATGCAGAATGCAAGGACTACCTCAGTCGATGTCTCTTCGTCGTCGGAGAGTTCGGAGGGAACGATTACAACGCCTTCTTCTTCGCCGGCAGGGACATCGAAGAAGTGAGAGCTAACGTTCACATAATCGTCGGAGGCATTGTAACGGGTGTCGAGGTAAATTAAGGGTGAAACATAGATTATGGCTTGATTAAGCCTATATGTCTGGATCTAATTTTGGAAATTAGGCAACGGATTAATTAATGGTCGTTGTTTGGGTCATCAAATTTATACCATGCGATGCAGAGGTTGATCAACGACGGGGCGGTGGATCTGGTGGTGCCGGGGGTTTTCCCGATCGGGTGCTTCCCCTTGTACATGAAGCTGTTTGGCACTGGCCGCGAAGAGGACTACGGCCACCGGAGCGGATGCATGAAGAAATTCAACAGTCTCGCTTGGTACCACAACGAAAAGCTTCGCGTGGAATTGGACAAGCTTCAGAAGAAGTACCCATCGACGAGGATCGTCTATGCCGATTACTACGGCGCAGCAATTCGATTCAATCTCGCACCCAAAAACTTTGGTAACTTTTGCAGCCTAGATTTCTCTCTGATTTTTGCTGGTAATTTTTTTGCTCTGCTCTACCATTTACATTGGATTTAGTGGTGATCTGCCTCGGGACTGTCTACGTACGCCACCACACAATTAATTTTCTACCTTCAATAAATTCGATAAATCAGTGCACCTAACGGTTATTTTCACGAATAGCATCGTTCCAGCTCATTGGATGAGCTCTGATGAGCTGAGACGTAGTCCTATTTATTTTCGTTTTGAATGAGCTTATCTACTATTTTAATTACTTGTCATAATCTATATTAACTCCTGATAATTAAGAAGCATGATGGATGACACGAGAAAAAAAACATCGAGCCGCCGGTCAATGAGACCACTGGCGGCTACTGCTACTGAAAAACAGTCATCCATTGTCTCTTCTTCGATCAGTTATTCTAAATGAAACGAAAGTCACTTGTTGAAGTGGCATTTTGTGATTCGACCGACTCTCTCATGGTTGATGAGATGCCGATTCGAACAAAGAGGTTGGATGGTATCAATTCTCATGAGTTGGAGCAAGTTGCCCGTGGGTGCCCTGTCCTGTTACCCGTGGGTTGGGGATGGATTTGCTGGGGGGCACTACATGCCTTGTAGTGCGTTGCATTCAAATTGCAAGGTGGTACCAACTTTAGAGAACATCACATAGACCAATGGAGAGAAGTTTTCATGCTATCCACGTTTGCAAGCGTTGCACGAGGTTGGAGGAGGTTAAAGTGCGGAAAAAGAAAAAAGAAAAGAACATGTCAATGGCTTGTAGACGTAGCAATGATAACGTCGACGAACTTTATTAAATAAAAATAGTTAAAAAAAAAAACTCACCTATTGCGCGAAATGATGTCACGTGCGGTGGCTCCCACCAAACGTAACACGCCAGCTTTCTTGCGGAGGGTGGAGAGTTGTAAATTTTCCACCGTCGATGCTTGGCGACGCGCGCCGCCTTCGTAGCCTTTTCAGAAAGAAAGGGCGCCGCCGTGGCTGAAGGCAGATGATATCTCTGGGCATCAATCATTTCCTTCAATAGCTTTATCCAATTTCTCAAATAATTTTTTTTTCTCTCCAATTATGTTATGTTGAGATATCTTTCGTTACCAAATTTTTGGATCTTAATTTTGAACCAAGGCATAATCTATTAAATAAATTGTATTATATAAATATGAAAAAATTAAATTTAACCTAAAATGGGACTTAGATGGTAAATAGGTTAGAAAATATAAAACACAGAACTATATCTAGTTTTATATTAGCTTTAGTCATTATTTACCATGGATTTGGTTGTGAACTTGTGATCCGAATTAAGTCATGAGTCTATTATCTTCTTGACGTAGTCTTATTTGCAATTATAATGTTTTTTTAGTCTAACGAATGCATGGTTTGTGCCGTGCTAGAAATTACAATCCTAACACATATTCATTGCATGCAATATGGTCAGGATTCACCCATGGGGCCATGAAAGCTTGCTGCGGGGATCGTAGCAAATACAACGTCAATATGCAAGCGAGGTGCGGTACATCGAACGCAACGGTGTGCCAGGATCCCGAAACGTACGCAAGTTGGGATGGGGTTCACTACACCGAGGCCGCTCACCGCTTCATTGCCAAAGGTTTGCTGGAAGGCCCCTACGCCGACCCGCCGATAATGAGCCTCCGCTCCCTTCAAGCCTCTGCAAGTATCTTAACAAAAAAATAAAACACCACGTCATGTATCAATTAGTCAGCTAAAGGAAAAAACATTTTAAAAAAAAATAAGAAAAAAAAAAGCTGGTAGAAAAGAGTATCCGATGATCTTTGTTTTGTATTTAATTTCTTATCATTTTTGAAGACCCTGGCTAGCTCAAATATTTCGTTCACCAAGTAGCTAGAATCGTTATTCACATAATAAGACTATATGAATACGTACGTGCTATTGATTTATTTAATGGTTTAGCAGCGAAATTATTGTTGTCGCAGTTTGTAGCATGATACGTTCTCTTAGCGTATGTGAAGTTATTATTGTGTGATTTCTGGCCCGAGTGTTTCAGTTTCCCGTTGTTGCTAAGATGAATGGATCAGATTGTTTTATGATTCAATTCAGTCCTGATCATCAACTCAGTTCTTGATTAATTCAGTCTTGATCTGATCAGATTTGATCCAAACTGTATTTAAAGAACGATGGGTTGGATTAGGCTCAACTATTAGATTTGATCTAAATTCAGAATTGGATCTGAGTCTTATATTTTTTAATCCGATTCAATCCATATATTATTTGGATCTAACTTAGGTTAATAGAAAATAAATAAAACTACCCCAATTTGGCTCAATCTATAAATTTTAATTTTAAAATTTTTATCTTTCTGAACTTTAATTATTTTTATGGATTCATTAAGTGAACTTTCATTTCAACTTTTTTTTTTTTGAATTATATCTAAATATTTTATATATCATTATTTATTTTGATAAATTTTTATTATAATATTTTTAAGTAAATTATTAAATATTTTAAAAATCATAATATGTAAACTTAAGGATAATCATTCACTTATAGAGAATTAAAATTAAATTTAAATTAGTTCTTTTAATCTTGTTTAATTTTTTAATAGATTTATTTTTGACTATCAATTACTAAATTTTAATTGTAAAGTAGTACTTAGATGCTTAACTCAAATATAAACATAATCTAACTTAATTCCATCTTGAATATCAATATTTTGAGTTAAATGCAAGTTATGCTTGACCCTAAATCAACTTGAGTGATTTATTGGGTCTATTTTTTTTTTTATGGATTTGATCTGATCCTATATGATAAGTAAATGGATATTATATTTGAATCCAAATTGTAATTTAAATATAAAATTAAATTAGATTGGAATTAATCATGATGCGATTTAGCTTGACCTATTTGTAACCCTACTCGCATTTCTTTCATGCATCTATGTCCATGTTAATCAAACATTCAATTTCTCTCATGCCTTGATGCAATATTATATCCTTGCAGTAGACGCCATGAGGTACGTTTTTCGGGTCCACCACTAGTTCATGCCTCACTCGATGGATGGCCACTTAAATTTGTTATTTTATTGAAAGTCATTAGCAAACATCTTCAATGCCTAAGTTGGCACCATGCTTTGCTTTTTTTGAAAATAATGTCCGAAAAGCTTGCTAATGGACTTCGGTTGATAAAGGCAGACACTAACCTTCGATTAGTTAATTCAAAAGGGATAAGATGGCTTGGATCTACATACGGCAATCAGAGTACAAAGAAGACTGTAGGGTGATAATTTGAACAGAAAATCCCATGCAAGGGTTATTACAAATTGAAAAAAGTTGCCAGCAATTTTTAAAACTAAACGAAAACATTTGATCGTAAATTGATTCATTGTATTTATTATTATTCATGTGATACATCTTGATTCAATATTATTTCTTAAGCATTAGCATGTGTCATTGAGTCATTGACCGCTTAAAATCCTTTTTTTTTTTTTTTTTTACGTTATGTATGGCAAAAGATGGTTTATGTGAAAAATTCATATAATGCATTACTTTCCATGTGATACCCCAAAAATATTGAATAGAAAAAAAAAAATTAAGTGCTTATAACTCAAGTTTATCTTTTATCAATTAACTTCTACTTGAGTTCTTATGATCACGTAGTTTTGGCCCATCAACGATTTAATTGGAATAGCAAATGAGCTTGATGCATTATACATAGTATTAGAGCTAATTTAAATGTACGAAAGTTTATAAGTAAATTAAAGAAAATGACTACTCATAGGATGATGACACCAATGATTCAGATCGAAATAGAATTTGGCTAACTTATGATGTGCAATGAAAATATCGCATTATAAGAAGAAATGTAATATGCAAAAATAATTTTTCATCGAATAAAAAATAAAAGACTTAAATATTTATAATTTAAATTTATTTGTTCCTAATTAATTTTTATTAAAATTTTAGAATCATATGATTTTAACTTGCTAATAAATTAATTAAGTTATATTTCATAGGCCATCAAAATTAAGCTTGATATAATAATAATAATAATAATAATAATAATAATAAATGCTTACACTTCGGTCCCAATGTAAGCATGCTAATGACATTGACTTGGAAGTGGGAGACAAGTGCGACAGCAACTTATGAAGTGATGTCTCATAGCAACGTTTGTCATGATATTTATAATTGTGCACAACAAACAAGGGACGTGGTTGTTGGAAATAAATATAAAATAGATATTTCTAATTTTCAACAACGATCGGTATGCAATGAGATTATTGATTCACTTGACTTGTTTGGTAAAATTAATGATACCACATAATTTTTCTTAATTATTATAGTCCTAACAAAGTTATTATTGTCCAGAGGGGTTGTCTTGTAAAGTTTTTGCCAAATATTTGTTATAAATAAGTCTTTCATCATTTTTATATCTTACTATTTGTCAAAAGAAAAAGTTCAAATATTTAAGATTCTATTATTAATATGTAAAATTTGAAACGTTTTGATGTCATAAATTCATTTTGAAAGAAAGCCTTTTGTGGAGCTTACTTTAGTTGCAAGTTTTATCTAGATTTTACTTATGGATGCCACAAGGTATATATAACTAATTATATATATATAATTTTATGTTCAGTTTTAACACTAAAAAAATTAAAATAACTTTTAAAACCATTTATTTAAAAAAGTTAAGCCCAATCTTTGTAACCGCATTAGTTTGTTAAGTTTGCAAGTGAATCATGCGTCAATCGGTTATGTAAAATAAAAATCAACTACCCTATTCGAATTCGATCTAAAATTAAAATAAATTTATTTTTATCATGTAAATAAAAACTATATCTTATATTAATCCAACAACATAAATAAAATAAAATTAAATTAAATAAAAAAACATGTACAACTTTTTTAGTAAATTAAATTAAAACATAACACAAATTATAACCATTAAAAATAATAATTTTTATTATCTTAAAAAAATTAAGGGCTCGTTTGGTAGTGGATTTGAGTTAAATTTTTTTATTTTTAAAAATAAAAAATTCAATCTGTATCACGAAAAATATGTTTGATCGCTTTTGAAAATATTTTTTTTAAAATAATTTTAAAAATATAAATAAATTTAAAAAACATCGAAGCAACGTTTTTTTTTGAATTGATATCTTTTTCAGATTTTACCAAAATTAACAAATTAAACTTTTTTTCTACTTGTCACGATCTTTTTCCATGTGATTTTTTTTTTCGAAAGAATAGTTTTCAAAAACATCAATAAAACATATTTTTAAATACTAAAAATTAAGAGAATATAACTCAAATTTTTGGATATAATCTATATGTTTTAAAAATAATTTTTTGAATCATAATTCAAATAGGGCCTAAAATTTTTAGATACTCATAATCGGTTTAAACTGCATTTTAAAAACCTAAATTCGAAACTGAATAATCTATGGTACTTCACTGTTTAAATCTTAATTTTTTTACTCAGTTCGGCTTAAAGACCCATAAAAACTCTATCCTTTTAAGCTAACCATGGTACATATGGTTATGCAATTCATGAAGGAATTTCACTGAAGTCGGTCATTTCTTTTCTTTAAATTAAAATATAAATCCATCGCCTTCCCCTATTTAAAAAAAAAAAAAAGGAAAATGAGGATGAGATATGTCCTTTCCTTTTTCAGAATATACGTGCAAGATTCATTCCAATGGAAGGTAAATTTAAGGTAAGGGGCAGCTGAATCGTCAACATTGGTGTATTATTCTTTCCTTTTTTTCGGCCAAAGGCCCACGTGCCGCATAAACCCTATGCCATTTTTAAACCCACAACGTGCTGCAATACGGTGAATTTGCCAGTTTGCGTTTGTTGTACCAACTGCGAGCAGCCTACCTTTCAAAAGCGCATATTTGAACACTGATGAGGTTCAAGAATACGCAATTCATGGATCTGCTTTGAATTTTGACAGCTTTAATTATTAAAGCTTCTCTATTGCCTCGATGGCGTATTGGTATACGATACACATAGCTTGGAAGCTTCATTTTAGAGTTTATCAAAATTAATTTTAATAAAAATATTTAAAAAGTTGTATAGGCTCAATATTTATTATTCGTAAGACTGATGAAGTATTGCTTGCAGCTAGTGGCTTCAGCCTCCTAAGCTCTTCAATCCTTTTGACTAAGCTTTATACAGTCTGAACATGTATTTTATATGCCACTCAGATCCTCTATGCTCATTGTCTATTCATAAAGGAAGACTCTACTACTGTCATTCGATGGATTCGATAAGATTATTGTGATCATATTTCTACCAATCCTTTACTTCATGATATCTGGGCTATTCTTTGAAAGATTTATGCAGTTCAGATCCAACATGTTTACCGAGAAGTTAATACGGTGATGAATTGGATTAATTTTTACTAAACTAATATGATCACTTATTTTTATAAAAATAAAAATAAAAGCACATTATTGAACGATTTGTTCGATAAGGCAACGTCGAGGAGATAGATTAGAGCTCCAGACGCCACCTCACGTCACGACATTTTCGTTAAATATGGATAGATGAAATGCAAGCTGCGGTTTAAAGTTGGTCTACGAGCAGGTAGGATTAAAAGATGCCCACCCTCTTCATATATTACATTTGTTTGCTTGATTGCTCGTAAATGTGTTTAAAGACGTGCACATTCTCTTTCTGTTGGTTCCGATAATTTTGACCTCTGTGAATTTTCTATTGATTTGGCAGTGAATCGGTATACAATTTTTTATTTCTTGAAAGCCCCACATCAGGATTTATCAAAATCAACTTTGATAGAAGTGTCCGAGGTAGATTTGGTGGTTCTGCTTTCATCATTCATGGGCCATAGGGAGATATATTGGCCGCGGATGGTTTTGGCACCCAGATTTTTCTGTTCATATTACTGAGCTTTATGCTGCTTGGGCAGGTATTTCTTATGCCTTTCAGATTCTTAGGTGTGTGATTGAGGGTGATTCGATGGTAGTCATTGGGTGGCTGAGAAAAAAAAATTTATCTCAAGCCCCTACTATATATTCTCAGGGACATATGGTCTATCTTGCAGAAAACTGATACTGTCCAGATACGGTACATATATCGTGAAGCCAATGCGGTGGCTGATTGGGCGATAGCTTCAATGGCTCAGCATGTTGATTATTGGATTTGAAGATTGGATGACCCTTGTTTTACTGTTTTACTATAAATTTATATTTTGATATATCTGAATTGTATCACATTATACTAGTATGATCGTCCGTTTGTAAAAAAAAAAAAAAAAAATTGACGTGCACGTTCTCCATCTCATTGCAAATCTGCTTTTAAAAAGTGTAGATCAGATATAGCCCCTTTCTGACCTCCAAGAGCGAAGAAAAGAAGATCCAAATAAGAAATATAATATCATTTCCAAGGCGTGCTGGCTGGTGGTCCCGTCCTTTTTTATTTCTTTTTTGTTTGGCTTGGACCTGGAATCTCATTTCGTGAGACATTTGATATTTACTTTTGCAAGAAGAATTATTTTTTATCTAAAAAATTTATTTTAAATTTTGTCGGACCATTGTACGCTTGTCAATAAGTGCACACGTTTGTATGGACTAGTAATTGAAACATGAACTCACATTTTTCTTAAGAAAATATATTGATGTTAAACTGGTAAGAGCAGATCAATTTAACAATATCCATACATGGGACAACTTCCGTTTTAAAAAGTGGCTAAATTCTCATTATTTTTTTCTATAATTTTTTATTTTTGCATTATTTTATTTTTATCTTGTAAGCAATGTTATAATTTAATATTTTTTTTTGATAAAGACGAGCGACCACACTAGTCTAGTATGAGTCAGTCCAGATATATCAGATTACAAAATTTGTAACAACACAGGGGGACATGGTTCACCCATCGTCCATATCCTATATCCTACATGCTGAGCCACGGTCGTCGCTGCCCAGTCAGCTGCCGTATTGGCTTCACGGAAAACATGATGAATCTGGGCAGTAGCCATCTCCTGAAGCATGATCCAAATATCTCTCAAGATTGGATTGGTGGATACATTAGGAGCACTCTCTTTCCGTATTCACTGTATGACAGTCATAGAGTCTTCCTCAATAACAAGCCTCTGAGCTCGAAGAGTCTGCAACCCATAAGAAATACCTGCCCATGCAGCGCAAAGCTCAGACATGAAAACCGAGAAGTCCAGTGAGTCAAATCCATCCGCCGTAATCATATTGCCCTGTGAACCGCGTATGATGAAGGCTGAACCAGCTAGCTGAATCAGCTAGTCTGTCGCGAACACTCTCATCAAAATTGATTTTGACAAACGGAAGGGCTTTCAGAAAATAAAATTTATTGTTGAAGGAAGTTTTATTGCCTTTTATAGCAGGCATGGGGCACAAATATAGTTTTATCCAGAATGAGTGGGTTCGAGGAGCAGAAAAGGAAAATGAAAGTCTTATCCTTTCTTAATGAACCTAAACTTAAACCTCAATCGACCCAAACATTTTGAATGAGAACCAGCCCTCAACTGAAATCATGGGATATATTTTAGGGCCAATTTCAACATTTTACAGGGACCCTTGCCGAGTCTGCTCAAATCTCTTATAGGATAATATTATCATAATCTTTATATATTTACTAGAGATAATAAATTGCATCAATAGATCATATGTATAATACTAAATAAATCAATCCAAATTTGATCTGTTTGTTAATTATGGTAGAAATTTAAATTTGAACCTAATTTATGTATTATATAGGTTACGCGATTCATTTAATAATCAGATTATGTTTCAATTGATATGAATACGTAACCTATTTTGGTCAACTCATAGCCTGAAATCAAAATTTACTATATCTAACTTGTTTAGCTCATCTAATACTAATTCAATCATAAAGTAATTATATTTTATAATTATAAAATAATTTAATAATAATTTTGATAGTTGGAAAATTAAAGAATGAAATTAATTTATATAAGTCAAATAGGCTTAGTCGGTAGTGTTCGGATTCACGGATCATCTTATATATATTAATTCATTTAATGATTAAATCGTTCGATTTCAAATTAATAGATCAATTAAAAGCATGATTTATTTATTAATTATTCTTAACAGGTCTATATATCCTGTTTCAATACGAATTTATTTGTACTCTAACCTCTTGTCAAATTTATCTTGTTTTTTGCAGTCTTCTTCTCTGATTGAATTAGGTTTCCATCTGTTCTGTCAATCCAACAAACGACATGAGGTCCCGCAATCTCTCAAATATGCATTGATATTTAGCGTTAAAAATTTTCGTTTTTTCAACATCCAACATACGACCATTATGAACGGGCGAACTGTCACCATATATATATATATATATATATATATATATATACACACACATATGATCTCATGCAACGCGTTCTTGTTAAATATATTGGAGTCCTTATGGTGAAGAGGATATAAAGAATGATCAGTCCACCGCATCCAAAGGACTGAATTAATGTTGAGTGCACGTCGTCGTTTAGAATTTGTTTAGCTGCGAACGGTTAAGATTATTAGATGCATGAGGATTATGCATTTTATGTCAGTTGTTGTGATTTAATTTCCTTCAATGCGCCATCTCTGAGCTCTAACATCTTCTATGAATATGAACAAATTGCTGCCCCTTCCCTTAGACTTCCCTTAATGGGATATAGGTAGTGTTTGATAGCCCATAAGCTATCCCTGGATAAATGTACGGGATAGCATTTATCCATAGGATAGCTGAGGGAATAAGCATTTTTAAAAATACAAGTTTGCCATCAAGGGATATAATCCCTAGGGAATAAGTTTAAGGGATAACCCATGGTTAACCATGGTTAACCATGAGTTATCCCCCTAGTTAAAGTTGGTTATTCCAGATATATCTCTTTACCTATACATTTGATGATCAATGGGATAGTCAAGGGATATAGGGATAGTAAGGGAACAAACTCTATCCTTATCTTATCCCCTATATTAAACACTACCTTAGTATCACATGAGCTTAAGGCCTCTGTCCTTTGGCAGCTTCTCGGTCCATGGGCCGAGACAGGAAGGAAGTTAGCGGCTGATGTGATGAAAAAACAGGCCTGCATACTCAAAGAGTGCGCATCGGATGCGCTCATTGACTGTGACCGTGCACCTATGCAAGCGCATATACAAAGTATGTTACGATTCATTAGACCATAAAACACGCGGGCACATAGCCAATAGCCACGCCGCGTGCACCGGGAGCGGTGCACCCCTCCCAAAACAGGCAGCTTAGCTACCTCAGAAGTCAGCAACTCCGAGTCCTCAACCGCCACAATGCTTTAAAGCGTGTTCCAAAATATAAATTAAAGATTAATTCGGCATCGTCAACGGCAACCAACTGGAATAATTTAAATCGTCACGATCAAGGCACCATACTATGTCAGGGAAAAGAACAAAGCGCGGTAGCAGAGATCTATAAGAAGAGCACGCCTTCAGCTAGCTGCTAACAGGCCGTCAATCAATCGTCTATCCCCATCACCTTATTTTTTTCACCAAACCATGAAGAAGCTCTCGGTCCTCACCTTACTACTCTTCATCGAATGCTTCCACGTCTCCTATTCCTCCCATCCTCCACGGCCACGCTATGATGCAATGTTCAGCTTCGGAAACTCCCTCGCCGACACCGGTAACTTCCTCATCACCGGTGCCCAGCCCTTCCCTGGCATCGGTAGGCTCCCTTATGGCGAGACCTTCTTTGGCCGCCCCACGGGCCGCTGCTCCGATGGACGCTTGGTCATCGACTTCATCGGTATATATTTATATATCCCTGTCCTCCTCCCCCTCGATCCATCATAGTACTTGATAACTAACCACAAATATATTTATATATCTTCTGCTGTAGCCGAGGCATTTGGGCTCCCATTGCTGCCGCCTTCTTTGGCAAAGGGCCAAAGCTTCCGACAGGGAGCAAACTTCGCCGTCGTAGCTTGCACGGCGCTTGACGTAGCCTTCTGGGAACAGAGAGGACTTGCTGGTATATTCTGGACCAATGATTCCTTGAACGTCCAGCTCCAATGGTTCGAGCAGCTGAAGCCTTCCCTCTGCAAAACAACAGAAGGTGATGAACGTTTAATTTGTAACTAATGCTAGCCATCTATCTATATATAATTTATCTCATGCTTGCTCGGCACTCATGATGGAGTAAACGAAATGCATGCAGAGTGCAAAGACTACTTCGGTAAATCCCTCTTTGTAGTCGGAGAGATTGGAGGGAATGATTACCACTTTCCCCTTCTCAACAATAGGACCTTGAAGGAAGTAAGCACGTACGTGCCTAAAGTAATCGAAACCATTTCAAATGCTACTGAGGTACGCGTCTAACACTTAATTAATAATGTCTCTTGAAAACCAGCTGTCCGTAACTTTTAGATTAATGTACCTTGGTGGTGTTAAATGTTAATTACTTCCTAACAGCTAGCTCCATCTAGATAACTTCGGAGATTTCTCGGGTTTGTATAGTACTTAATCATTAATTGATAGGCTATTAATTGTGGCAAACTTTAATTTCATGCAGATTCTAATCGGCCACGGGGCTGTTGACCTAGTTTTGCCTGGGGTGCCACCATCGGGTTGCTTTGGACTGCTCTTAACGTTGCTCCCTGGTTCTAGCAAAGAAGACTATGAACCGCAGACTGGATGCCTCAAGAAATTAAACGAATTAAATAGATATCACAACAAATTGCTTCGCCGGGCGATAGAAAAACTCCAGAGCAAGTATCCAGGGGTCAGGATAATCTATGCCGACTTCTACGAACCAATCATTCAATTTGTACGGTTCCCCGAACGCTTTGGTAAGTCTCTTTCCATAAACACGTATGGCCTTCCAATCAGGCAAATCCTCGTATCCATTTTGATACTTGATCCTTTGTTGGACTAAGATATAACTATGAGGACTTGCCGATGTTAATTTCGTTCAAGTCCCTGATTCAATATTATAATCTATATGAAGTTATTCATCTATTGGCTCTGCATTTAATTGTCATGCTTTCAACGTTTCGCTTCTAATTAAACCTTAATTTTGAGCCATGCATGGTGCCCTCCTTTCTTAAGCATTCAGTTAATGTTGCAGGCTTTAGCAATGCGGTTCTGATTACTTGCTGCGGTGGAGGTGGTCCCTATAACTTCAACCCACAAGCCAGGTGTGCTGAGCCTGGCGCCACCGTATGCAAGGACCCATCCAAGTCTATAAGTTGGGACGGCATCCACCTAACCGAAGCCGCTTACCACTACATCGCCACGGGTTGGCTGAAGGGTCCCTACGCCAACCCACCCCTTCTGAGCCCTCGGCTCCTACATTGAAAGCTACTTTAATCATGGCAAGGTGCAAATTGTTTGGAGGACCAAAAAATAAAAAAAATAAAAAACCACCAGGCTCTGCCTGCCTGTAGTTGGAGTAGAAATTTGTTGGCTTCTATTGGTGGTGTTGTAAGATTTGTGGACTTATTGCTCTTGTAATGACCTTCCGTTGTTTGCTAGTGATATTGATGATGAATTGATGCTGTTAGATCTTTTTGTTGTAGCTTCACATTTCTTTCCTATGTTGGACTTTGTTATAATCAAAGTTATCAGATCCGAATCACGGTTTGGTTGATGAACCGGTGAACCAGATTTCCAACAGATCTGATTTTTTTTAATTGGACTAGTTATATAACTGATCCTATTAAAATTAGATAAGTCAAATAGTTTTTTATTGACCTGGCCCGCGATCTAATGTAAATTGATAGAATCAGTTCGATTTTTTCATGATCTTTTGCTTTTTAATATAAATAATTTAAATATCAGTATTATTTTTAGATTTTTTTCGTCTTTTAAGTCTAAATTTCTGTTTTCCTCTTCTTTAATCGATCTCTCTCCCTCATCCCTCGTTCTATAACCATATATAGTATTTCAAATATTATTATTTTTTAAAAATTAAGATTAATTTTAAGCATTAAAGTACTGGATATTAAATAATTTAATTTGAATGATTTAAATTTTAAACCGATCAAATTAGCTAATTTTTTTTATTCATTATTATGAACGATACTTTTTAAATTTTAATTATTCATGTGGATCATTGACCCACTGATTAACTTTTGAACCATTAATATTTAGTTCCTCAAAAAATTTAATGTCTGATATATTTAATTTATAATATAACTTCATCTTCCCCTAAGTTGGTGGTTGCGGTTTTGAAAAATCTTAGTCTTAATCTTTGTTTATGAACAAAACGCAATCCAAAGATATCTTAGCACAATCATAGAGCATCATCGATCTAGTTGCTGTTTGCTACACCCTCCAGCTCTTAAATTTTTTGATAACGTGAGTACGAGGCATTGCTTCGTTGCGTGTTAGGTGCAAACGAGAATTTCTTTTGGATCTACAATTATTGATTTGATAATTTCACAAGTTAACTAAGTGCATGCCTACGCTTGATAATAAATTCATGAGCTGCAACAATTTTTTTGGCCATGTGATAAGAAAATTGTGAGCATGGATCAGTTCATGCTGACTCAATTGGAATGAGAATAAGAAGATATCTTGAGGCATTGAGTAGCTCTAGATTGTAATCGAAATCGGGCCAAGTATGATCAACTCAGAACCGATCCAATAGAAATCTATTAGTAGATTCGAACCGATCCAATAGAAATCTATTAGTAGATTCACACACACACACACACACACACACACACACACACACACACACATACATGCATATATATTTACATTTGTACACATTTATATAAAGCCAATTTATCAATTGGGATGGCTAAAGTTTTTATTTCTTATAAGGACTTGGGTTTGAATCTTGTAAAAAATATATATTAAAAATTTTAAGTTTGACCACATTTATTCTTTTTAAGCCTAGGCTCTAAAATTTTTACAGTCGGGCTCATGTTACTAGCCCTATTTA
This sequence comes from Calamus simplicifolius, assembly GCA_900491605.1. Classification (NCBI taxonomy): domain Eukaryota; kingdom Viridiplantae; phylum Streptophyta; class Magnoliopsida; order Arecales; family Arecaceae; genus Calamus; species Calamus simplicifolius. The sequence continues at coordinate 309,275 of UESW01004587.1, read as the reverse complement.
AATATTTTTAAATGAAAAAAATTATTTTTACGTTAAATATATTTAAAATAAAATTTTGAGTCAAAGCAATTTTTTTTTTTGATTTGTGTCGATCTAAAATTTGAATAAAATTAGACTTAAATTCGATCCTTGGGACTAAAAAACTTTGGTTATGTACATGCATCGGATGATTCCTATCATATTTGGGATTCATTTCTCTTAATTTTGTTTGTGCCTCTCTGATAGCCGCTTATTATAGGCGGTTGACATGATGAGAGAGCGCTTGGCTTGTAGATGGACTTTGAGGTGTCATACTCATTCAATTATAAATCATTTCGAGTCAACATAACCTGACCTGATCCAAGCCAACTGACCTCTTCTTCATAATGCTGAGCCCAATCAATATTTGAACTCAACCTATTGTTCAAGCAGGTCCATTGGCTTCCTAATCTCTCGCATTCTAGCATGGTAGTTTGCCCAAGATTGAATACAGGGGAACAACTTTATGCATCACCCTTGATGCATAAAGGCGTACATTGATGCATGGCTAATAAGCTGTGGCGCGTCCTGCACAGATGCTTGTACAGGCATGTAGTCAATGAATGCATCCGATGTATATCTTTATGCATTGAAGGTGATGCATAAAGACTTTTCTTGAGTACAGGTTCCAATAGGTTTTTCTTTTCACATGATCTCTATGGTGTTAAGAGTCTGGCCCTGTCCTCTTCGGACCTAAACCGGAGGAGTCCCGATCATCGCCATTCGTGGTTTACGAGATGGATGATTGGATGGACTTGGATCCTGCTATATATATATATATATATATATATATATATATATATATATATATATATATATATATATTTGGAAGAGGCGGGCAATCACACTAGTCTAGTGCGAATCAACCCAGATACATCAGAATGTAAAATTTGCAACAGTACAGGGGGGCAAGGATCATCCACCCTCCATAGCCTATAACCTGCATGCTGAGCCACGACCGCCGCTGCCCAGTCAGCAGCCATGTTGGCTTCGCGAAAGACATGACGGATCTGGGCAGAATCCATCTGCTGAAGCATAGTCCAAATGTCCCTGAGGATCGGATTAGTGGAAACATCAGGAACACTCTCCTTCCGCATCCACTGTATAACAGTCATAGAGTCTCCCTCAATCACAAGCCTCTGAGCTCGAAGAGTCTGGGAAGCATAAGAAATACCAGCCCAAGTAGCGTAAAGCTCGGACATAGGGACAGAGGAGTCCAGAGTGCCGAATCCACCAGCCGCCAACATGTCACCCTGAGGCCCACGAATGATGAAAGCTGAACAGGCTAGTCTGCCACGAACACTCCCATCAAAGTTGATTTTGACATACCCTGGAGGAGGGGCTCCCAAGAAATAAAAACCGTACGCCGGTTCGCTGCCGGAGCAGCAGGGGAACCCCAGAGGCCAGAGATGTCATAACCAACAGAATGAATAGCACGGGCACAGTCCGCAGACACAGATCTGATCCTCCTCACAATCTGATGTGAAGAAATACAGTCCTCCGAGAAAATAATCTGATTCCTCGATAGTCAAATCTGATAAGCCGTCATCACCCAAAGACCACGAATATGCTATATTAAATGTTCTCTTGACAACACAAGCCGTCATCGAATTGTACCCATCCCATTGCCAATTTAAACTGGTTCTCAAAGTACATGGTTTAATTAAGCTGGCTCTCGAAGTACACGGCTAAGATGCTATCATCTAAATCTTTTTAAATTAATTTATTTTGTGTCAACCCCAACCCTCTAACTTCTTCCACGACAAATTCAAGCGTGGTGGCTATTAGTTGTTAACTGTTCACTCATTAAAATAATTTTAAAAAAATTAAGGTCAACTCTTACACTGGTGATTCAAGTTATGCAACGTGGAAGCAACAATAGTTTGTTTTACTATCCAATCCGAATCCGTTTTTAATATTCCAAAGCCGAAACGAATTTTAAAACTCTTAAAAAAAAAAAAAACGTTAAACCCAATCTCTATAATCAAATTAGTTTGTTAAATTTGTAACTGAGTTTATGAGATTCACTTATGAAAATTAGATTAGATCAAAACCAGTTATCGCATTCAAATTTGATTTAAAATTAAAATAAAATCATTCTTATCATAAATAAAAAAAATATCATTATATCAAATAAAATTAAAATAAACTAAATAAGAATCATTTACAAGTTTTTTAAAATAAAACATAACATAAACTATAATCATTAAAAATATAATAATTTTTATAACGTTCAAAAAACTGAATTTTTTGAATAACCTATTTCTAAATTTAAACTCAAGCGATTTAAATCGAGTTTTAAAATTTCAAGTTCAAAATTGAATGGTAATATTTTACTATCCAACCCTATTTATGATTCAGTTTGTTTTAAATACCTGCAAAAGTTCTATCCGTTGCCATCCATGGATATAGAATAGAACTCAAAGGCTCCTTGTAAACTAATCATGGTACGTATATCAAGATATGCAATTCATGAAGGAATTTCACTTAAGTGATCAGTCAATTTTTTTTCTTTAAATTAAAATATAAATCCATCGCCTTTCCCTATTAAACAAAAAAAAAAAACAAATGAGGATGAGATGTGTCCCTTCCTTTTTCAGAATACACGTGCAAGATTCATTCCAATAGAAAGTAAATTTAAGGGAAGAGGCCGCTGAATTGCCAACATTGGCGCACTAATCTTTTTTTTTTTTTTTTTTCGGCCACAGGCCCATTTGCCACATAAATCTTACGCGATGAGTGGGACTTTGTGCATAGATGCGACGCAGTTAGAACGCATCATTTGCGGTGATTAACTATGCGGATACGACTATATATGTTAAAAATAATTTTATTTTTTTATTCATCACAATATTTAAACCCATAACATGTTGCAATGTAATAAGCATGGCTTTAAAAATTGAACCGAACTAACTGATTGAACCAAAAACTAGTCATCAATCCAATCTAATTTTATTATTAAAGTTGATCTTTATATGACCCTGTAAATACCGAAAAAATCCATTGAATCGATTAGGATTCTAAAAAACTGGCTCGATCTTGATTTTTAAACTTTTAGTTTTGATAAATAAAATTAGGGTTGAATTTTTTAAATTTTAAATTTTTTATTTGGATTGATATTTATATTTTATTATTTTTAATTTATAAATTAAAAATTAGGTTAAACTATAGAATTAATCCCTATATTTAAGGGATTGTGTCACTTTGGTCCTTAAACTTTAAAAAGTTATAAAAATAATTCTAAATTTTTTTATTTAATGGTAAGGATCAAAGTGATACAAAATAGAAAGTTTAGAATTATTTTTACAACCTTTTAAAGTTTAAGAACCAAAACGATACAAAGGGTTAATTCTATAGTTTAGCCTAAAAATTAATTATAACATAATTCTATTTGATCAAATCGATTTATCCAATCGAACTAATTAACTCACGTTTCAGATATCAAGCCGATTTATTGATCGACTCGATTTTTATTGGTAATGAATTTGCCAGCCTGGCTTTGAAAAGTGCATTAAACGATTTTTTCGATAAGCCAACGTCGAGGAGATGGATTGGAGCTCCAGACCACCTCACATCACAACATTTTTGTTAAATATAGATGACATGCAAGCTGCGGTTTAAGGGCCATCTACGAGCAAGTAGGATTAAAAGATGTCCAACCTCTTCATCCTATTAGATTTGTTTGCTTGATTGCTTATGGTTGCTTGAAATTAAACTTGGTGCAAACGTGTTAAAAGATGTGCATGTTCTCCAATTCATTGCAAATCTGATTTAAAAAAGAGTTAAGATGTGACTCAGAGATAGCCCCTATCTTGACTTCCGACTCACTTGGAAAGCCCACGGAAAGAAGATCTAAATAACAAATATAATGTCATTTTCAAGGCGTGCTGGCTAGCTGGTGGCCCGTCCTTTTTATTTCTTTTGAGAAAAATTTTTGTGCACGAAATGAGATGCACATCATATACGCATCATGCTTAATGATTAACATATGACGTATGCATACATACCAAAAATAAAGATATTTTTTTATTTATTTTTAACATGCATGTACATACACATCAATTATCAAATGTAGGTGCACATGTCAATCGCCAAGCATGGATATTCTTAAGGTGCAACAAGACTTTTTTTTTTGACTTAAATCCAAAACCCTATTTTGTTCCCATGTAGATTTTTTATTATTTATTTATTTTTTCAAAAAAATTTTTTATCTAAAAACTTCATTTTAAATTTTATCAAATCATTATATCCTTATCAAATAAGTTCGCACAAATATCATACCATTCTACCCTTATCAAATAAGCACACACATTTGTGTGCACTAGTAATTGAAATGAGAACTCATAATTTTTTAAGAAAATATATGGATTTTAAATTGGTAAGAACATATTAGTTTAACATCCGCATGTAGGGCAACTTTCATTTTAAAAGTGGCTACGTTCTCATATTTCTTTTTCCACTCTTCTATCATCTATTATTTAATATTTTATTTTGTAAACCACATTATGATTTCAGTAAAATTTATTCTTGGAGGAAGTTCGTTCCTCACAATCTTCCTCAAAAAAAATAAAAAAAAAAAGAAAGAAAAGAAAACAAAAGAAACTATGCAGATGTTTTTAACAAATACATACACAAGACGTGTCAATGTATTTCTAAGAAAGTTTTATTGCTTTGTATAGCAGCCATGAGAGAGATAATATAGTTTTATCTAGAATGGGTGGGGTTCGAGGAATTGGAAAGGGAAATGAAAGTCGTTATTTCTTATTGATGAACCTAAACTTCAACTTTAAACGGCCCAACTTAATTAAACAATTTGAACTATGGAACATATTTTTGAGCCAATTGTAACATGTTACATGGACCCTTGCTGAATCCACTCAAATCCCTTATAGGACGATATTATCATTATATTTCTATTTTTTATTGAAAATGATAAATTATGTCAATGAATCATAAACGAATCATGATAACTTAAATTGTTGCCCAGATGTAGCAACTCAAGAGAGGGAATGAATTGTGTTTCTTAAAAATTATTTAGTAAGTATATGCACTTAATAGAAATCAGAATTTAATTATAAGTGATGTGAGCTGAGGTGAAGAGATAAAAGAGATAATCAAGCAATCACAAACAAAGATTTTTATAGTGGTTTGGTGCCAACCCAGTACCTACGTCCACTCCCCAAAACCCCTTAGGAATTTCACTCAAATCGTTTCATCAAACGATTACAACCTTAGCCTCCCCAGCTAGCAACTTATTTTCAAACACAAGGGAGCCTATACCCTTAGCCTTTCCGGCTAGTCCTCTTATTTAGAGGCACAAGAAAGCCTCACACAACCTAGCCATCCAGACTAGCCTCTTGTTTACGGGCATAAGGGGGCCTTACAATCAAACACAAGAATATCAAGGTTTAAGTACAATAAGCTCCTAAAATGAGCAAATAAAATAATTAAAGACCACTTTACAAATTTGGAGCTTTTGGCTTCTTCTTTGGGATGAAGCTTTGAGAAATGAACGAAGCCTTTTCGTGGTTTTGGAGCTTTGGATGATGCCTTCAATAAATTTGAAACTACTCTTTATAAGCTCTTGAATGCACCGGATCTCTTCTTTAAATATTCTCAACCACTTGAATCAATACTCCAATAACTCTTGTAAAGATTCTCAAATAAAAGCTCAACAACTAATCCTCACAAAGATTTTTAACAAGATTTTCACTCTATTTTTTATATGATTTTCTTATCTATTTTTTACTCTCTAATCTTCTCTCTAATCTCTTGCAAAAACATTATTAGAAGAAGTATTTATATAGCCATTTCAAAATATAACCGTTGAAGAAACGTTGGGAAAAAAAAAGGAATGAAAACGGGCAACCAAATATAGCCGTTGAAGTATATTTCTCAAACTCTAGTTGACTGGATTTGATCTCCAGTTGACTAGATTTGAAAAGGCCATGGCCAGGAAGAATTTCATACCAATCTAGTTGACTGGAGTTGGACTCCAGTTGACTAGATTCAAAGAGTGCACAGCCAGGAAGAAAAGGCAGTAAAGTTAGTTGACTGGATCAAGAATCTAGTTAGCTAACAATGGGAATGAGTTGCATGGGAGGAGCTATCATAGCAAACAAAGTTAACTGGATGCAAAATTCAGTTAGCTATTTTCAAATAAGGTTCTTCCATATTGTTTCACATGAAAAAAGAGTTAGTTGAAAACACAATCAAGTTGCTATTTTCAAATAAGCTTCTGCCACATGTTTTCACAGAAAAATAGTTAGCTGAAAACACACTCCAATTAGCTTGCAGGAAAAGTAGCTAGCTGAAATACAATCCCAATTAGCTATTTTTCAACATGGTTCGGCCAAGCATTTGTACAGAAAAAAATAGTTAGCAGGATTTGTAATCCAGTTGACTAGAAACAATAGCATTCGGCCAATTAACTTTATTAGGGAATCCAGTTAGCTGGAAATACAATCCAGTTAACTAGAATTCAGAAGCATTCGGCTAGTTAACTTACCAGGGAATCCAGTTAGCTAGAAATGCATTCCAGTTAACTAGATTTCAACATGGTTCGGTTAGGTAGCTTACTAGGGAATTCAGTTAGCTGGAAATGCAGTCCAGTTAACTAGAATTCAAAAGCATTCGGCTAGTTAACTTACCAGGAATCCAGTTAGCTAGAAATGCATTCTAGTTAACTAGATTTCAATATGGTTCGACCATGTGACTTGTGCAGGGAGTCTAGTTAGCTAGAAATGCATTCCAGATTCCAGTTAACTAGAAAATAATAACAAATAGCCGGGAGGAATTGCTAGTTTCTTCAACAGAGGTTCCTTTTAGACTTGAAAAAAGTTGGATGACTTATTTGTTTCAATACTTTGAGATAGAATATTGAAACATTCATTTCTCTTCTTGGTACGCTGTATTAACCTGCAATGATCTTTATCTCCGCAATAAACATTTAATATTAAATCTAAATCTTATCTATGTATTATATAGATTATGTAACATAATTCATATATCCATTTAACAATGAGATTTTGCTTAAGCTGACATGAATGTATGGCCTATTTTAATCAATTCATATAATTTATAATTAAATTTTATTATATCTAACTGGATTCTCAAGCAGTGTTGTTTATGAATACCACAGTAACAAAATTGGCTTTTCTCCTTTTATATACCAAGAAGGTTATTTCAGTAGCTCTCATTGTCTTGTACCTCATCCTACTAAATTTGAATGACAAGGAAGATTAAAAAAAAAAAAAAAACCAAGATAGAAGAAGTTAGGAAAGAATGGAGGCATATTGAGCGACAGATATTGAGTCGCAATCGTTAATTAAATTATGGCCACGTGATCCTCAACTTTCAAATGCTAAACTGGAAGGCAACAGCTGAATGACAAGAAAAGGCTACATATAGGGACATGGTTTTGAGCAAAGTTATCGAAGATCTTTTTGTTTCCATCTCTACTGTCACCATGAAGCTCTCCATCTTGATCTTCTTCCACTTCTTGCCATGCTTCCATGTCGCTTGCTCTGTCCCCCAACAGTATACCTCAATATTTAACTTTGGGAACTCCCTTTCTGACACTGGTAACTTGCTTATCATCAATGCTACTGCCGCACCGCCGGTCGGCCGCTTCCCTTATGGCATGACTTTCTTTGGTCACCCCACGGGCCGCTTTTCTGATGGACGGTTGATCATAGATTTCATCGGTATAACTGATCTCTTTTAATTTATTATCGAAGCAGCTTAATTGGTAGCAGAACGCAGAGGTCCCAGAACCAAACTGATCACGTTTACATTGTTCTCATGCATGTAGCCGAGGCTTTTGGGCTCCCATTACTTCCACCATTCTTAGCTCGCGGACAAGACTTCCGTCAAGGAGCGAACTTTGCCGTCAGCGGTGCCACAGCACTCGACGTTGAATTCTTCCAACAGAGAGGCCTTGGTATCTTTGTCAACCAGTCCTTGAGCGTCCAGCTTCGGTGGTTTGAGGAGTTGAAGCCTTCGCTTTGCAACTCAACTAAAAGTTGTTTTTGTTTTGCAATCAGCGTGCCATCTGTGCTGCTGTCATCGTTGGACTCATAATTAATAACACTCGTATGAACTGGGTGCAGGCTGCAGGGACTACTTCAGTAAATCTCTCTTCATGGTCGGAGAGATTGGAGGGAATGACTACAACATTCCTTTGAGCGCAAAGAGGAGCTTGAAGGAAGTGAGATCATATGTGCCTAAAGTCATCGATACCATTTCGAAGGCCACTGAGGTAGGCTTTCTGGAATATTGCACTAATATTACTGTGACCAAATAAATGACCATCTTATCAAATTTTTGGTGCAGAGATTGATCGAACACGGGGCGGTGGATCTGGTGGTGCCGGGGAGTCCACCCATTGGATGCTTTCCTCTGTTCCTCACGCTTTACATGAGTTCTAACAAAGAAGATTACGACCCTCGGACTGGGTGCCTCAAGAAGTTCAACAATCTGATCATATACCACAATAGGCTGCTGCGTCGGTTATTGGAGCAGCTCCGAATCAAATACCCACGGTTAAGGTTCAGTTATGCGGATTACTATGGTCCTGCAATTCGATTCGCTCAGCATCCAGAGCTCTATGGTGAATATATAAAGTCTTACTCAAAATATATAGCTGGCTAAGAATATATTATTCAAGCTCCTTAACCCTATAAATCTCATTCAAAATAGCTAGTTAAAAAAGGCATTATTTGAGCTCGTCAATTCTGTAAATATTCAAGATTTTTCTAATACATAATCAACATGTTATTTAACACACACCATATTGGCTTTCATTCTTTTTTTCGTTCAAGTTTTAAGAATGTATTTTGGTTTTCTTGATTTTGCATAAGTAACCAAGATATTCCTAGTGTATAACCAATGTAGGGTTAAACAGTCACTAGTATGGACTCTCACATCTTCTCCATTCAATCACAAATATATAAAGCTCATTTATAGTGTCTTTTAATCCATATGAGTTATGAATTAGGCTGTTCTCATACTATTTGTAATAAATAGGAATCTCAACAAAGAAAAGTTAGCTAAGAAGGTATTTCTTGATCTTCTTAATCCTATAAGTATCTAAAATTTTATCAATATATAGCCCTTGTGGGACTAAACACTTACTAACCTAGGCTTTCATAAATTTTCAGATTAACTTCTTTGACAAAATTAAGATATTTTAATGATTATTATATATATATTTAAAATAACTTAGACATAGTATTTGCTAGGATGGCCAAATTTACTTTTGGTGCTAATTTGATATTTTTTCAAGAAAAGCTTCCTAAAGACTCATCTTTTCCAAAAAAAAAAAAAAATAAGAAAGGCATGAAAAAACAAGGATTTTACCATGTTTAGTTGATAGAACGTTTGCATGAAAAAAAGGCTCTCAAAATATTTTTTATTTGGTTGGAGGCAATTTTGTATGAGAAATTAAATAAATATCATAAAATTTATATTTTTTTTAAAAATAAAAAATAATTTTTGAGAGAATGCCAAGCAAAAGGACAGCATGCCAAATCCCAATTATAGCCCAAAAATGCTGATTTTAGCTCATATTTCGTTACAAGAAGATCTATGCGCAGACCTTTCTATGGAAAAAAAAGGTTATCCTACAAACTAATTATAAGCTTACCCAAATGTTTTACCAAATGAAAAACTAAATTTTTTATAAGAACAAGTTTTTGCAAGAAATTTCTTACAACCAAACATATAAACGAGTTAAATTGCTAAAAGCGTTTAAATCCATTCAATCACAAAACTAACTTTTTTCTTGATTTATTATGTGAAAACTAGTTATCACATAACTACTTCTGTAATTAAATGAGTAGAATTTTAAATTTTCTATGCATCATTGAACATGTTTATTATATTTACATTAATGTCCGCATATCACAGACGACTATAGAATAAACGGGTTGGGTTGGGCCGACTAGAGGCAACACAGATTAATGCTCGATTTGGCCCATGATCTTTAGAAGGTTGGGCTGTGTTGCAAAACCTAGGGTCAGCTTAGCTTAAGCTTGGTAACCTCACTTAGTTTGTTCAAAATGTAAGCTCGTATAACTAGGTTGGCGACGTGGGTCGCTCCTAAGGAAGTCTTTGAAAAATACTTGCTACATTAGAGGGTGGTGCAGTATGCAGCAAGCGTGCATCGGAGCGCAATTGGTCATGCATTCGTGCCATCATGCGTGTCAAGATTCAATAGATCTTGTCGCGCATCGTAAGCATAGCAATACGGGTATGGCTAATTTGCGCATTCGATATGCGCTTACTGTTCAATTTTTAATCCAACATTAAGCTTATATATGAAATAATTGTGTTGCTGACTGTCAAATAAGGTTAAGCCCAATTAAAAATGATCAGCTGAGGTTTCAGCGATTTGGGCTTTAATGTATCTGATTAGGTGTGGCCCTTTAATGTATAGAGACCTAAGGAGTTATTTTTATTTTTATGATAGGCTAAAATAGAAATACCAAAAGGATAATGATGAAATTATCTATATATAGCGGTTATGGTCCTGGATCGTATGTACGACCTTCTTCTCTAAATCCCATCATCAGAAAAAATAGCCTAGAGAAAATTCTAAAGGGCTAGTACGTGTTGATTTGGAAGGCAACCGCAGGGTCCTAGAGAAAATTCTAAAGGGCTCGTACGTGTTGATCTGAAAGGCAATCGCAGGGTTCTGAAGAGTAATCAAGTAATATGGATCCAGGTACGCTTCCGTTTGTCGATTATGGATTCTTGATGATTAAACATGAATGATTCTTAGGCTTCATAGTGATGGTCTTCACCAAAAGGTTCGGATCTTATTTTCAACAATTGGTATCGGAGCCCTATTCATGTTGAATCGTTGAGAAAATTTTTTGGTTATATGTTTGTGCATATGACTTCTTTGATTTTATTCAGCAACCGTGAGACAAACATCCATTAGCTTAAAGTAAATTTTATTTTTATGCCAATATGTTTTTTTAATATATGTAGATTCAGATTTTTTAAATAAAAGTCATAATGCATCAAAATAATTATGAATTTTGATGTTAAGAGCGAAAGATATTCACTGCATCATGAAACCAGTCTCACGATCCGGAGATAAAGTTTTTTTTATCTGATAGGATAAAGCTTAATTATGGATAAAGTTAAATCTATATTTAATTTATTTTAAATAAAAGAATGCATTTTCGATGGAAATCATGGGATAAGTATGAAATTCGACTTCCGTCAGTTTTGATCAATGAGGAAGATGTCCTCCAACGTGATCATGTGAAAGAAAGATTCCATCAAAGTCGTTAATGGCATGGCGTGAATTCGAAAATTCTATTCAGTTCCATGTTTCGTATAAATAAAACCGACTTGCTAATCTATTTTCACTTTTGTTGGAAAAAATCGGATGGAATCTAGATGAAAATCTAGTGGTTGGATATCTCAAACCATGGGATAAAGAAAATCTAGATATAATCGTTTGGAATCTGGCTGTTACAATGGAGTTTCTGGGAATGGGGAGTGTCAGGGAAAGAAAAAAAATTTCGTTCCATGCATTTATTGCATAGAAAATTGCAGTTGGATTGGCATTAATGTGGCATTTGGACTCCCCCTTATGAAATTATGGGCGTTATGCTCGCGCATGGAGTTCCATTTTTTCGTTGGAAATCTTGTTGGTGATGGGCGTTGGGATAACAGAGCTGGATAATGGCTCTTTTCCATAGGAATCTGGCCGTTAGGATCACTGCTCCGCTGGAAATCTAGCATGGTTCAGAGGAAAATTCACTTCTTATACAAGCTTGGGATATGGCCGTTGTTATTCCAAATTTTGCTGCACTCAGCCGCTGGACTGGAATTGAATGCGTTTGAAGGTTGAGTGGATTGAAAATATGAAATCTCACACTAGTCGTTTGGCAGTTTTTTTTATGAACAATTAATGTATGGCATTAATGCATAAATTTTTGACATTTTTTAGGTTTTCATTAAAAATTATTATTTTTAACTCTATGAACATGAGCAACCTCCTTCCGTATGGTTTAATTGGTTCCATAAAATAAAGCTTTATCAATTAGGATAAATTATTTTTTTATTATAAAGATTGAGTTGGAACCACAAAATAACATATCGTTATTTTTTAAAGAGGTTCAATCAAATTTAAATTAATGATATTTTTATGCCTAATAAATTTATCCATAATTCGAAATTGAACTAATTGAAACAAGATATATGTTGTGTATGTGTATGTTTCATGCGGGTATTAATCGGCCCAAAGGAAGGTTAATGCCTGGCCGAACTGCTGTGATGGTAAATACGTAACGATTATAAGGATTTACATGTGCCAAAGATAGATTTATTATTTGACATGCATTATTGTTAGTATTTGATTATTACAACAAGATTACCACTAGCAGTTAATATTACTGTCCAAAGACTTGATATTAATGTTGCACTGGGTATCTTGAAATAGGATTTATCATTAATTTGAATTTATTGATATTTGGTGTTAATTATTTATATGAGCATGTTATTTATGTATTGCTTTTATTTTACAGCTAATGTTGCTACTATTTCTGTTAACCTCAATTTAGTGCTGGTCCTTAATGATAATAACTTCAACAATTCAGTGCTGGTCGTTAATGATAATAACTTCAACGGGAAAATAAAGAATAAGGCTACTAAGGGTCCAGCAAAGAAGAAACGTTGTTTCTTCTGCAATAAGTCTGGACACATTAAGAAGGAATGTTCCAAATTTTATGCATGGCATGAAAAGAAAGGTACATTTCTTAATATGGTATGTTCTGAAGTAAATATAGCTTTAGTACTTAGAAATACTTGGTGGTTAGATTTTGGTGCTACTACTAACATTAGCAGTGTTTCAATGGAGGGTTGCCTAAGCTACCGAAGGCCAACTGATGCTGAAAGACGCATTTATACGGGAGATGGCAAGTCGGTAGATGTGGAAGCAATTGGGTATTTTAGATTGTTATTAAATTCTGATTATTATTTAGATTTGAAAGACACTTTTGTAGTACCGTCATTTAGACGGAATTTGATTTCTATTTTAGCTTTGGACAAATTAGGATATTATTGTTCATTTGGAAATAGTCAGTTTAGTCTTTCGTTAAATTCAAATAATATTGGAACTGGTTCTCTTATGGTGTATAACAATCTATATTTGCTTGATATTGTTGCTTCTTATAATGAAACCCTGAATATAGAATCAAGAGGTACTAAGCGTAAAATTTGCAATAAAAATCCAAGAACATTATGGCATAAGCGATTAGGTCACATCTCTAGAAATAGAGTTGAATGACTTGTGTCAAATGGAATTTTGAATTCTCTTGATTTTACAGACTTTAATGTCTGTGTTGATTGCATTAAGGGCAAACAGACCAAAACAAAGAAATTGGGTGCATATAGAACTATGGAAGTCTTAGAGTTGATACATACAAACATTTGTGGACTATTTCCTACACCTTCTTGGAATGGTCAACATTATTTTGTATCATTCATAGATGATTGTTCAAGATATGCATACATATTTCTTATTCATGAAAAGTCCCAAGTCTTGGACGTGTTCAAGTCATTTAAAGCTGAAGTTGAGCTTCATCTCAACAAAAGGATTAAAGGAGTCAAATCTGACCGTGGTGGTGAATATTACGGTAGATATGATGGATCAGGTGAACAACGTCCAGGACCATTTGCCAGATACCTAGAGGAGTATGGAATTGTCCCACAATACACCATGCCAGGGTCACCTAGCATGAATGGTGTATCTGAAAGACGAAACATGACTCTTAAGGATATGGTAAGGAGTATGATTTGCCATTCTACCTTACCAGAGTCACTCTGGGGAGAGGCACTAAAGACAGCAGCCTACATTCTGAATAGAGTACCAACTAAAGCAGCTGTCAAAATACCTTATGAGCTTTGGATAGGACGGAAGCCTAGTCTAAAGCATTTTCATGTTTGGGGATGTCCAGCTGAGGCAAGGCCTTATAGGCCATATGAAAAGAAATTGGACGGTGAGCAACTATTTTATTGGGTATTATGAGCGATCCAGGGGTTTCAAGTTTTATGATCCCAAATTAAGGATAATTTTTGAGACGGGAACTGCAACGTTCTTTGAGGATATTGAGTTTGGGGGAGAAATAAAGTTAGAGACTTTGTCTTTGAGGAGGAATTGGAACCTACTACTCTTGTTGAAGAGCAGCTAGTTTCTATTCCTATAATTGCTTTTGATAATGATCAAGTTGCAATTTCAGAACAATAATAAATTATTGTTCAACCCTCAGAGGTACAAACTCAACAACCTCAAAAACAAGTGCATCAAGAACAAGTGCCTTTGCGGCGATCCACTAGAAAAAGGAAGAATGCTATTCCAGATGATTATATAGTGTTTCTTTAGGAACATGAGGAAAATAATGGCATGATGGAAGATGATCCTGTCAACTTCCTTCAAGCCATACAAGGTTCCAATTCAGAAAAGTGGATTGAAGCAATGAAAGAAGAGTATAAGTCTATGCAAGACAATAAAGTTTGGGAACTTGTCCCCTTACCAGAAGGTGTGAAACCCATTGGTTGCAAATGGATTTTTAAAACCAAACAGGATTCAAAGGGTAATGTGGAAAGGTATAAAGCTCGTCTTGTGGCTAAAGGCTATACTCAAAAGGAAGGGATTGACTTTAAAGAGACCTTCTCTCCAGTTTCATCGAAGGACTCTTTTAGGATAATCATGGCTCTTGTTACACAGTATGATTTGGAACTCCATCAAATGGATGTCAAAATGACGTTTCTTAATGGAGACATTGATGAGACAATTTATATGGTGCAACCATAAAATTTTATGTTAGGAGACTCAAAGAAAATGATTTGCAAATTGACAAAATCTATTTATGGGTTAAAGCAAGCTTCTCATCAATGGTACCACAAATTTCATCAAGTAATTCTCTCATTTAATTTTGAAGTGAATGCAGTTGATGATTGTGTGTATCATAAGTTTAGTGAAAGTAAATATATTTTTCTGGTTTTATATATGGATGACATTTTGCTTGCCACAAATGATATAGGCATGTTGCACGAAACCAAGAGATTTCTATCAAGCAATTTTCAAATAAAAGATCATGGTGATGCCTCCTTTGTATTGGAATCCAGATACATCGAGATCATTCTCAGGGTATCCTTGGATTATCACAAAGGAGCTATATCGATAAAGTACTTAAGAGATTTGGCATGCAAAATTGCAAACCAGGTGATACCCCTGTCGCTAAAGGAGATAAATTCAGTATTAATCAGTACCCAAAAGAAAACCTTGAAGTTGAAGAGATGCAGAAGATTTCTTATGCTTCGGTTGTAGGGAGTCTAATGTATGCTCAAGTTTGTACGCGTCCGAATATTGCGTACATTATTGGAGTGTTAGGCAGATATTTAAGCAACCCAGTTATGGATCATTGAAAAGCAGCCAAAAGGGTTATGAGATATCTAAAAAGAACAAAAGATTACATGCTCACATATAGGAGATCAGATCATTTTGAGATCATTGGGTATTCTGACTCCAACTTTGCAGGATGCCAAGATAGTAAAAGATCCACTTCGGGCTATGTATATCTGTTAGGTGGTAGGGCTATTTCTTGGAGAAGTGCAAAACAGACACTCATAGCTTCTTCTATCATGGCAGCAGAATTTATAGCATGTTATGAGGCATCCAATCATGGGATATGGCTGAAAAATTTTATCACTGGGTTGCGCATATTGGAAGGAATTGAAAGACCGCTAAAGTTATTTTGTGACAATAAGTCAGCCGTATTCCAACAACAATAGGAGCTCGACCAAGTCAAAGCATATTGACATCAAGTTCCTGGTTGTAAAGGAAAGAGTACAGAGTGGTCAGATTTCTATAGAGCATATAGGGATAAACTCCATGGTTGCAGATCCCCTTACAAAGGGTGTGCCACCCAAGGTCTTTCATGAGCATACTGCTCACATGGGCGTTATAGAGCATGACGATGCTTAGATTTAGTGGGAGTTTGTATTGCTTTTATTTTATGCTTTATATTTGGTTTGTACACACTTATGTGTTTAGATATTTTCTGATCAGAAATAAAGTATTTCATTCAGTTCAGTACACTCTATACAATTATGTTAAAGTTTTGATCTCACTCAAGTTTAAGAAGGACCAGTTGGAAATAGGCATGTTAAGATCACATTACATGTAATTTCCATGCTACACATCCACATCATGATCCATGTCATTCAATTGTGTCAACATACGTGACCATTGATGGGTCGAGTTATGATAAATATAACAAAGGCCGCTTTGATCCTATGTTGGTATGGTTGATGGACCGGATTAGTTATAGATATATTTCAGTAATGATAGTAAAATTAAGCTCATTTGGTTATTTTTGCAACATAATTATAAGGTTACATATATAGCCCAGTGGGAGATTGTTAGATTTTTAATCCAACATTGGGCTTATATGTAAAATAATTATGTGTTGTGGACTGTCAAATAAGGTTAAGCCCAATTAAAAGTGATCAACTGATAGTGATTTGGGCTTTAATGTATCTGATTAGGTGTAGCTCTTTAATGTGTAGAGACTTAAGGAGTTATTTCTATTTTATGATGGGCTAAAATAGAAATACCAAAAGGATAATGATGAAATTATATATATAGCGGTTATGGTCCCTAGATCGTACGTACGACATTCTTCTCTGAATTTCATCATCAGAAAGAATAGCATAGAGAAAATTCTAAAGGACTCTCTGGGAGTACGTGTTGATCTGGAAGGCCAACCGTAGGGTTCTAGAGAGCAATCAAGTAATATGGATTTAGGTACGCTTCCATTTATCGATTATGAATTTTTGATGATTAAACATGAATGATTCTTGAGCTTATGGTGATGATCTTCACCAAAAGGTTCGGATCTTATTTCCAACACTTACTGCACCATCTTTCATGCAGCAAGTCTTTTCTAAAAGTTTAAATTCTAACAGTACTTGCCAATGGCCAGTAGGATCCTCTGACACAAAAGCATGGCATAAAAGCTGATATGGTATTTTGCTTTTGATAGAAAATGTGAAATATGACACAAAAGTTGATGGTTTAGCCTTCCAAACCATGATATTTAATTAAGTCCTGTAAAATATGCCCATCATATTGAAGAAAAATGAGGATCATGTTTGAGGGTGGAACTGTCGAGAGAAGTCTAATTTGTATCATTTTATGAACAGGATAAAAAGATTGTACATGCCAAGTTCTTGCAGAAATTAATGCTCCCAATCTTTAAACATAAAACCCTTTCCTAAAAACAAAGAGGAACGATAATCTTATTAACGAGAGGATCCTCTCTTGACTATTTATATTTTTGCAGGATTCAGCAATGGGGCTTTAAGAGCCTGTTGTGGGGGTGGCGGCCCATATAATTTTAATTCGACGGTTCCTTGCGGTGAACCGGGCTTCAACGTTTGTGAAGACCCCTCAACTTACGTGAGTTGGGACGGCGTCCATCTAACAGAAGCTGCCTACCGTTCCATGGCCTCTGGTTTGCTCAATGGTCCTCTCGCTGACCCACCCATTATGAGTCCTGGGCTCCGTTGGAACCGGTGTGGACACGAAGGCAAGTTTAGCAACACAAGTTTAGCCGATTGAAATAAAAGAATAAAAGAACTTGGTTCCATTCAGCATCTACCATATTCTATGTATTTCTGTTGGCATAAGGCTCGGTTTCTTCATTGTTAAGTGGAATCATCATAAATATGTTTGCTGTAGTTCTATTTTATGTTACTTCATGAAGAGGCTTGATGAACTTCATTTTAATACATTTGTAAGTTCCTGCACTGCATGATCTTATTTTATTTACTTTGTATTAGTCCTGATGATGAAGAAGATTAGGACCCCACCCCAGGTGTCCGTCTGTGCTTTTTCACATCAGAAAAAGAGAAAAAATAAAAGGTCCAAATTACAATCCACGCTCGTCGAAGAAAAAGCCAAATAAAAAGGCGCAGACTTGCATAATATGCGGTGGATTTGTTATTGTCGCGCCATGCACAACTCTTTTAAAACATATTTTGATACTCAAAAGTTGGGCCATATATATCAATCCGAAGGGTAGCCATGGATTTGGACGCCAGGTGACCCCTGTTCTATCCTTCTGTAACAGATCTTATTTTCTGATGTATCTGAACTGACTCATTCAAGAATTGTATAATCGCCCATTTTGTAACTAAAAAAAAAAAAAAAAGCCAAACCCAGCTGTCTGTTAGGTCAACCACCATTCGAGCCGAAGCAACGGCATCACATTGGTTGCTCGGCCAGCTCCCAACTAGCAAAATAAGCAAAAAAAAAAAAAAAAAAAAAAAAAAAAGGAAAAGTCTTTGATACTATACCATATCGTGCATGTAGCTATACATGCATACATGCACCAAAAGTATTTCTATTCTTTACGCATCTTGATATTATATGTGTGCGCCATCAAATATTATTGCGTATGATGTGTGTGCTTCCGTATCGTGCATGACGCACAAAGTGTTTTTCAAATAAGCAGCCCTAAACATGGCTTTCCTAGATAGACTCGCGTGGCATGGGGCTTTACCACTGGAGTTGCTGGCTGTTCATGTTTAAAGTATCTAGCCCACCAGAATCAATTTGGCCTTTTGTTTATTAACTAGAAAAAAAATAAAAGGGAAGAAAAAATCTTCCTCGATCGCATGCAATGCAGGAACATGCGTACCATGCATACTGATTGAGTACGTATACGATGCATGAAAGAATAAAATTATCTTTATCACATGCAGCTGCATATGGGTGTGCTCAATTACCGTGCATGATGCATGCGACCTGTATCATGCCCGTGCACAAAGTTCTTTCCAAAAGGAAATGGCAAAGCAATAGGAATGCTAAAACAACAAAGGTCTTTTTAGATATCTCAATATATTTAGGAGGAATAAAGCTTTTGAAAGAATTTTTCATTTTTGATCATTTATGTCCATGTCATTTGGTTATAGTTTTCTTTCTATTATTTTTTAAATATTTTTTTCTGAAGATAATGAAAGAAAAAAGGATTTATTCTCGTTAGCCACTAGAATAAATTAAATAAAGTTTCTCATTAGGGAGTGATGTGGCTCAATTAGGCTGGCTTATGCGGTGGAAGATTTATTAGAAAAGATCTTATTTTTTAAAACCACAACAGATCTCACGTCACTTGGAACGTTTCTTGCAAGGTAAAAGGCCAATCTAAAAAGTTTCTACTGATTTATCCAAAGAAGATTTCTCCATGGCTATCATATCATCTAAGTAACACCTCTCACTATAAAAAAAATGACTTTTGCCTACAATTTTTGCACCTACAAATTCCATAGAGAAAGGCAAAAACCTTTGCCTACGATTTTAGTGAAAATCGTAGGGAAAGGTAAAAACTTTTGCCTATGATTTCAGTGAAAATTGTAGGGATAGATCAATAAATTTTTGGAGGCAAAATATCCTGCCAAAATTTTTCTGAAAATGTCTTTCCCTATGATTTTTTTGAAAATTATAGGGAAAGGCTCTAGACCTTTCCCTACGATTTTTGAAAATAGTAGGGATAGGCTTTTTTTATCAATAAAGTTTTGGAGGCAAAATCACCCGGTAAATTTTTTTTGAAAAAGTCTTTCCCTAAAAATCGTAGGGAAAGACTGTAGATCTTTTCCTTGATTTTTTTTTTCATTCTAAACCTTCCCCTATGATTTTCATAAAAATCGTAGGTAAAGGTCTACAGCCTTTCCCTACAAATTTTATGAAAATCGTAGGGAAAATTTAAGGAAAAAAATGGAAAGGCTCTTGTTGGCCCAGATGGCAACCCAAGAGGGGGGGGTGAATTGGGTTCTTAAAAATTTAAGACTTTTTAAATGTTTTAAACAGATTTGCTCAAGATGTGCAAGTGAGTGAAATTAACTAAGAAGCAATGCACAAGCAAATAATAAAGAGAGATAGAGAGAGAGAAAATATAGCACGGCAAACACAAGATAATTTTATAGTGGTTCGGTGCAACCAACACCTACGTCCACTCCCAAGATTCACTTGGGTCCACACTATAATCTCCTCAGATTACAGCCGAGTTGTTTTCCAAGCTCACAACTCAAACTTGTTGTTTTTCCGGGTGCACAACGAACCCAGCTGGTTTTACTCGGGCTTACCAGCACAAAACCCTACACGTTGTTTTTCACGGGCTCACAACTAACCCAACACAAGCACTCCGGCTTGCAACGAGGTATATCAACCTCCACTGATTCAATCCACTGATTGAATCAGCAACAATAAAATAAGTGTTTAATATGAAAGCTCCCCTTGAGCAAATATACAAATGAAGTATAAAAGAATAAAAGGTTAGAAAAGCCTGATAAGATTGCAGATGGTGTGGCTTTGGCTTTCTTCCTTCTCTCTTTAACTCCTCTTGAAGTGTGAATCACGCCTCAGCAAGATTCTTGACCGTTGAAGACTTTGGAGTTGAGATGAAGCTTTTTCTCCTTTTGAAAATCCTTCGATTTGATCTTTGAAAGCTTTGGATTTTCTTTTGACTTTGTGGATTGATGAGAGGAGCAGACGAACTTCCTCTTTGATTTCACTCCTTTTGAATCACTCTACTTTGAGCTAGAAGATTTTTCCAATATGCTCTGTTTTTCCCTCTTTTTGAAAGATATTCTTTTCTCTCTTTTTGATTTTCTCTTGTTGATTGAAAAGAGCTCCTCTATTTATAGATCTGCAAAAATATATCCGTTAGAGACAAGGAAAAATAGCCGTTATTCAAAAATCTTACCGTTGGAGCTGATGTGTCATCGTAAAAATATCGCCCAGATTTGCTGGAGTCGACTCATGCTTTTCCCGAGTCGGCTCGAGCTCGTCTTACCAAAAATAGAAATGTTTATAAAGGTTAGGGGTCGACTCGCCAAAATAAAGTGTCGACTCCTGATAGTCGGGAGTCGACTCGAGAAAGGCTTGGGGTCGACTCGCGAAGTGCTCAGAAAAACACTCTTCTGGTGTCTGAGCGGAGTCGACTCGCACAGTCAGGAGTCGGCTCGACAGAATCAGGGGTCGACTCGACAATTTCGTGGGTCGACTCGACACAGATGCACATTTCTGTACACTGAGCGGAGTCGACTCTGAAACTCAGGAGTCGGCTCCGGAACGTATCAAAAATCAGAAACTTTTCTGATTGACATTAAAATCGTTCCAGATTCATTTTAATTCATTGTTTTGACTTGAATCAATAAAATTGACATTTAGAATTGATTCAAGAACTAATCCAAAAACTTATTGAATAAAACATGAATTATAACATTTCTTTTCGAAAGTTTGAATATTGAGCTTAAAGTCACTTTCAAAATTGATTAAGTTAAACTTGAGCATTCTCATTGATTGTTCAAAATAAATTTGTTGCTCATTTACATAAACTCATTACATCCTTTAATAAACTCAATGGCTTTTAGTAATCATCAAAATCAAAAGGATTGGATCATATAATTTTTCTATAATCTTCAACAATCTCCCCCTTTTTGATGATGACAAAAATATTGAGTTTGTTCATGATTGATTAGTGAATTTATTTTGTTTTCATAGTTAGGCTTAGGCTCCCCCTTAATGAGGTAGCTCCCCCTATGAAACTTAATTAAATATCTCATTGTTTATCTCATTTATCACAATCATAGAACTATAAAATTCTCCCCCTTTTTTGTTATCAACAAAAAGATAGAGAATCATAAACATTCATTCAAATTTCATTCATTCATTGAAATAAGGAAATAGAGAATTCATTTCATTAAAGGTCTAATACATCAAAATGTTCAGTACATTGATTTCAAAATGAAAGCATAATAAAAACTTCAGTACAAAACAAGGATTGAAACTCTAGTAACTCAAAAATGAGTTCTTACAATTCTAGTTAGATGATCTACTATATTTTTCATTCCTTCAGATTGAATTTTTACATAATCCTTGAGTCTTTCATCAACAAAGGTGCACGCACTCTGAATTTGTCTTGAAGCTCTGCGTTGCACTTGGCATATGTCTCTCCATCTCCGCATATATCCTTAAGTTCTTCAAAAATATTCTTGAGATCACCACTTAAGGATGCCGATGAAGAGCCGAGAGTGGACTCAATCTTTGAGATACGATCATCAAGAGAATAAAGAGTCTCTCTCAAATTCATAAATTTATTCTCAAATCAGTTTTAAGCTTATCAGATTGATCTTCAAGTAAGGCTTTGAGTTGCATAAGTTGTTGATCTGAAAACTAGCAGAAGATGAAGGCTGAACAAAGTTGGAACTGGGGCTGGAGCAGAGGCAGAAATCAAAGGGCTCGGAGGTGCAGGCGAAGGATGTCTAACAGAGGTCCTGCAGCCTCAGTATCTGTAGCTCTATCTTCTGTCACTCCTTTCCTTTCCCATTTACCATTCTTTTTGATAAATCCCATCCGATGAATTGTTGCCAGGCTATAAAAATCAGTGTGTCTTAGATTCTTCATAGGTTCATTATCAGAAATCACACACCTTGGCTTCGAAAAATCTTTGTAAGGATCATCCCATAAGGCAGACTAGATTTTCTTTTCCCTCCACAATCTGCTATGTACCATAGAATCATGCTGGGAAGATTGATAGGCTTGCCTGTCACTATGGCATCCATTACAAAGACATCTCTCTCCGAAACATAGTCAAATCTACCAGTTTTAGGAAAGAGAATCCTACTGCAAATATTGTGTAGTAATCTCAATTCTAAAGAAAGCTGATTAGCAAAAACCTCTTCAAATCCAACCACATCCCGGTTTAATAATCTGGATAAAGCTGGGGCGCGGTCATCAGAAGAAAAGGTGGAAGTGCCAGATAAGGGTAATTCCAACAATCTAGATAGAATCTCAGTAACAGATAGCCTGACTCCTCTCACATTGCTAATAAGTCCATGGTCTCCTCTAGACAATTCTTGTAAAATTCTTTAACCAATGAGGGATAAGTCGGGCACTCTAGAGAACAAATTTTCTCCCAACCCATCTCGATAAGCTGTCTCCCAACAAGAAAACCCTCATTCTCAAATAATTCAAAATCCACCTTCCTACCAGTAGTAATGATCCTATCCGCTAGACGATCTACCTGGGAAGACGTGGCAGCAGGAGAAGCAGTCGGAGTAGAAGCAGATGAAGTGGAGTCCGTGCTTGGAGAAGGCTCACGCACCGGACGCTTCACCGTCTTCTTCACGGACGCTTCCGCTTGATGCCGCCCGCCACAAGACTAGATCCTCTAGTTTTGGGTGCCATTGATGATTGGAGGTGATAATCAGGGATTATTGGAAGTTTGGAAGGTTTTCGTGGAGAGAGTATTTTGAAGATTTGGGTCGAATGAAATGAGAGTCGACTCTGCCCAGTCACAGAAAGCCATCCCGACATGGAGTCGACTCGCGCCTAAGAGGGGTCGACCCGAGAGTTTCAGTTGAAACCGGGAGTCGACTCCGATACGCATCGAGTCGGCTCCGAGACCATTTCAGACCAAAAACATGAAATTTCTGAAATGTGTCCGGAATATGATCATAAAAATTGATAAATAATCATTGGATATGAGTGAATCAATTAGATATGAATTCTAGATAAGATTTCCTTAAGGATTGAGGATTTGAAAGAATCTTAGATAAAATTTCCTTAGGGGTTTCAAATTCATTCTAAAGGATCACAAATACCTAACTCTCCTCTAAGATAACAGAATCTCTCTTCATTTAAAGGTTTAGTGAATATGTCAGCTAATTGTTCTTCAGTGTTAACATAATCAAGACATATTTCATTATTTGCTACATGTTCTCTTATAAAATGATATCTGATTTCTATGTGTTTAGTTCTTGAATGTTGAATTGGATTCTTTGTTAGATTAATTGCACTAGTGTTATCACATCTTATGGGTGTTTTATCAAGTGTGATACCATAGTCTTCAAGTTGTCGCTTAATCCATAGGATTTGCGCACAGCAACTTCCAGCTGCTACATATTCAGCTTCAGTAGTTGATAATGCAACTGAATTTTGCTTTTTGCTAAACCATGTGATTAAGTTACTTCCTAAGAAATGGCATGCACCACTTGTGCTTTTTCTATCTAGTTTGCATCCAGCATAATCAGAATCTGAATATGCAATTAGATTTAATGTGGAGTCTCTAGAATACCATAAACCTACATTTTTTGTTCCACTTACATATCTTAGTATTCTTTTAACAGCTATTAAATGTGATTCTTTAGGTTCAGATTGAAATCTAGCACATAAACATACTGAAAACATAATATCTGGTCTACTTGCTGTTAAATAAAGAAGGGATCCGATTATACCTCGATAATACTTTTGGTCAACCTTTTTACCTTCTTCATCTTTGTCCAGCTTGCATGAAGGACTCATTGGAGTTCCGAGGGGTTTCATTGATTCCATACCAAACTTTTTGAGTAGTTCTCTTGTGTATTTTGTTTGGTTGATGAAGATTCCCTCTTTGCTTTGTTTGATCTGGAGTCCAAGGAAGAAGTTGAGTTCTCCCATCATGCTCATCTCGAATTCTCCCTGCATCAACTTTGCAAATTCTTGACAAAGAGAATCGTTAGTAGCACCAAAAATAATGTCATCTACGTATATTTGTACTACAAGTAAATCTTTACTTTTTCTTTTCAAAAACAAGTTTTATCAACATTTCCTCTTGTAAAATCATTTTCTATTAAGAATTTACTTAACCTATCATACCAAGCTCTAGGTGCTTGTTTCAAACCATATAAAGCTTTGTGCAATTTAAAAACGTGATTTGAAAATTCGTGATCTTCAAAACCTGGTGGTTGTTCTACATAAACTTCTTCATTTATAAATCCATTTAAAAATGCGCTTTTTACATCCATTTGAAATAAGTTAAAATTCATATGACATGCAAATGCAAGTAATAGCCTAATGGCTTCTAATCTAGCTACAGGTGCAAAGGTTTCATCAAAATCAATACCTTCCTCTTGATTATATCCTTTAGCAACCAATCTAGCTTTGTTTCTAATTACTATGCCATTTTCATCTAGTTTATTTCTAAAAACCCATTTTGATCCTATTACTGAATGATTTTTAGGTCTTTCAACTAAAGTCCAAACATTATTTCTTGTAAATTGATTTAGTTCTTCTTGCATTGCTAACATCCAATTATTATCTTTTTCAGCTTCTTCTATAGTTTTAGGTTCAATTTGTGATACAAATGCAAGATGATTACTAATATTTCTCATATATGATCTAGTTCTTATTCCTTGAGATGGATCGCCTATAATCAATTCCTTGGGATGACTATGAGCATATCTCCAGTCTCTTGGAAGATCTGTATCATTATGATCAATATTGACATCATCGTCCTTATGTGAATCATCATCTTTAGCTTCTTGCTCATGATCAGAAGATACTTCAATATTAAGTTTTTCAAGATCTTTTTCAATTATGTTTGTATCTTCCTCATCATCAAGCTTTTCAGAACTAGATGCTAAAGACTCATCGAAAACTATATGAATGGATTCTTCAACTACTAAGGTTTTCTTGTTAAATACTCTATAAGCTTTACTAGTTGTTGAATATCCTAAAAAGATTCCTTCATCAGATTTAGCATCAAATTTTCCTAAATTGTTTTTACCATTATTATGAATGAAACATTTACATCCAAATGCATGAAAGTATTTTATATTTGGTTTTCTTTCATTCCATAATTCATAAGGTGTTTTCTTTAAGATTGGTCTTATTAAGGCTCTATTTAAGATGTAACATGCTGTGTTAATGCTTCCGCCCAAAATACTTTGGTAAGTTGCTTTCGCATAGCATGGTACGGGCCATGTCTTCTAGAGTCCTATTTTTCCTTTCAACTACACCATTTTGCTGTGGAGTCCTAGGGGCTGAAAAATTATGATTAATTCCATTTTCAGAACAAAAACTTTCAAATAAGTGATTTTCAAATTCTGTTCCATGATCACTTCTTAGAGATACTATAGTAGTGTTTTTCTCATTTGTGACTTTCTTGAAGAATTTCAGGAATATCGAGAAAGTCTCATCTTTGTGAGCTAAAAACATTACCCAAGTATATCTAGAATAATCATCTACAATCACTAGACCATATTTCTTTCCTCCTAGACTTGTGGTTCTAGTTGGTCCGAAAAGATCCATGTGAAGTAGCTCTAGTGCCCTAGAAGTTGAAACAATGTTTTTAGATTTGAAAGAACTTCTAGTTTGTTTTCCAAATTGACATGCATCACATATTTTATTATTTTCAAAATCTAGTTTAGGTAATCCTTTAACTAAATCCATTTTAATTAGTTTTGAAATAAGGTGTGTGCTTGCATGACCTAATCTACGATGCCACAACCAACTAATTTCATTTATGTTAGCATTGTCAGCAATTAAGCAATGATCACTCAAAGATAATTTTTCTAGATCAACCAAGTAAACATTGCCATGTCTATAACCAGTAAATACAATGCTATCATCAATAGAATTAGTTACAGTGCATACAGAAGATTTAAATGAAACATTAAAGTTTTTATCACATAATTGACTTATACTTATTAGATTATGCTTCAAACCATCAACATAAAGTACATTATCAATAAATGTAGATGGAGTTATACGGACTTTACCAAGGCCCATAATTTGACCTTTACCGTTATCGCCAAACGTAACAACTCCACCTTTCTTTTCTTCTAGGGTGATGAATTCATCTTTGTCACCCGTCATATGTCTTGAGCAGCCACTATCAAGGTACCACTTTTTCTTTGATCTTTTGGCTACAAGACATTCCTGCAACATAATTTAAACTTTATGTTTAGGTACCCAAGCTTTCTTGGGTCCTTCATGGTTAGCAGCAACAAAAATTGTTCCTTTCGGAACCCATATTTTCTTTGCTTTAACATTTAACTTGTTGTTATTATTTAACGTTTTGCATTCAAATGATTTATGACCTTTTTCATTACATTTGAAACAAGTTATATTACTTTGGTTGGCTTTTACAAAAATATTCTTTAAAGATTTTTGTTTCCTTAATGTGTTATATCCTAAACCTGCTTTGTCAAAAACAGCTTTTTGACTATCTAAGATCATGTTAAGTTTAGTTGAACTTAAGTGAATTTCTCAACAATGTCTTTATATTTTTTAACATCTTTCTTAAGAGAGTCATTTTCTTTAACTTGCTGTTCTTTTTCTAAAGCTAAAGTTTCTAATTGATCTTTTAAATCTTTTGTTGAGTTTTTAGTTTCAGATTTAACAAATCTATTTCTTGATTAAGATTATCTCTTTCTTTGCTAAGTTCTTCTTTTTCATTAGTTAAGTTCTTAACTTCTAAAGCTAATTCATTTTTACTTTTAGCTAAGCTAATATTGTCATTTTTCAAAAACTTATACTTCTTTTTCAAGATTTAAAATCAATCATAAGTTCATTGAAAGCCTCAAACATTTCATCAAATGTAAATTCATCATTTGAGTTTTCAGAACTTACCTCATTGTCGTTGTCGTCGTTGTTGGCCATGAAGCAGATATTAGCAACTTCTTTTTGTTCTTCTTCTTCGGAAGAAGACTCTTCACTATCAGTCCA
Source organism: Calamus simplicifolius (assembly GCA_900491605.1). Taxonomy (NCBI): domain Eukaryota; kingdom Viridiplantae; phylum Streptophyta; class Magnoliopsida; order Arecales; family Arecaceae; genus Calamus; species Calamus simplicifolius. The sequence continues at coordinate 281,683 of UESW01004587.1, read as the reverse complement.
AGTTGCCATGTAGGCCTTTTTCTTTTTCTTGTAGGCCTTCTTAAGTAAAGGACAGTCATATCTAAAATGCCCTGGCTTTTTACATTCATAGCATACTAAGGGCTCTTTCTCTTTGTCCTTTTCCTTTTTCTTATCCTTTTCTTTTTCTCCTTCCATTTTTGAAACAAATCTCTTTTTGTGGAAGGGCCTCCTTCTTTGCATAAACTTCTTGAATTTCCTTGCAAGGAGGGCTGTCTCATCATCATCATCCTCTTCATCATCGCTGCTGCTTATTTCCTTTTCCGCAGCTTTGAGGGCGATGGTCTTCTTCTTTCTTGACTCATCCTCATTGACATGTTGTTTAACTTGAAGCTCATGAGTCATCAGCGAACCAAGAAGCTCTTCCAATGGTAGGATGTTCAGATCTTTGGCTTCTTGTATGGCGGTCACCTTGGCTTCCCAAGTCCTTGGAAGTGACCTAAGGATTTTGCGAACAAGCTCAGAGTTAGTATAAACTTTTCCAAGACTTTTTAAACCATTCACAATATCAGTGAATCTAGTGAACATGCATGTGATGGTTTCATTTTGTTCCATAGTAAATAATTCATATTTATGAACCAAAATATTTATCTTTGATTCTTTTACTTGGTTTGTTCCTTCATGAGTTATTTCCAACCTATCCCAAATTTCTTTTGCGGAATTACATGTTGAGATTCGGTTGAATTCATTTGAGTCTAAGGAACATATAAAATATTAATGGCCTTAGCATTTAGTTGTGCCATTCTCCTATCATTATCATTCCAATCCCTTTCGGGTTTAGGAACAATAGTGCCATCAATAAGGTGTGTGGGTGTACTAGGTCCATTTATTATTACTCCCCACAATTCATAGTCCGAAGCTTGAATGAATATTCTCATTCTAGCTTTCCAATATGAATAGTTGGTTCCATTAAATAAAGGAGGTCGATTCGTAGAATGACCTTCAGCAAAACATGAACCACTTTGTGTTGCCATAAGGATCTTTAGCCCTTGATCGTGAGATCAAATTCTAAATGAGCACTTGCTCTGATACCAATTGTTGGCCCAGATGGCAACCCAAGAGGGGGGGGGTGAATTGGGTTCTTAAAAATTTAAGACTTTTTAAATGTTTTAAACAGATTTGCTCAAGATGTGCAAGTGAGTGAAATTAACTAAGAAGCAATGCACAAGCAATAATAAAGAGAGATAGAGAGAGAGAAAATATAGCACGGCAAACACAAGATAATTTTATAGTGGTTCGGTGCAACCAACACCTACGTCCACTCCCAAGATTCACTTGGGTCCACACTATAATCTCCTCAGATTACAGCCGAGTTGTTTTCCAAGCTCACAACTCAAACTTGTTGTTTTTCCGGGTGCACAACGAACCCAGCTGGTTTTACTCGGGCTTACCAGCACAAAACCCTACACGTTGTTTTTCACGGGCTCACAACTAACCCAACACAAGCACTCCGGCTTGCAACGAGGTATACAACCTCCACTGATTCAATCCACTGATTGAATCAGCAAAAAAATATAGAGTTTAAGTATGAAAGCTCCCCTTGAGCAAATATACAAAAGTATAAAAGAATAAAAGGTTAGAAAAGCCTGATTAGCAGATGGTGTGGCTTTGGCTTTCTTCCTTCTCTCTTTAACTCCTCTTGAAGTGTGAATCACGCCTCAGCAAGATTCTTGACCGTTGAAGACTTTGGAGTTGAGATGAAGCTTTTTCTCCTTTTGAAAATCCTTCGATTTGATCTTTGAAAGCTTTGGATTTTCTTTTGACTCTTGTGGATTGATGAGATGGAGCAGACGAACTTCCTCTTGATTTCACTCCTTTTGAATCACTCTACTTTGAGCTAGAAGATTTTTCCAATATGCTCTGTTTTTCCCTCTTTTTGAAAGATATTCTTTTCTCTCTTTTTGATTTCAAAATTGTTGATTGAAAAGAGCTCCTCTATTTATAGATTCTGCAAAAATATATCCGTTAGAGACAAGGAAAAATAGCCGTTATTCAAAAATCTTACCGTTGGAGCTGACGTGTCATCGTGAAAAAATATCGTCCAGATTTGCTGGAGTCGACTCATGCTTTTCCCGAGTCGGCTCGAGCTCGTCTTACCAAAAATAGAAATGTTTATAAAGGTTAGGGGTCGACTCGCCAGAAATAAAGTGTCGACTCCTGATAGTCGGGAGTCGACTCGAGAAAGGCTTGGGGTCGACTCGCGAAGTGCTCAGAAAAACACTCTTCTGGTGTCTGAGCGGAGTCGACTCGCACAGTCAGGGAGTCGGCTCGACAGAATCAGGGGTCGACTCGATAATTTCGTGGGTCGACTCGACACAGATGCACATTTCTGTACACTGAGCGGAGTCGACTCTGAAACTCAGGAGTCGGCTCCGGAACGTATCAAAAATCAGAAACTTTTCTGATTGACATTAAAATCGTTCCAGATTCATTTTAATTCATTGTTTTGACTTGAATACAATAAAATTGACATTTAGAATTGATTCAAGAACTATTCCAAAAACTTATTGAATAAAACATGAATTATAACATTTCTTTTCGAAAGTTTGAATATTGAGCTTAAAGTCACTTTCAAAATTGATTAAGTTAAACTTGAGCATGTTCATTGATAGTTCAAAATAAATTTGTTGCTCATTTACATAAACTCATTACATCCTTTAATAAACTCAATGGCTTTTAGTAATCATCAAAATCAAAAGGATTGGATCATATATTTTTCTATAATCTTCCAACAGCTCTATAGCCTTTCCCTACGATTTTCATAATAATCGTAGGCAAATGCTTTAGACCTTTACCTATGATTTTCGTGAAAATCGTAGGGAAAGGCTATAGATCTTTTCATTTAATAATTTTTTTTTTTCATTGTAAAACTTTTTCCTATGATTTTCGTGAAAATCGTAGGGAAAGGTCTAAAAATCATAGGCAAAGATTTCATTTGCCTACGACATTCATAAAAAACGTAGGCAAAGGTCCGGAGGAAAAGCTTCTTAAACCTTACCCCCTAGGAAAAGTCTTTGTGGACCGGACTTCAGTGCACAAAGCGCACACAGGGCCCGCGCATTGTGAGCACACATGGGAGGACACCGTGGCCCAATGGGCCATGGTACGCATGCTCACACTGGCGTGCGGCCAATGCGCATGCCCTATGCATGCTTTGTGCACCAGAATCTGTTCGAGCGCGCATGCGGGGGGCGCCGCATTCCAATGGGCTGTGGCACACTCGCTCGCCCTGGATTTCGTTGCACAAAGACTTTCCCTACCCCCTGATGGTCCTTTTTGATTCTTCTCAACTTTTCTCATTCTGCCTCCCTTCGTCCGTGAGCTCTCAATCCGGAGATTACCTGATCCTTCTCTGGTGAAGGACTTAGGCCAAAGCCTCGCCAAAACCACAATGCCCAAAAGCCCCCAATTGGTCTCCTAAGATCCTTCCTCTCTTTCCTCTCCTTCCTCCACTCTTCCTTCTACCGCCATCACCGAAAACCCTAACTCCAATCCACCTCTAAATACTAATTCTAACCCCAACTTCAATCCAAACCTCACCGTCGTGACACCGCCACCTCAGTCGATTCCTACCTTCGCCCCTTTGTTCCGGCCCTTGGGTGCCCCTCCCATCCCCCAGTACTCCATCCCAAATCCTAGCTTCCAAGGCCCGATGGTGCAAAACCCCGGCATCCAGCCTTGTGAGGTATCATATCTAGTTTTGATCATGCTGCTATTGAAATCGATCTGGATGGGTCCAGTTGGGCTATATTCTATATGCAATTATTTTTTTCTTCTAGTGATGTTGCCCACAATTATCTGAATGGCTAATCAAATGGAAATGGCTAGGCATGCTTATTATTACTGTCGTTCAGTAAAGCTTCCTTGCTGTCCATGTGGTTAGAATGTGGAACATCCATCTAAGACTACAGTTTGGGGTGGTTGGCATTTCTTTTAAAAATAAAAATATAATTTTTATTTTTATTTTTAAAATTTATAATAAAAAATTATCATTGATTATTGTCATTATTTTTATTTTTTATAATTTTGATAACAAAAATATTTGATAACTATTGTTATTTTTTATTTTTATTTCTTTTATATAATAAAAAATGCTTTTAAGAAGCTTTTTTTTCTTCATAAAGTTATTTTTATTTTGGAGGCAAAATCACTTGAAAATATTTTTCCTAAAAAGCCTTTCCTTACGATTTTAACGAAAATTGTAGGGAAAAGTCCATAGCTTTCCCTACGACAGATTGAAAATCGTAGGGAAAGGCCCAAATTTTTTGATTTTTTTTTTGTTTGGAGGCAAAAGGATCGACAAATTTTTTTTTTTTTTTTCATGATAAAGATTCTTTACCTACAGGTTTAATTAAATCGTAGGGAAAGGCAAAAAAAAAAAAAAAAAAAACTCTTTTAACACCCGACTTCCGCCACTGTTGCAGAAATCCCTCTCTTCCGCCTCTGCCGTAACTCCCTCTCTTCCGCCTCTGCCCAAACTCCCGAGTTCCACCCAGCCCCTCCTCTCCTCCACCGACCCCGCCGCCCTCCCGCCGGACGCCAACGACGACTACGACCAGTACCCCCAATCTCCTACCGGTGCTCGCGGTGGCGGGTCACTCCTCATCAACGCTCACTCCCACTCCCGCTCCAGCTCCAATTCCAACGAGTCTCGAGTCAATGGCCAGACGAACTACAAGGGCCACGGCGGGTCCTTCATATCTGCTAACATCTCCGACGCCGTCATCGGCCCGTCTTCCCCCACCGGGCTTTTCTCCTTCAGCTCCAAGAAGCGGATGATGTCAGAAGTGCCCGGCATTGGCGGTGACCGTCTTCATAAGCGCATGATCAAGAACCGTGAGTCCGCAGCCCGATCCCGCGCCCGAAAGCAGGCACATCTTTCTATCCTCTCTACTCCTTCCCTCCGTTTTCTTCTTTCCATTTTATATATATATATATATATATATATATATATATATATATATATATATATAAGAAGTGACTAGATTTGGAGCAGGCTTACACAAATCATGAGCTGGAGCTAGAGGTTGCCCATCTCTCGGAGGAGAACGCCAAGCTGCAGAAACAACACGAGGAGGTAATGCACCCCAACAACAAACGGCCCCCAAAAGTGAAAGAAAAAAAAAAAAAAATTGCCCCCACTTGTGCAGCTTCACATCTCTCTCTCGCTCTCTTTCTCTTTAAATATAAAAACAGACACCCATTCCTATAGATTGAGAGATACGTTTCCCGACTTGTGCAGCATCACGTCTCTCTCTCCCTCTCTTTAAATATAAAAACATGCATTCATTCCTGTAGATTGAGAGATATGTTACTGTTTGTTGTGTCGTGGGCAGCTACGTTTGGCAATGGCTGCTCAGTTGCCCCCTGCCCAGCAGAAACGCCCTCCAACGAAGCTCATCCGCTCCATTTTGAGAAAGAACGAGAAAAGTGTGGGAGAATTCTGCTGCAGAGGGGAGAGAGAGAGATCAACCCACAAACAGGACTACTGCCTGCTTGCTGCTGCTACCCCACAGCAGCAAAAACAGATGCTTGGTGAACGCCTCTTCCCCTGGTTGAAAAGCTTAAGGTGGTGTTCTGTTGCTCTTTGTTTCAATGAATAATTTGATGCTTTATCCGGCTTGTGTTTTCATGAATAACATTCATGTTATTCTGGCATTAACTTGTTTTCTTTTGTATTGTTTAGTTTGATCTTGCTGCTAAAATTACTGGAATGCTGTTGGAGATGGACAATTCTGAATTGCTTTTCCTATTGGAGTCGCCAGAATCATTGGCTGTGAAAATGGAAGAAGCAGTTGAAGTCCTGAAGGTCTCCAAGACCAAAGTAGGTGGTCAAGAGTCTCTCCATCCCACTTACTTATCAACTGAGGTTGCAGTCAACGAGAGGAATGCAGATTATGAGAATGTCATTCTTTCAAATTATAGATCATCATTCATATTGTTTACTGAGGGCTTATGATTTTTATTATGAGTCTTTCTCCATTTTGCTGATGGAGTTTGGAAGTTAGTGATGAAGGACAATTGTCATAGTTTACCTGTTTTAGAATCTCTAGTTATTACCATTAACTGACTGTCTAGGAGTGAAGATCGTTTTCCTTTTTTTTTTTACTTGTGACTGGTTGCAGGACCTTTTATATTACTGGATTTTGCATTGACATATTAGGTGGAACCTCATTCTATTTTTATGGATTATGAACCATTAAATATGCATTTTCTAGTTAGTAATTTGCTTGTTTATATTTGGGGCATCATGTGGCATTTACATATGATGGTCATATTCACTATGCTTTCATGGTTGCTGCTTATTGGGTCTCTGCAACTCTTTCTAGTAAATGAACCTGGGTAGCAAGTTGGTGTATTACTTTTTCAATTCTTGCTGGTATGTTTGTGGGTGGCAGTAATGGTTGTATAAAATGGAGAGGCTCAAGAGCTGAATTACCACCGTTCGCATGTGCAGCTGAGTTTCTGTTGACTAATGTTCAAATATTATGCCTACTTAAAATATTAAATAATTTAAAATAGAATAAATATATTTTTTCTATATGATTTTAGACATATTTCATAGAAAAAAAAGAAAAAATATAAAAATGGTTAAAAAATAATAATTTTAAAAAATAATTAAAAATTATTTTTTCCTATGATTTTGGGATTTTTAGTAGGGAAAGAAGTCATTAAAAATTATTACTAGCCAATTTTTTCCTACGATTTTAAGAAAAATCGTAGGGAAAGATGTGGATTAAATTTTTTTTTCCCTACGATTTTAGGGTTTTTCGTAGGGAAAGATATGGATTAATTTTTTTTTTTTGATTTTTCCTTACGATTTTAGGGTTTTTCGTAGGGAAAGAAATTATTAAAAAAATTTATTAGCCAACTTTTTCCTACGATTTTAAGAAATTTGGTAGGGAAAGATGTAGATAAAAAATTATTTTTTGATTTTTGCCTATGATTTTGGGGGTTTTTCGTAGGGAAAGAAATCATTCAAAATAATTATTAGCCAACTTTTTCCTACGATTTTAAGAATTTTCATAGGGAAAGATGTGAATAAAAAATATTTTTTTTTGATTTTTCCCTACGATTTTGGTGTTTCTCGTAGGGAAAGAAATTATTAAAAGTTATTATTACCCAACTTTTTCCTATGATTTTTCTTAAAATCGTAGGGAAAGACGTGGAAAAAAATAATTTTTTGATTTTTCCCTACGATTTTTCATCTTCGTAGGCAAAAGTTTTCAAAATTCAAATTTGCATTTCAAATTCTATTCATTCTATCCCTACGAAATATGAACTTTTCCCTACGAAAAAAAAAGTAAGAAAAAGGTCTGATCTTTGCCTACGATTTTGAAAGTCGTAGGCAAAGGCTTTCTCTACGCATTTTTGCCTATGATTTTTTTTTCTTAGAAAAAAGTTCAAAAATCGTAGAGAAAGGCTTTTCCTACTATTTTTCTATCTTTCCTACGAAAAAAAATCGTATGTAAAAGTTATATTTCTTGTAGTGTCTAGACATCCATAAAAGTTGCCCAAGACCTCACAGATAAAGAGGTTTTCGCCCATAGCTTAGATCCTTACGGTTCATCTAAGAGCCCCGTGATTCCTCATTGTCTACTTTGATTGATTTGAGTATTGAAGAATTTTCTCTAGTGAAAAATTTTAGGTTTTCTTATGCTTTTTTTTTTTTTTCTTTTGCAAGAAGATGGATGGCTTAGCTAGAAGGTGCTTTACCATCCGAATGAAAGTACATCATTTGTGGCATGTAAGGATTAAATACAATCTCAACAGATTGGTCTTGTTTATGAGAACAAGTAAAAGTATCTAACTATGCTATCAAAGCATAAAGAACAAGAGATGAGTAACATTTAGATAGATACGAGCCATGATTAGGTCGACTCCTGAGATTCCATAGAAGATTTGATTAATCTTTCTTTAGCAATACCTTCAACCGTAGCACTACCTATTACTCAAGAGCAATTCAATGCTTTATTTTAAGGCATTATAAACTATTGATGAAATTAGATCAGAACTTAATCCCTTAACGCTCCAGCTCTAAAGATCAACTTGAAGTAGATAAAAAACCTTATATAATTATTTTAGAAAATAAAAATAAAAATATTTTAGAAAATGAAACGCAACTTTAGTTCATCACCCCATGAAATGTTGCCGAGCTGGTGGTCTAATTGGGTGGGGATTGGCGGTGGTGGGTTTGGGCAATAGGCCGTGGTAAACGAGGCCTTTGCCTATTACGCATACAGAGAGAGATTGGGGGTGGTGGGTTGGGGCAATTGAGAGAGAGAGAGAGAGAGAGAGAGAGAGAGAGAGAGAGAGAGAGACCAGCAAGCAGGCATTGAAAAATTCATGATGTTAGTTTCTCATAAGATTGATCTACACAACCATGAAACATTTTTGAGCGAGATAACCTAGCCTAAGCCCAGCCAATCGGTCTCTTCACAACGCTAAACCTATGTTTGAACTCAACCTACTACTGCTCAAGTAGGCTCATTGGCTAAATGGACCAACCTAGCCTCTTGCGTTCCAGCATCGTAGTTTGTCCAAGGTTTCGGCATTTTTTGATGGGCTCTTTTAACATTTTGAATACATATATATATAGCTAGGTTCTAGAAAGTTTCTCTTCATGCAGTGTTGAGTTTGGGTCCTCACCTCTTTAGACCTGAACTGGAGAGGTCCCAGTCATCATCATTCATGGTTTATGCCGCAGGTAATTGGATGGACTTGGATCGCTGCTAGATTAAATCTGCTCTTGAGTACAATGCAAACCGCCATTTCATTGCGAATTTAAGCCGGTTCTCAAAAGTACACAGATCGAATGCTATCATCTAAACTGTATTTGAATTAATTAATTTGAGTCATTGCCAACCTCCACCCCCTTCTCTCTTGGAAAACGAGCATCAATTGTTAATCTATTAATTCTATGCTAACTTCTTCCGCAATAAATTCGAGCACGATGGTAGTTAATTGCTAATTGTTATCTCATTAAAATACTTTTTAAAAAATAAGATCACTTGCTAGTTGTTCTCTCGTTATAATAATTTTAAAAAATTAATTAAGTTCAACACCTACCCTCGTGGTGCAAGTTATTCAATGACGTCAAACTCTTTGGTTCAAGAGTCCAGCCAAAGCAATAAAGATATTTCAAATTCATCTCTCCAAAACCGCAATCAAGCGATCGCAAAAGTCAGATTGAGGTTAACTGGATTTTAAAGGGTTGTTGTTCGCGAATCCCATGGGAGCAAGATTCACCTTTCTCCTTTGACTGCCGCCTTTAACTACCGAGTAGCTTATCTTGATAGATTTAATTTAGATATATTAATTCCTATTAGATATGTGAAAACATGAGATCAATATATTTATCATGAAAATAAAGTAAGTCAAGATCAATAAATACCTCCAGCCATTGCTCTACGGTCCAGATGAGGGTAAGGATCTTCCACACCTTACAATCTCTCTTAGCGATGGTGTAAACTTTCTTGATGAGACCAGGTGCATGGACCTTCCCGTTTTATAATCCTTTATGCCTTATCTATCGATCACAGAGGGCGCCGCTTTAAACAGATATGGTTGAGGGATTCTTATATTAATCGCGAATTCAAGTTTAAAATTTGAATTCACATAATCCTTCGATATCAGAATATATGACCACTTTAATCCACTTTAATCGTATCTAACCAAAATACTTAATGGAGAAAAAACCAACATTCTCCCACTTGGTCCGTATATTCTATTACTATAGTAACAAACAAAATACATGAATCATGACAATAGGTCCTCTTAAAATCGAGTATTATTTACTATGTATCACAATATATTGTATTTTCCAAACATAAACCCATATAACTTAATGAATAAACCCCATGTTTATTCTAGGTCCAACTTAATGATGCTTATCACAAATAAATGTGTACACTAAATAACTGAATGTGAAAAAACATCACAACCATAAAAGAGTTTCATTGTATAAGTAGTTATCCATGCAACTAAATTATATCATGGGGTCAACTCCCATTGATACCACATGATCCTTAAAATTCTTAATTGGCATGCCTTCATCAGCTATCATCAATTCAGTGCTAACATGTTCTATGACCACTTTATTTTCTTTAACACGTTCTCTTATGGCTAAATACTTAATGTCGATGTGTTTACTTCGACTACCACTCTTGTGGTTTTTAGCCAAAAAAATATAGCAACTGAATTATCATAGTACAATTTAATTGGCCCAGCAATAGAATCAACAATTCTAAGCCATGAGATGAAACTCTTCAATCATACCGTGCAAAGTAGCCTCAAAACAAGCTTGCATAATAAAGGTAGCAGTCAGCTATGTACCTCATGACCTCTTAGCAGCTCTCAAGTGGTCTAAACCTGGATTACTCTGATATCTCCCTAACATCCCAACTGCAAATGCTATGTCAGACCTTGTACAAACCTGAGCATACATCAAGCTACCAACAGCTGAGGCATATGAGTGTTTTTCATTTCCTCCCTCTCAAAGTCATTCCTTGGGCACTGACTCAAATTGAATCTGTCACCCTTGACTATGGGAGCTATACACGGTGAACAATTTTTCATCCAAAATCTCTCTAAAATTTTATTGATATATGTTTCTTAAGATAGACCTAAAACACCTCGAAGTCTGTCTCTCTGAATTTTAATGCCAATGACATAAGAGGCATCACCTATATCTTTCATGTCAAAATTCTTAGAGAAAAATTATTTCACCTCATGTAACATACCTTTATTATTGGTTGCAAGTAAAATATCATCTACATATAGGATCAGAAAATAAATTTTGCTCCCACTGACCTTCTGGTATATACATTGATCCATGATGTTCTCTAAAAATCTAAATGAAGAAATCACATCATGAAATTTTAAATACTATTGTCGAGAGGCTTGTTTCAATCCATATATAGATCTCTTAAGCTTGCATACTAATTGCTCATTATCACTAGAGGAAAAACCTTTAGGTTGTTTCATATAAACCTCTTCCTCTAGATCTCCATTGAGAAATGTAGTTTTCACATCCATTTGTTGCAACTCTAAATCAAAATGCGAAACAAGTGCCATGATAATGCGAAAAGAATCTTTCTTAGATACAGGAGAAAATGTCTCCTTGTAATCAATTCCCTCCCTTTGAGTGAATCCCTTAGCAACGAGTCTTGCCTTATATCGCTCAATGTTGCCTAACGAGTCTTTTTTGGTCTTAAAGACCCATTTACAGCCAACGGCTTTTGCTCCATCAGGCAACTCAACAAGATCCCAGACTCCATTAACTGCCATAGAATTCATCTCATCTTTCATAGCATTATACCATAAATTGGATTCCTTACAATTCATGGCTTGTGAAAACGTTTCAGGATCATTTTCAGCTCCAATATTATAGTTTGACTTTTGAAGATACACAATATAGTCACTAGAAATTGCTGATTTCTTTTCTCTTGTAGATCTTCTTAATGTTGTAACAACCTCCTCTGGCAAAGTTGATTGTTCAACTATCTCTAGTAACTCATGAGAGACTGGATCTACTAGTTCAGTATCAGCAAATTATGAAATTTCAACGACTGGTTGTATAATGCCCGTTTGATCTTGAGGGGCACTATGAACGATAATCAGTTTGTCATATGAAGTGAAAGGTTGAGCATCAGAGTATTCCCCTTCAGGAATCATGCTCTGCAATTGATCACTCCCACTGATCAAGTCATTCTCAAGAAATTTGGCATTCCTTGATTCCACAATCCTAGTTATGTGAGATGGACAGTAAAATCTATATCCGTTGGACCTCTCGGCATATCTAATAAAATATCCACTAATGATCCTAGAGTCCAGCTTTTTCTCTTATGGATTGTATACTCTCACTTCACATGGGCATCCCCATACGCGTACATGTCGCAAAATTGATTTCCAACCTTTAAATAACTCAAATGGTGTTTTAGAAACAGCCTTGGTTGGAACCCGATTTAATATGTACACGGCTGTCTTGAGAGCTTCTGTCCACAAGGACTTAGGTAGTTTGGAGCTGCTAATCATGCTCCTCACCATGTCCATCAATGTTTGGTTCCTTCTTTTGGCTACACCATTCTGATCAGGTGAGCCAGATAAACTATATTGGGCAGCAATCACATGTTCTTGAAGGAACTTCACAAAAAATGGACCAGGCATTTGTCCATCTTCTGTGTATCTCCCATAATACTCACCTCCTTTATCAGATCTCACAATTTTGATTTGTTTTCCATATTGTGTCTCTACTTCTGCCTTGAACACCTTAAAGGCATCTAATGCTTCGTTCTTATTATGAAGCAAGTAGAGATACATAAATCATGAGTAGTCATCAATGAAGCAGATAAAGTATTTTGGACTATAAAATTCATATCCGAACAACAAATGTCCGTGTGTATGATCTCTAATAGGTCTGAACTCCTCTTGGCACCTTTCTTTGACTTATTGGTCTGCTTGCCCTTAATGCAGTCCACACAAGTATCAAAGTCAGTGAAGTCCAAAGCATTGAGTACTCCTTCATTTACTAACCTCTTGATTCTATCTATGGAGATATGTCCCAATCTCCGATGCCACAACATAGAAGAGTTATAATTTACAACATATATTTTCATGCCAGACCTAACATACATAACATCATGAGTGGTATTATTTTATAAATTAATATAGAAAAGACCATCAGACAAAGTACCATTCCTAATAAGTTCAGATTTATAATATAAATTAGAAGAATTATCTGAAAAGTTGAAGGAATAACCCAAAGGTACAAGTCTTGAAACTAAAATTAAATTCCTAGAAAAACTAGGTACATAAAAGGTCTTTTCCAAATTTAAAATAAAAATACTACTAAGAACTAAATTGCATGTCCCTATAGCTTCCACATGTGAGCGCATCTTATTTCCTGAAGAGATATACTGCTCACTTCCTATTGACTTTCTTAAGTTTTGCATACCCTGCAAAGTATTGCAAATGTGGATTGTAGAACCAGAATCAATCCACCATGTGTTATAAATAACATCAGCCATATTAGATTCATAGCAGACAAGAGCTTTGACTGAAGTACTGAATTGCTCATCAATGGCCTTTAGTAGCTTCCTGACATTCTCATGCTTATCGACTGAACCACGTATACCAACAGAGATTTTTATCTTTACGAACATTACACTCAAGCGATTAGATCGCTCCCAACATTCATAAATTGCAATCTCACTAGGAGTGCTGGTCTGAGTTACTGAAGGTGGTTCATCCTTCCTTATAGTATAATCAATGTCCATCCAGCCTAGATGAAGGAGAATTCTCTCCTTTCAAACCTTATAGTTATCATCCCTTAATTCAGATATGTCACACTTTATATCAAAGAAATTTACAGGTTGCATAACTGCAAAATTTAAACATACATGCTTATTATCAAAAATTAAGGCTAATATAATGCTTTACCAATGTAAATCATGCATTTAGAAACCAGTGAATCTACTTACATAAAACTTGCCTGTGGGCTAAAGCTCTAATTCAATTAGATTCACTTAAGTCTGTATGATAAAACTATCAAATTATGTTCCTTCTTTCTAATTCCTGTGGGTAGATTAGAAAAATATAATTTGATATTTTATCTTAATTAATTATATAAATAGTGAATCTGCTAACATAAAACTTGCATGTGGACTAAATCTTTAATTCAATTAGATTCACTTAAGTCTGTATGATAAAACTATCAAATTATGTTCATTCTTTCTAATTCCTATGGGTAGATTAGAAAAATATAATTTGATATTTTATCTTAATTAATTATATAAATAGTAAATCTGCTGACATAAAACTTACATGTGGGCTAAAGCTTTAATTCAATTAGATTCACTTAAGTCTATATGATAAAACTATCAAATTATGTTCCTTCTTTCTAATTCCTGTGGGTAAATTAGAAAAATATAATTTGATATTTTATCTTAATTAATTTTTTAAATACAAAATAGTGAATCTACTAACATAAAACTTGCATGTGAGCTAAAGTTTTAATTCAATTAGATTCACTTAAGTCTGTATGATAAAACTATCAAATTATGTTCCTTTTTTCTAATTCCTATGGGTAGATTAGAAAAATATAATTTAACATTTTATTCTAATTAATTATATAAATATAACAAAATTTTCTATAGGATAAATTTTATTATATCCATATAATTAATTACAATTAATGTCTATTATTTATGTGATTTATTAACTTTATTATACAATTTTATAATTAAGAATGCTGTGGCTACTCCTCAATTATTTAATTATATTTATCACTTAGACATTATTTAAATTTTATGCTCAATTATGTCACTTAAGATGCATGCATAATTAATAAAATTTATACACACAAATTCTAAATATAATTGAACATAAATAGGCTAGGCCAATGGCCCAACCACTTAATGAATGAGCCAACAACCTGTCATCCTCACCCAATCTAATAGTTTAATTCAACAAAAAAATCTCTCAATCACCTCAAAAATTTTTGGATCGGATGTGCTCAGATTGCTGCAATCTAGCCTGCTGCAGTTCAGGCTGGGCGCACGGCCCAGCCTCGCAGCTGGCTCAGGCTGAGCGCACGGCCTAGCATGGCTGCTGGCCCAGACGGTTGGGCCAGCCAGGTGTTGGGCCAGCGCTGGCTGGGCTCAGGCCGCTGGCCTGCTGGGCCTAGGCGCCTGGCTAGCGCCTGGCCCAAGCCGAGGGCCCAGCCAAGCGCTGGGCCTAGGCGCTGCGCTGGTCAGCGCTGGCTAGCAGCCAGTGCTTGGGCGCTTGCCCTCTTTTTTTTAAATTCCAATTCTAAATGCCACTTTTTATTTATTTATTTATTTATTTTATTCTATATGGCCGGCACGTTTTCCTTAAGAGGCATCTTTCATCCTTCCTTATCCCGTGCATATATCCGAAGCAAGGAAACCCACACTTCCTCCTCTTATGGTGATTTGATTGTGAGATATTTGGATTTATCTTTTATTTAAACTATATCCAAAATGGTGAGCGAACAGAAAAGTGCATGCTTCATGGAATAAATTTTACTGATTAATCTCATAAATAAAACTAAATTAAATCAACTGAATATTAAGAGTTTATAGGATCTAATGCCCTTTCAGATGATTCTTGATGACCTATTAACTCTCCCGGTACGCAGGTAGTTGGGTCAAACGCACCAAGGTACTACAGCAACCTCCCTTATTGGTACATCCCTAATATCCCTGCCGTATGCCCGTTGGGTGAAATAATCCAGGGTACTACCAGTAGCACTCCTTTGGACTATCCCTAAATGAGAGAAATAGAGATCAAGAACGCCTTGCCCATCTTTATCAAATAAATGATATAAAGATTGTTTCACAAGGATTTTATCAGATCTGTATATTAATGGAAATAATCCTAATAATCAAGGCAGAGGTATTTTTATACGTTCTGATACCAAATGATAGACTTAATTTAGATATATTAATCCCTATTAGATATGCGGAAACATGGGACCAATATATTTATCATGAAAATAAAGAAAGTCAAGATCAATGAATACCTTCAGCCATTGCTCTACGGTCCAGATGAGGGTAAGGATCTTCCATACCTTAATGAGGGTAAGGATCTTCCATACCTTACGATCTCTCTCAGCGATGGTGTAAACTTTCTTGATGAGATCAGGTGCAGGGACCTTTCCATTTTATAATCCTTTATGCCTTATCTATCCATTACAGAGGGTGCCGCTTTAAACGGATATGGTTGAGGGATTCTTATCTTAATCGTGAATTCAAATTCAAAATTTGAATTCACATAATCCCTCGATATCAAAATATAGGACCACTTTAATCCACTTTAATCGTATCTAATCGATATGCTTAATGAAGAAAAAACCAACATATCTCAGTAATCTATCCTCGTGTATATTCTTCTTGAAAGTTGAAAGTCCTACCTAAATTCCTATAGTATTGTATTTCATCTTCATAAATTTTAATGGCACAACCTCCCATAAATGAAAAAAAAAAAAGTTCAGATATAAGTTATGGAAGAATGTAATATATTGAGAGACAGATGGTGAATTGATCTAAAATTTGAATAAAAATAGACTTAAATTCGATCCTTGGGACTAAAAAACTTTGTTTTATACCTACGATTTTTAGAATAGAGCTTCGGTCACCCCGCCCATACCCACCCCCCCTCACCCCTACATACAATAATAGCTATGTAGCATCATCCTTATTTGGCAAACTTTTCTTGATTTCTCAATTTACCCTTTCCTTGTACAAGTTAAAATATATAAGCAATGCACAAGAATGACAAGGGTTTTAAAATTAAAATATATTTATTATATATTTATATTTTAAAAACTTAAAATAATTAATATATAATGAATCATTTTTCATCATATGCATTGAGGGCAGTGTTCAAAGACTTTTCCTTTGAACTCAACCTATTGTTCAAGCAGGCCCATTGGCCGCCTAATCTCTCGCGTTCCAGCATGGTAGTTTGTCCCAGGTTGAATGCAAGTATAGGGTCCAAGGAAAAGACTTTGTACACCGCCCCCGGTGCAGCAAGTCCTACGTGGGCTGCACCGCTTCTTTCCATTGGTCCACATGGATCCCATATGGCCTGACATAATGGGACAGAATAGTAAGGAGATAATGTTACTTTTTAATCGTACATCCATTAAAAGTTGTTCAGCCTTTCACCATTGGTGTGAAGACGAAAATGCCCTTTCCCTCCAGCCTACTTCAACCCGCCATCTTATTTGGATTTTGCTGATAAAAAATCGTAAGGTTATGGCCTGGAAGAAGAGTATCCGAAGGAGTGGCAAAGCTCTGCCAGACGACATCCTTGCGCGCATTCAAGAGAACAAGATTCCCATCGTCGCGGAGACTGGCTGAAGCGATGGAGGAGTTGTGAGTGTTGCTGCTCCATACCTCAGCTCCCTTCGAAGAGTCGAAGAGAACGAGACCTCCGGCCTCATTGAGTTGAAGAAACGAATTATATCCGACAAAAACATGAGCGTCGGCAACCCATACAGGTGCCTGCTCGGAGGATGGGATCAATCTCGAGTTGAAGCGAATGCCGACTTCATACTGGTTAGGTTCGTCAGGGTGGCTAAGGAACTCCAATGCAAAGTTTCCATCGGTTCAAAACCTTAAGACAAAGTATTAGTTCAAACCCACGACACCCTAGTTGGAAACCCACGACACCCTAGTTCATAACCCACGACACCCTAGTTCAAAACCTTAAGACAAAGCATCAGTTTAAAACCACGACACCCTAGTTCATAACCCACGACACCCTAGACCAAAACTTTAAGACAAAGCATCAGTTTAAACCCACGACACCCTAGTTAGAAACCCACGACACCCTAGTTCATAACCCACGACACCCTAGTTCAAAACCTTAAGACAAAGCATCAGTTCAAACCCACGACACCCTAGTTGGAAACCCACGACACCCTAGTTCATAACCGATGACACCCTAGTTCAAAACCTTAAGACAAAGCATCAGTTCAAACCCACGATACCCTAGTTGGAAACCCACGACATCCTAGTTTATAACCCACGACACCCTACTTCAAAACCTTAAGACAAAGCATCAGTTCAAACCCATGACACCCTAGTTGGAAACCACAATACCCTAGTTCAAAACCTTAAGACAAAGCATCAGTTCAAACCCACGACACCCTAGTTGGAAACCCACGACACCCTAGTTCATAACCCACGACACCCTAGTTCAAAACCTTAAGACAAAGCATCAGTTTAAACCCACGACACCCTAGTTCATAACCCACGACACCCTAGTTCAAAACCTTAAGATAAAGCATCAGTTTAAACCCACGACACCCTAGTTGGAAACCCACGACACCCTAGTTCATAACCCACGATACCCTAGTTCAAAACCTTAAGACAAAGCATCAGTTCAAACCCACGACACCCTAGTTGGAAACCCACGACACCCTAGTTCATAACCCACGACACCCTAGTTCAAAACCTTAAGACAAAGCATTAGTTTAAACCCACGACACCCTAGTTGGAAACCCACGACACCCTAGTTCATAACTCACGACACCCTAGTTCAAAACCTTAAGACAAAGCATCAGTTCAAACCCACGACACCCTAGTTGGAAACCCACGACACCCTAGTTCATAACCGACGACACCCTAGTTCAAAACCTTAAGACAAAGCATCAGTTCAAACACACGACACCCTAGTTGGAAACCCACGACACCCTAGTTCAAAACCTTAAGACAAAGCATCAGTTCAAACCCACGACACCCTAGTTGGAAACCCACGACACCCTAGTTCATAACCCACGATACCCTAGTTCATAACCCACGACACCCTAGTTCAAAACCTTAAGACAAAGCATCAGTTTAAACCCACGACACCCCCTAGTTCAAGACCCATGACACCTATGACACCCCAGTTCAAGACCCACGACACCCCCAGTTCAAGACACACGACACCCTAGTTTAAGACCCATGACACCCCCAGAAAATCCAACGCCGGCCAGGCGAACCACCCTCCTCTACCTTCGTGGACCTCCAACTCAGGCGAAGTCCACAGCTCCTCCTCCACATCCTCCCATCGCTCAAGCCCTCAAGGTACGGCATCCATCTCCAACGCTTCTTTTTCTTTTATCTCTTTCTCTCTCGCAGATCTTGGTTACATCGATTTCTCCTCCACTAACAACTTCACAATCCAGAGCTTCGAGCCCAACCACGATCTGTACAGCCTTCAAGCCGGGATGGAATTGCTAGGGAGAGGCTTCTTCCCCAAGGTTGGCAGCAGATCCTCCGGCGCCGGAGGGGGGTTCTCCCCAACATCCAACCAGAATCTTATGGTCACAGCCGAGACCGGGGCGGCATCGACGATGGCGAATTCATGGCAGACCCCGAATCGGAGGCTATGGTGGTGCGAGCTGCTATGAGTGCATATCTTCTGGCTTGCTTTTACCAAGGGCCAGTTTAGTGTTTGTCCCCTTCTTCAAGGTGTGGCTGTTGGATGAATTGAAACGGTGAGTTCCGTTCTCTGAGGAGTAACGTAAACGAAGCTTTAAATAGCATTTTAAGCCAGGAAGAGAAAAGCTTTAAATCACCTCCCCCGGCCTTTGTCTTGAAGAGAATAGAGGGTATGAAGAATGAGCAAGCGATCTTAGAAGTTCTCTACCTGTCGCGAGACCGCTTAGAGCTCCAAAGATTAGCCGCTCGGAAAGAGGAACTGTACCAAACCACCCTCCAAGGTGGTGGATTCTATCAGATAAGATCTGGTTTACAGGAGTTCATGAATACTCTTGTGAATCACAACATTCCAATTGACGATGTCTTAAGGTTTTGAACTAGGATGTCGTGGGTTATGAACTAGGGTGTCGTGGGTTTCCAACTAGGGTGTCGTGGGTTTGAACTGATGCTTTGTCTTAAGGTTTTGAACTAGGGTGTCATCGGTTATGAACTAGGGTGTCGTGGGTTTCCAACTAGGGTGTCGTGGGTTTAAACTGATGCTTTGTCTTAAAGTTTTGAACTAGGGTGTCATGGGTTATGAACTAGGGTGTCGTGGGTTTCCAACTAGGGTGTCGTGGGTTTGAACTGATGCTTTGTCTTAAGGTTTTGAACTAGGGTGTCGTGGGTTTCCAACTAGGGTGTCGTGGGTTTGAACTGATGCTTTGTCTTAAGGTTTTGAACTAGGGTATCGTGGGTTATGAACTAGGGTGTTGTGGGTTTCCAACTAGGGTGTCGTGGGTTTGAACTGATGCTTTGTCTTAAGGTTTTGAACTAGGGTGTCGTCAGTTATGAACTAGGGTGTCGTGGGTTTCCAACTAGGGTGTCGTGGGTTTGAACTGATGCTTTATCTTAAGGTTTTGAACTAGGGTGTCGTGGGTTATGAACTAGGGTGTCGTGGGTTTCCAACTAGGGTGTCGTGGGTTTAAACTGATGCTCTGTCTTAAAGTTTTGAACTAGGGTGTCGTGGGTTTAAAGTGATGCTTTGTCTTAAGGTTTTGAACTAGGGTGTCGTGGGTTATAAACTAGGGTGTCGTGGGTTTCCAACTAGGGTGTCGTGGGTTTGAACTGATGCTTTGTCTTAAGGTTTTGAAATAGGGTGTCGTGAGTTTCCAACTAGGGTGTCGTGGGTTTGAACTGATGCTTTGTCTTAAGGTTTTGAACTAGGGTGTCGTGGGTTATGAACTAGGGTGTCGTGGGTTTCCAACTAGGGTGTCGTGGGTTTGAACTGATGCTTTGTCTTAAGGTTTTGAACTAGGGTATCGTCGGTTATGAACTAGGGTGTCGTGGGTTTCCAACTAGGGTGTCGTGGGTTTGAACTGATGCTTTGTCTTAAGGTTTTGAACTAGGGTGTCGTGGGTTTCTAACTAGGGTGTCGTGGGTTTAAACTGATGCTTTGTCTTAAAGTTTGAACTAGGGTGTCGTGGGTTATGAACTAAGGTGTCGTGGGTTATGAACTAAGGTGTCGTGGGTTTAAACTGATGCTTTGTCTTAAGGTTTTGAACTAGGGTGTCGTGGGTTATGAACTAGGGTGTCGTGGGTTTTCAACTAGGGTGTCGTGGGTTTGAACTGATGCTTTGTCTTAAGGTTTTGAACCGATGGGAACTTTGCATTGGAGTTCCTTAGCTGCCCTAACGAACCTAACCAGTATGAAGTCGGCATTCGCTTCAACTCGAGATCGATCCCGTCCTCCGAGCAGGCACCTGTATGGGTTGCCGACGCTCATGTTTTTTTCGGATATAATTCGTTTCTTCAACTCAATGAGACCGGAGGTCTCATTCTCTTCGACTCTTCGAAGGGAGCTGAGGTATGGAGCAGCAACACTCACAACTCCTCCGTCGCTTCAGCCAGTCTCCGCGACGATGGGAATCTTATTCTCTTGAATGCGCGCAAGGATGTCATCTGGCAAAGCTTTGCCACTCCTTCGGATACTCTTCTTCCAGGCCATAACCTTACGATTTTTTATCAGCAAAATCCAAATAAGATGGCGGGTTGAAGTAGGCTGGAGGGAAAGGGCATTTTCATCTTCATACCAATGGTGAAAGGCTGAACGACTTTTAATAGATGTACGATTAAAAAGTAACATTATCTTCCTGCTATTCTGTTCTATCATGTCAGGCCACATGGGATCCATGTGGACTAATAGGAAGAAGCGGTGCAGCCCACGTAGAACTTGCTGCACCGAAAACGATATACAAAGTCTTTTCCTAGGGTCCAATAGGTTTTTCTTTTCATTGTGATCTCTATGGTGTTAGAGTCTGGCCCTCTCCTCTACGGGCCTAAACTGGAGGAGTCCCAGTCCCAATCATCGCCATTCGTGGTTTACGCTGCGGGTAATTGGATGGACTTGGATCATTATTTTATATTAAATGCTCTCTTGACAACACAAACCGTCATCGAATTGTATCCATCCCGTTGCCAATTTAAGCTGGTTCTCAAAGTACACGGCTCAGAGGCTATGATCTAAACTCTATTTAAATTAATTTATTTTGTGTCAACCCTAACCCTCCAACTTCATCCACGACAAATTCAAGCGTGGTGCTTGCTAGTTGTTAGCTGTTCACTCGTTTTAATAATTTTTTAAAAAAATTAAGGTCAACACTTACACTTATGATTCAAGCTATGCAACGTGGAAGCAAGAACAGTTTGTTTTACCATCCAATCCCTGAAATCAATTTTAAAACTTTTTTTAAAGAAAAAAAAAGAAGTTAAACCCAAACTCGCGAAATTTAAACCCACAACGTGCTTCAACGTGATAAGTTTGCCAGCCTAGCATTGAAAAAGTATATTAAACGATTTTTTCGATAAGCCAACGTCGAGGAGGCGGATTGGAGCTCCAGACGCCACCTCAAATCACGATATTTTTGTTAAATATAGATGAAATGGAAGCTGCGGTTTAAAGTTGGTCTACCCTCTTCATCCTATTAGATTTGTTTGCTTGATTGCTTATGGTTGCTTGAGTTTAAACTTGGTGCAAACGTGTTAAAAGATGTGCACGTTCTTCATCTCATTGCAAATCTGCTTTAAAAAAGAGTTAAGATGTGACTCAGAGATAGCCCCCTATCTTGACTTCCGACTCACTTGGAGAGCCCAAGCAAAGAAGATCCAAATAAGAAATATAATGTCATTTCTAGGCGTGCTAGCTGATGGCCCCGTCCTTCTTATTTCTTTTGTTTGGCTCTGACCTGGAACCTCTATTTCGTTCAATGATGGAGTCCATGTAGATATTTTACTTTATATTTATTTTTGCAAAGGGAATTATTTTTACCTAAAAACTTTATTTTAAATTTTATTTGATCATTATACCCTTATCAAATAAGTGCATGCAACTATCATACCATAGACGCCAAGTCACATTCCTTCAATGCCGAAAAACGGAGGTCCTCCTCGAGGAGCTCCTGCAAGAAAGTTTTCGAAGATCGGTTGCATCGGTAGGGACCCTCTGACGCTCAAGTTAGCAACTTGAGAACAGACAATAGTTAACTAGTAGAAAGATAGCTAGAGAGCTTGAGTTCAGATCCCCTCATCGTTGTGAGTGTGGGCTTTTATACCTATTTGAGGGTCCCTATTTTTGCTTCCAGAAGGTGGTTGATTTCGAGGTGCCTTTGTCCGATAACGGACGGATGACAAGGCTAACAGCGATAGGTTGTAACCGACACTGAGCATGTCAGAGATGTCTTGCCCCACCAGCCATCTGCCAGGCGCGGCGCTACATGTGACAGGCGGGCCTGATCGTGTCAGGCATGTGCCGTTATAGGTCGTGGCCACGCGCTGTTGCAGAAGATAGTGGGCCAGATGGCCACCACAGGTGGTTGGTGGGCCACATGGGTGTGTCAGATGGCTCGAGGTGGAAGGGCGGTGGGTCCAAAGCCGAGGCTGAGGGGATGCTGGGTCCGGAGTCGAGGCCGAGGGGACGCCGGGTCCAGAGTCGAGGCCGAGGGGATGCCGGGTCTGGAGTCAAGGCCGAGGGGACACCAGGTCCGAGGCCGATGGGATGCCGGGTCCGAGGCCGATGCCGAGGGGATGCTGGGTCCAGAGTCGAGGCCAAGAGGATGCCGGGTCTGGAGCCGAGGCCAAGGGAACGTCCGGTCCGAGGCCAATGGACGCCGGGTCCGAGGCTGATGCCGACGGAACGCTAGGTCCGGAGCCAAGGTCGAGGGGACATCGGGTCCGAGGCCGAGGGGATGCCGGGTCCGAGGCCGAGGCCGAGGGGATGCCGGGTCCGAGGCCTCGGAGGCCGAGGCGGGGGCTCTGACAGTTATCTTCTCCGTTAACCCTAACGACGTTGAATCAGCCACATCACATACCATTATATTCTTGTCAAATAAGCGCACATTTGCGTGCACAAGTAATTGAAATGTGAACTCATATTTTTCTTAAGAAAATATATGGATTTTAAATTGATAAGAATATATCAGTTTAACATCCGCATCTAAGGCAACTTCTCTTTAAAAAGTGGCTATGTTCCCATATTTCTTTCTTCAATCTTCTATCATCTATTATTTAATTTAATTTTTTTTAAACCACATTATAATTTCAATAAAATTTATTCTTGGAGGAAGTTCTTTCCTCACAATCTTTCTCAAAAAAAAAAAAAAAGAAAAAAAAGGAAAAAAAGAAACTATACATGTTTGTAACAAATAGACATACAACATGCATGTCAATGTGTTTCTAAGAAAGTTTTATTGCTTTTTATAGCAGCCATGAGGGAGAGAATATAGTTTTATCCATAATGGGTGGGGAGGAAAGGGAAATGAAAGACTTTATCTTTTATTGATGAACCTAAACCTCCGCTTCAACTGGTCCAACATAAACGATTTGAATAAGAATTAGCCCTCAATTGAGCTATAGAACATATTTTTGAGCCAATTTTAGCATGTTACATGGACCCTTGCCGAGTCCACTCAAATCCCTTATAGGGCGATATTATCATAATATTTTTATTTTCATTGAAGATGATAAATCATGCCAATGAATCATAAATGGATCATGATAACTTACAAGTATAATGACAAATAGGTTGATATGGTTCTAACTTATTTGTTAATCATGTTAAAAATTTAAATCCGAAATCAATCCATGTATTATATGGGTTACATATTGATGCCACCAAATTACCTTTCTTGAATGTCCGTAAGCATCCGATTGCCTTCTTCGGCATGCCAAAGATCCTTCGATAGGCTTTTCGCATTTGAAAACCTGCAAAAAGTTTCGGGGATCGAAGATTCCAGCGAGAACCCTTCAACGCTCAAGTCAGTGCTCTGGGCAACAGCCGTGAGCTTGAGAAAGCTTGAAAGAGAGAGAGGCTTAGAGAAGAGCTCTCTGTGAGCAAGTATGAGCGTGTAGAAGTTGTCTTGTTACCTGATCGGAGGTTCCTCTTATTCATTTCATTTATCTTTGGACTCTTTGAGACTTGCTTGAAAAACTTGGAGCCTTGTCATATAGTGATGAAATGAGTCACGTGGAGTCTCATGATGAATCATGACTTTTGGAGCTTATCTGATTTGAGTGGTTGAGATCTCATAATGAATTATGACTTTTATGGATGGAATGTCAAGACTGATGTTTATAAAACTTGAGATGCTACCATTTGTTAGAGCATTTATGATGATGATAATAATGATAAGACTTGCTTTTTAGTAGCATGTTAAAGCTACATGCCAAATCTTATCAGAATAGATGATTATAACTAGTGATGGGTACTATTTAACTTAGACAATTGTGACAAACTGCTGTAGGGCGTGAGCGATCACACGGATACAGTGAGGTATGTAGCAGTATAGCTAGCCCCTTCCGATGCATTAGGCTCGAGTCCTCATTGGCCAGGATCCTAGCTTTGATCATCGTAAGCCTCTCCCTGAATCAGCCAGCTGTCGTCAATACCCTCATATCCATAGACCACTTGAGAGTGCCTTTCTTGCCCAAGTCCACGTCATCTGACATGCGGGTTGACAATGTCTCCTCCCCACTTCTATGATTGTCTGGGTCTGGCCCGATCTCCAATTTAGTGTGGGGTGACAGGCCCTCAAATGGGATCAATAAAAAAAAAGGGGTGGGGGAGTGGGGGGGGTGGGGGGGGGGGGGGGGCCACGTAGTGGACATCTTCACATGGGTGCCAGGCTGCAATCAGCGGATGTTTCCACGTACATTGGATCCATGGCTCGGCTCCCTTCATTTCCTCTTTCCTTTTTTTTTTTTAATAAAAATAAATAATCATACTAACCTAATGAGAGTCAACCTAAATATATTAAAAAATAATATTTGCTTTAATATAATAAAATAAGGATCATCCTATTTCCAAACCCAAAAATCAAAATGATAGACGACTGAGGCCGCAACCCAATCCATCGATGCATTAGCTTTCCAGTAAATATGTTAGATCTAGATTGTATTAACCTCCTTGAAGGATAGCCCAGATATCATAAAGTAAAGGGTTAGTAGGGATGTGATCACAATAATCATACTGAACCCATCAGATGACCGTAGTGGAGTCGCACTCTATGAATAAACAATGAGCATGAAGGATCGGAGTGGCATATGAAATACCTATCCAGATTGCATAAAGCTCAGCCAGAGGGACTGAAGAGTCCAGGAGGCCAAAGCCATCAGCTACCAGCAACACTCTATCAGTCCCATAAATAATAAATGCTGAGCCTGTACATCTTTCCCGAATACTTCCATCGAAATTGATTTTGATAAACCCTGAAGGGGGGCTCCCAAGCTATGAAGATTGTATGCCGGTACACTACTGAGGCAGCAGAGGAGCCTCAGTAGCCAAAACTGTCAAAATCAGAAGTAGACCCATGGAGTGCATAATCTTTAGAGAAGAAAATAACTTTCCTCACAATCTTCGGGGAGATACAACCTCATCAGTGAAGATAAGCAGGTTTCACGATAGCCAAATTTGATAGGTTGTGCTAGCCCAGATAGCACCCTGCTATCAGATTCTCCTTCGAATGTCACTCAAAAGCGCAGTCCTCCGAGAGTCGTCAGCATCCACCCTAGGGTGCTAACCAATCATTAGCCAGATCTATCTCACTCTAGAGCAACTAAAAATGGCATGATCAGTGGTCTCCTCTCTTGTCCATATATTGGGCAAGTAGCCTGAATGAGCATTCCCCTCCCAGCAAGTAAGAAACAGATGGGAAGGCAATCCCACGCAAGCTTCCAAATAAAGAGCTGGATTCTAGGATGGATAGGAAGACTCCATATCCATGCTGCATCCATCATATGCTGCGGCTGTGGCCTATAAATCTTCGTTAGATCCCTGGTAGGCACAATAGAGAGACATGATCTCTTTCATAATCTGGTACAAGATGAGTGCCCCAGTATGAGCGAAATAGAAAGAACCCTGCGAGCTAACTCCTCCCCAAAGAACTGAAACACCGTGGGAATGTGTCAGGAAGTGTGATCATGAGAGATCAGCTCTGTAACTCTCATGCTGCTGAAAACATTCAGCTGATAAAGGTAGGCCAGAGAGAGAGGGGAAGCTTAGCAATCCATGTATCCTGAATAATATCTATCGAGAATTCGTCACCAATCATCCATGAGATATTATTCAAGATCATCGGAGCATGCCGACAGACCTCCTTCCAGAAAGATGAGTATCCACAGGAAGATTGAAAATATGAAGAGGGAGTCCAAGCCCCATAGCGATCCCGCATAAAAGAGCTCCAAAATCAATGCGGATCCAAGAGAAACCGCATAGCATGCCTAGCAATCAATGCCTCTCTTCTGACTGTCTGAGATTGAAGTCTAAGGCCACCTTCAGAGATAGGCAAGCAAATAGTGTTCCATACCGGCAGATGAATACCATGGCCGTCCTGCATGGATGCCCAAAGAAAGTCTCTAAAGCATCTTTCAATCCTTCTCAGACAAGTCCTCGAGACATCATCATTAGATAGAAAATAAAGAGGAAGAGAGGTGAGGATCGAGCATAGAAGGATGATCCTCGTCATCATAGATAATCCCATGACCCGCCAGCCATCAAGCCGGTCACGAATCTATCGCTCTAAGTCAATGTAATATCTACATCACGACTGTCTATCCGTGATAGGGATTCCCAGATAAGATAGCCGGTCAGTCTGAGTAGTAATGCCTAGGATTTGGAGGATGGCCTCCCTCATAATAGCAATCATCTTCGTACTAAAACAGATCATGGACTTATGAAGATTAACTCTCTGACCAGATGCATGACAGTAGAGCTGAATAGTGGAAGCAAAGGTCACCGCATTGTGGATAGTAGCCTGACCCAATAATATGCAATCATCAGCAAACAAAAGATGAGAGTCTAAGGTAAGGTTTTTTCTAAAAATAAAAATTTGATTTGTTTTGGAAGGAATGATAGAAAAATTATAGATACATATATATATATATATATATATATATATATATATATATATATATATATATATATATATATATATATATATATATATATATATATATATATATATATATATATATATATATATATATATATATATATATATATAAATTTTCTATCATCATGGGATTACATACAAAATACATTATACATGAAAAGAAGTATATATCATAATAAGAATATGAGAGCAAGATTAATTTTCAACCATACCATACAAAAAGGAGATTCTTATCTATATCCACCGGTCAAACTAGATTCACTTTCTTGGACTAAAAAGGATGTCTACCTACATCATTAATGGAGAATTTCATTTAGAAATTTTAAATTTGTATGAATTTGAGGTTAGTTTTGTGGTCTAGCATATAGGCTCAAGGCCTAGGATAGGGGTTAATAAATTCATGGTCGGTGGGGTAAGGTTCGAGGGCATTGAGGAGCCGCATCATAAGGTCATGCTTACAATTAGCTAGCAATAGGTGAAAAGCCTCCTTTTTGAGAATTCGAAGGTTCAAAATAATCTAGCCCATGGTATTATGATCCCCATCTTTAAGGTGGTCTGGTGAAAAATCTGGTATTATGATCCCCATCTCTGATCCATTGCACCTGAGACCTTTGCCTCCAAAAAGTTTTCTGCTGCTGAAGGAGAGAGTGATGAAGAGCTAGCTTAGCTCGGAGAGAGGTAAGGTCATGATCAGTAAGGCAGCCCTCCTGATCTTCTTTAGTATAAAAGGTAATAATATCATCTTCCACCTGCTCCACTTATTGGATGAAATCCCTAACCTCCAGTCTATTCTAACTGAAAAGTCTGCACCTCGTGAGCTCAAGGTGCCTAGATAGCCTGTAGGTAGCATTTCCTTTCATCGGTAGATGCCATACCTGAGAGATGATGGTTCGAGTAGAGGAATAGGAGGTCAGAACTGCTCAAACTGAAATGGTATCCATTGCTGAGCAATCATATCTGTGGATATCAAGATAGGGCAGTGACCAGAAGCAATCTTGAAAGATGAGTAATAGTAGTAGATGGGTAACTCTGGAGCCAGCTGGCCATAGCCATGACCCTATCCAATCTCTTTCAGATTCGTGCGGAGCCCTGGCGATTGTTATACCAAGTGAATTGGGATCCCAAGAACCCCAAGTCAAGCAAGCCAGCATAAAAAATGAAAGTCCTGAACGCTGAAATATCGGCTGAACCCCTAGGCCGTCTGCCTTCTTTTTCTCATTGGCCCCACCAATGCAATTGAAGTCTCCTGCAATGAGGGCTGGAACTCCCTGAGCAAGAAGAGAGTGAATCAAAGACCAAAGGATGCGCCTCTTTCAAAAATCAGTGCTAGCATAAATACCTGAGAGGAGCCAAGGGGTAGAAGACCCTTCAAATATAACAAGGGAAACTTGCTAGCTGCACCGATGAAAGGCATCCACCCTGATCGAGGTATTACACTAAAGAACCAAAATATCTCCTAAAAGTCCCACAGACTCCACGACATAAGAAAACCAAGTTCTGAAAACTTGTCCTCTAAACTGAGCTAGACTGTCACCCGACAATCGGGTTTCACCAAGAACACAGTTGTCAAAATTATATAACTGTATAAGTCTCCCAAAAATGGAGCGGAACGAAGGTTTTTGAGCTCCTCTGACATTTTCAGATAAGAATCTTCATTTAATAGTTAGAGGAGGTTGGGACCCAACCTGGTCCCCTGCCATATCATTACCAGGGCTGCACCCATTAGTCAGGTTACCACCCTCAGGATTCTCCGTAGAGCACTCCGCTATTCGAGAGTCCTCCATAATTACTTCATTCTCCTTCATCTAGGAGGACAGGGATATGCCCAGGGAATCCTGCCCTTGCCTCAGGATGGCTTCCTTAAGGCTTGAGACAACTAAGTCATGACCACACCCCCTTCAATTGAGTTGGCTGGACAGATTTGCAATTAGGCTGAGCACACTTGTTAGTCTGAGGCATAGAGCCCAGAGAAGAGGCCTGAACTGCTGAGAAGGTAAATTTTCCCTGAGTGGTGACTGAGCCCGACGGGATCGCTTTACCTTTCCTCTTCTCATTTTTGAAGGTAACACGTTAGGTTTGAACCTCCGTAGGCCTGACCCTCTTGGATGGACCTAGGTTTGCATCCTTGCGGACCGTAGGCCGTCCGGCCTACTTATCAGTGCTCAACAGTGCAAAAGGATTCTCTGAATTCAGCTTAGAATTCAAAGAATCCAGTGGTTCAACATTCCCTGGTTGGGTCACATTGCCATTCACTATATCGGCATGGCCTCCATTAGCCGGCACACCACATGGCATAGCACCCTCACCCAGCACAACACCATCAACCAGCGTACCTTGCTGCCTTTCAGAGGGTTTCCAACCAAGACCCGACGCAGGGGTTCCTACCAGCATCCCACCCTTAGCCGAAGCAAGGGAAGCAGAAAAAGCCAAAGCAGGGGAACCAGCCGGTACCCCACCCTCAGTCGGCAAGCCCTCAGTTCCCCCTGCATGCTCCATGATAGTACTAGAACTAGGGGATCCCTAAGCTTGGCTGGACTTAGGGAGTCTCCGACAAGCTATCTTCGTTGGTACTTGCCATCCATCGCTGGGGACTGAACAGGGAGCAGACCCCGATTGGTTTAAAGTAGCTGAAGTGATGGGGCACGAAAAAAAATTGGTGGAATGAGGGGATGGTGATGCGTTCTAAGTGATTACCACCCTTAATGAACATTTGAGCCCAAGCTATGGCTGAATTCATGCATGGGAGAAATGAAGAACATCAAACCGGAAGCAGAAATCTAAACAGTGCAAGCTTCTTTCAAAGAAATAAAAAGATTAGGATATAAAGGTATGAAAACCTTCAAACTAAGTTAAGCCACCTTTAAAACTTCAGATCTAAAGGACCAAGAGGTTTTTTTTTTTTTTTCAACAATGAAGTAAGATCTTAAAGTGGAAGGGATGCACTCAACACTTAAAGAATTGAGGGTTGGTTGACAAGATCTACACTCTTTACTTAAGAACTCACCTTGGTACTTGATCCTTGACGTGGAGCCATCATCCTCAACTCTAACATCCTCAAGAGAACCTGCAAGTGATCAGAAGTAAGACCGTGGAGGCAAAGGAATTGAAGGAAATAAAAAAAATCGAATAAGGAAAGGAAGGATTTGAAAAATTTTGCTGAGACTTGGGTAGCACTTGTCCTTCTTCCTGAAACTATTATGGAACCTTGGTAGAATGGTTTAGAGTAGCAAATTGGGCCTCTCACCCTCTCCCTCAAGGAGTGACCTAGATCTAAGACTAGGGAAACACGAGCCTCAACTCAAACTAAGAGCATCTCACCCTCTTCATACTCAAAGATGAACAAGGCATTTGGCAAAAGAAATCAAATAAACTTGATTTTATTTCTCAAACTTTATATCTACAAGAGGAAAAGCTTGGCCTATTTATAGACCAAAGGACTTCCAGAAATTTCAGCCCAAAAAACTAAAAGATCATAACAATCTAAGGATTAGTTATGATATAGCTAACTAATTATAACCAATCCCTAACAAATTTGGTTGCACAAGCTTCCATGTGGCACCTCCTTAGTTTGCCATGTGTCATCATCAGATACCTCCATGTGTCCTCCAAGATTTGACTTCTAAGTTGCCATGTGTCATCATCAGATACCTCCATGTGTCTTCCAAGATTTGACTTCCAAAGAGAAGACTTGATGTCTTGATAGCAGTGTTGACTCAAGGCAGGAAGTGTCGATACTTTGAGACTTGGCAGAAGTTGAAATTTTGCAGCATGAGTTGCTACTTGAGAAATTGAAACTCTTGGCTCGAGTAAGTGGAACCTGTGAAAAGTGGATTAAATACAAAACCAAAGAGTGTTAGTCTGCAACCTTTTCTTCTTGCTGATGTCCCCATCATGAAGCCTTCCTCCTTAGATCTAAAGCTTGGCTATTAGGAGGTCGACACTGACGCAGAGCGGCCATCCAAGGACCGAAGGAAGATCGAGCCGAGGAAGACTCTGTTTTCGTCAACCGTGAGAAGGTGCCATGAAAGTGAATAGACCCGCATCTGAGACAGATTTCTTCCATATGTTCATAGACAAATTGTTGCCAGAATGGAGATTTGTTACCTTGTACCTTGGCTCCCGGATGAAGGGGTCTTCCTAGATCGATGCACACGTAGGCCCTTGTGAATCCTCTCCTGAGTTTCTCCTTTGTTGGTGCATCGGAGACGATGAAGTGACCAACTGGAGCAAAGATAGCTCAAAGGATGTCATCGTTCCAGAATTCAATAGGCAAATTGGGCAGCCAGACCCATAGCAATGTATATGCCAAAGAATTCGGCACCAGAATGAACTATGCTGCCCATTCCGCGGTGGCTATCGGTTGGCCATTGATAACCCACGGCCTCCCTAGCACCAATTCCTTTGCATTGGGGTTAGAGAATCGGAAGATGTAACACCGATGAGCGAGACACATAGCTCCAACCTCACCAGTGACACCAACTCTTCGAAACTCTCTGATGATAGCATCGAAAGGAATCCAGCGTTGGATGCTCCTCGCAAGGATGGCATGCCTCTCCCAGTGCTCGGCCTTATCTTCTAAAGCCGCTGAAGGAACCTGGATCACCTCCGGGAAGCTTAATTCCAACTCAGCAACTTCCACCAGAGAAAGGGAAGACAACCCACACGAAATGGGAATCCACCATTCGTCTTCCAGGCATCCGGCCTTGTTGAACTTGATCTGATTCGGTAGGAGTTGGGGGGGACAGTTCCCTCCATAGTCCGGTGTGCTTGGATCGCAAAGGATGGCAAGGTTCGCCAAAGATCAAAGAAAGAGCAGTCATAGAGCACTAATCTTAAAGCACACTCATTAAGCTTCCCCCTTGCCAGCGCTTCCTAGCCTCCAGGTACCATAGCTCTGCTCATGGATCCACTTCATCCTCCTCCTGAGTCTTTCTCCGAAGGAGCCAGAGGCAAGACAAAGTTTTCAAGGACAGAGTTGGGGCCGGTGCCGACTTCGGCATTGGAGGAAGAGAAATTGGAAGGTGGGACGGAGAGGAGAGGAGAGCATGGAAGGTGCAAAGACGGCTGGAACCGTTGCACTCAGGTGTTGGAGTAACGAGAGCCAGGGGCGGGATGGAGCCAAGGAGCTTGGGAGGCCATCGCGATAAAGCTGGAAGTCGGATCCCGGGAGGAGCTGTGGCGAAACCGGGTATGGATCCGGTTGCTACCTCATGCCATCGGGTCGGGAGCTGAGGCTGTCGAGGATGGGCCGGCTAAAAGAGGCCATCGAGGATGGGTGCCTAGAAGGAGAGGAGCTGCCTAGGAGGGCCTCCTAGGAAGCTAGAGCCAAAGAGGATGGGCGACTTGCCGAGGCCAAACCTAGATGCGATCATTGTAGCCCATGGGATCAATTGGCCCCATCACATATCACGATTCATATAACCTATTTAACAATTAAATTGTGCTTAGATTGACAGGAATGCATGACTTATATATTTTGATCAATTCATATAATCTGAAATCAAATTTTACTATACCTAACTGGATTCTCAAGCAGTGTTGTTTGCGAATACCACAGTAACAAAATTGGCTTTTCTACTTTTATCTACCAAGTAGGTTATTTCAGTCATCTGTGCTTATATATTTTTCCTAAAACTGCTACCTAAGTTCTCATTGTATTGTACTTCATCCTAATAAATTTGAATGACAGAGAAAATAAAAAAAGTCAAGATGGAAGAAGTTGGGGAAGAATGGAGGCATATTGAGCGACAGATATATTGAGTCACAATCTCTAAGTGGAGTTAATTAAATCATGGCCACGTGATCCTCAACCTGCTAACTGCTAAACTAGAAGGCAACAGCTGAACGACAAGAAAAGGCTATATAGGGACATGGTTTTGAGCAAAGTTATCAAAGCTCTTTTGTTCCGTCTCTACTGTCACCATGAAGGTCTCCACCTTGATCTTCTTCCACCTCTTGCCATGCTTCCATGTTGCTTGCTCTGTCCCCCAACAGTATACCTCAATATTTAACTTTGGGAACTCCCTTTCTGACACTGGTAACTTGCTTATCATCAATGCTACTGCCAGACCGGTCGGCCGCTTCCCTTATGGCATGACTTTCTTTGGTCACCCCACGGGCCGCTTTTCTGATGGACGGTTGATCATAGATTTCATCGGTATAACTGATCTCTTAATTTATCGAAGCAGTTTAATTGGTAGCAGTTTAATTGTTCTCATGCATGCAGCCGAGGCTTTTGGGCTCCCATTACTTCCACCATCTTAGCTCGCGGACAAGACTTTCGTCAAGGAGCGAACTTTGCCGTCAGCGGTGCCACAGCACTCGACATTGAGTTCTTCCAACAGAGAGGCCTTGGTAGCTTTGTCAACCAGTCCTTGAGCGTCCAGCTTCGGTGGTTCGAGGAGTTGAAGCCTTCGCTTTGCAACTCAACTAAAAGTTGTTTTTGTTTTGCAATCAGCGTGCCATCTGTGCTGCTGTCATCGTTGGACTCATAATTAATAACACTCGTATGAACTGGGTGCAGGCTGCAGGGACTACTTCAGTAAATCTCTCTTCATGGTCGGAGAGATTGGAGGGAATGACTACAACATTCCTTTGGGCGCAAAGAGGAGCTTGAAGGAAGTGAGATCATATGTGCCTAAAGTCATCGGTACCATTTCGAAGGCCATTGAGGTAGGCTTTCTGGAATATTGCACTAATATTATAACTGTGACCAAATTAAATGACCATCTTATCAAATTTTGGTGCAGAGATTGATCGAACACGGGGCAGTGGATCTGGTGGTGCCGGGGAGTCCACCCATTGGATGCTTTCCTCTGTTCCTCACGCTTTACATGAGTTCTAACAAAGAAGATTACGACCCTCGAACTGGTGCCTCAAGAAGCTGAACAATCTGATCAGATACCACGATAGGATGCTGCGTCGGTTATTGGAGCAGCTCCGAATCAAATACCCACGGTTAAGGTTCAGTTATGCTGATTACTATGGTCCTGCAATTCGATTCGCTCAGCATCCAGAACTCTATGGTGCTCCCATCGATCCTTCTCATGATAGATAGATACTAGTTTACAGTCTAGCGGTTGCATCCCCATCATCACTTTTATGCAACAAATCAAAATAGCTAGCATCCTCAGCATCACTTTTATGCAACAACAAATCAAGTTCTCACCTAAAATAGTTAGTTAAGAATGTACTTTTTGAGCTCCTTAATCTTATAAATCTTATCCAAAATAGCTAGTTAAGAATGCATTATTTAAGCTTCTTAATCTTGTATAAATATTCAACATCTTTCGGATATATAACCAACGTGTGATTTAACACTAAGCCATATAGGCTTTCACATACTTCCTTCATCTAAGTTTTAAGAATATATTATTTGATTTTCTTGATCTTGTATAAATAACAAAGATTTTTCCAGTGTATAATCAATGTAGGACAAAACAGTTGTTAGTACGGACTCTTACATCACCCTCCATTCAATCACAAATATATAAAGCTCACTTATAATATTCCTTAGTCCATATGAGTCATAACCGAGCCTGCAATGATACTACTTGTAATAAATGAGTATCATCAAACAAAAGTTAGCTAAGAATGTATTACTTAAGCTCCTTAATCCTATATCAGTACCAAAATCTTTTCAACATATAACCCTTGGATGGATTTTTATAAATTTTCAAATTAACTTCTTTGACGAGATTGAGGATATTTTTATCATTATTATATATATATTTAAAATAACTTAAGACATAGTCTTTGCTAGGATCGATGGCCAAATTTACTTTTGATGCTAATACGGACTCTCACATCACCCTCCATTCAATCACAAATATATCAAGCTCACTTATAATATTCCTTAGTCCATATGAGTCATAAACCGAGCTTGCTATTATACTACTTGTAATAAATGAGTATCATCAAACAAAAGTTAGCTAAGAAGGTATTACTTAAGCTCCTTAATCCTATATCAGTACCAAAAATCTTTTCAACATATAACCCTTGGATGGATTTTCATAAATTTTCAAATTAACTTCTTTGACGGGATTGAGGATATTTTTATGATTATTATATATATATATATATATATATATATATATATATATATATAAATAACTTAAGACATAGTCTTTGCTAGGATGGATGGCCAAATTTACTTTTGATGCTAATTTGGTATTTTTCAAGGAAAGCTTCTTTAAGACTCATCTTTTCCAAAAAAAAGAAATGCAGAAAAAACAAGGATTTTACATGTTTAGTTGATAGAACATTTGCATGAAAAAATAGCTTTAAAAATATTTTCATTATTTGATTGGAGGGAATTTTGTATAAGAAAATATCTATGCGACTATATTATCCTCAGAATAAAGATTTTAAATATTTTTTTTATAAAAAAATTAAATTGATCATTTGAGTTTCATTTTCATGCTATTGTATTGAAGGGTAATTTTGGTATTTTGATGTCAAAAAATTTACCAATGAAGGGAAAAGAGGATTGATAAATACCCTAAGGGCTAACTTTTCTTTCCTTATTTTCTAACATTTGGTTGAAAAAAGGTAGAACATTATGTTTGAGACTTACGCACGATTTTGTTTCTTCTAACAAAAAATAAATACCAAAAAGAAGGTGATACCTTTTTTTTCTAGTCCTCTTCCCCCTTACTCAAAAATATTTATTTTTCTTATTTCCTTCTTATGTCCCTTTAATAATCTTTTATGTAAAATGATTGATACAATAATTAGTCATTAGAAGTCTAATTATGTATTTTATGCAATTTGATACATAAAATTTAATAATCTATTTTACGTAGTGTGATAAATGACTTATTTATTTTATATATTTTTATTTATATAATTACGAATGAGCAATAAAAGTATGCCAAAACAATAGCTTGAAAATGGACCTCAAAAGATTCATTTTTTTATTTTAGGAATATTATAGTCAAATTGATATATTTTCATGTAAAATTGCCCAACCAAATGTAAAAAAATATTTTTATAACTATTTTTTTATAAAATTTTTATTAATTAAATATGATAAATTTTATAATTTTTAAAAAAATTAAAAAAAATTGAGAGAGTGCCAAGCGAAAGTACAGTGCGCCAAATCCCAATTACAGCCCAAAAATGCTAATTTTAGCTCATGTTTCGTTACAAGATCTAAACGCAAGCCTTTCTATGAAAAACAAGTTTTTCTAAAATCTAATTATAAGCTTTGCAAAATGTTTTACCAAATGGAAAACTAAGTTTTTTATAAGAGCAAGTTTTACAAGAAATTTTTTGCAGCCAAACATATAAACGAGTTGACTTGCTAAAAGTATTTAAACCCATTCAATCACAAAACAAACTTTTTTCCTGATTTATTATGTGAAAACTAGTTATCACATAACTACTTCTGTAATTAAATGAGTAGAATTTTAAATATTCTGTGCATCATTGAACATGTTTATTATATTTACATTAATTTTCACATATCAAGGATGACTATATAATAAACGGGCTGGGTTGGGCTGAGCTAGAGGCAACACAGATTGATGCCCGATTTGGCCCATGATCTTTGGAAGGTTGGGCTGTGTTTCAAAATCCAGGGTCAGCTTAGTTTAAGCTTGATAATCTCACTTAATTTGTTCAAAATGCGAACTCGTAAAACTGGGCTGGCGACGTGGGTCACTCCCAAGAAAGTCTTTAGTTCTAACAGTACTTGCCAATGGCCAGTAGGATCCTCTGACACAAAAACATGGCTTGAAAGCTGATATGGTATTTTGGTTTTGATATAAAATATGAAATATGACACAAAAGTTGGTCGTTTAGCCTTCCAAACCATGCACATTTAGGTCCTGTAAAATATGCCCATCATATTAAAGAAAAATGAGGATCATGTTTGAGGGTGGAACTGTCTAGAGAAGTCTAATTTGTATCATTTTATAACACGATAAAA
The DNA here is from genome assembly GCA_900491605.1 of Calamus simplicifolius. Taxonomy (NCBI): domain Eukaryota; kingdom Viridiplantae; phylum Streptophyta; class Magnoliopsida; order Arecales; family Arecaceae; genus Calamus; species Calamus simplicifolius. Next base: position 244,358 of record UESW01004587.1, on the reverse strand, counting down.
AGACTGCACATGTCAAGTTCTTGCAGAAATTACTCCCAATCTTTAAACATAAAACCCCCTCCTAAAAACAAAGAGCAACGATAATCTTATTAACGAGAGGATCCTCTCTCGACTATTTATATTTTGCAGGATTCAGCAATGGGGCTTTAAGAGCGTGTTGTGGGGTGGCGGCCCATATAATTTTAATGCGACGGTTTTTTGCGGTCAACCGGGCTTCAACGTTTGTAAAGACCCCTCAACTTACGTGAGTTGGGACGGCGTCCATCTAACAGAAGCTGCCTACCGGTCCATGGCCTATGGTTTGCTCAATGGTCCTTACGCTGACCCACCCATTATGAGTCCTTGGCTCCGTTAGAACCGGTGTGGACACGAAGGCAAGTTTAGCAACGCAAGTTTAGCCGATTGAAATAAAAGAATAAAAGAACTTGGTTCCATTTAGCATCTAGTACCATATTCTATGTATTTCTCTTGGCATGAGGCTTGGTTTCTTCATTGTTAAGTGGAATCATCATAAATATGTTTGCTGTAGTTCTATTTTATGTTACTTCATGAAGAGGCGTGATGAACTTCATTTTAATACATTTGTAAGTTCCTGCACTGTATGGTCTTGTTTTTATTTACTTTGTGTTAGTCCTGATGAAGAAGATTAGGATCCCACCCCAGGTGTCCCTCTGTGCTTTTTCAAATCAGAAAAAGAGGAAAAAAAAATTCTGAGGTCCAAATTACAATCTGAGCTCCTGGAAAAGAAAAAAAAAGCCCAAATAAAAAGACGAAGACCTGCATAATATGCGGTGGGAAAAATTGTTGCGGCATTGCAAATGGTGCAAAAAAATTTGTATCATCCGTGGTGTTACTTAATAACTTCGGAAGTTTTAGGTTGTAACTTGGTGGTGTTACTTCATAACTTCGGAGATTTCTCGGTTTTGTATAGTACTTGATCATTAATTGATAGGCTATTAATTGTGGCAACTTTTCATGCAGATTCTAATCGGCCACGGGGCTGTTGACTTAGTTTTGCCTGGGGTGCCACCATCGGGTTGCTTTGGACTGCTCTTCACGTTGCTCCCTGTTCAAACAAAAAAAGACTATGAACCGCAGACTGGATGCCTCAAGAAATTAAACAAATTAAATAGATATCACAACAAATTGCTTCGCCGGCGATAGGAAAACTCCAGAGCAAGTATCCAGGGGTCAGTCTCTTTCCATAACACGTATGGCCTTCCAATCATGCAAATCCTCATATCCATTTTGATACTTGATCCATTGTTGGACTAAGATATAATTATGAGGACTTGCCGATGTTTCGTTCAAGTACCTGATTCAATATTATAATCTATATAAAGTCATTCATCTATTGGCTTTGCATTTTTTTTTTTTTTTTTTGGTACAAACGGACAATCATACTATTCATGGTTGAGTCAAGCCCACTTTATCGGAATACAAAATTTGAAAGAGCACAGGCAGGCACGGATCACTCAGTAACCATTACCACGGTCCTGAATGATGGACAGCCCGGGCAGCAATCCAGTCAGCCACTGAATTAGCTTTCGATAAATGTGCCGAATTGGACAGTATCAGCCTGATGATGCATAGACCGAATGTCGCATATCATAGGGTTGGTCGGAATAGAGTCGCCCAGATCCTGACGGAGCCAGCGCACCACAGTGATAGAATTACCATCAATAATAAACCTGCGAATACCTAAACTGTGTATGGCATAGGAGATGTTAGCCCATGCAGCATACAGTTCAGTCGCCGGCACAGAGAGGTCTAGGAGTCCAAAACCATCAGCCGCCACCAAAGCACCATCAGACCCACGGATCAGAAAAGCGAACCCGCCAGATGCCCACGAACACTGCCATCAAAATTAACTTTGACAAGCTCTAGTAGAGGGGGTTCCTAAGAAATAAGGACCGTACACCGGTGTGCTTCCGGTATTGGCTCTGCATTTAATTGTCATGAAAACAAAAGAAGTACAAAATTTCAATGTTTCGCTTCCAAGCATTCAGTTGTTGCAGGCTTTAGCAACGGGTTCTGATTCCTTGCTGCGATGGAGGAGGTCCCTATAACTTTAACTCACGATGGCATCTTATACTGCGCAATGGATAAGATGTCCTATAGACTGGAACCCCACTTAGTATTGATTATATACATCTGAAGGAACCATAGTGGATTAAACCATGAACTAGGTCACTTCTACTAATCGCACACACAATATGGATCAATTGGGTTTAAGCGGTCAACGCATATTAAAGGCATTGCACTTAGTACCTTGATTTTTTATGAGAATTCTTTAAGGTTAGCCCAAACCTTTAGTCATGACCTAATATGACGATTCTCATATATGTTAATCCTCCAAGGGTATTTGTGACAATACTCTACAGATAACCTACCTCGGATCCATTAAGAGTGTAACTCAACCTTACACAAATTTACTTTATCACTTTATAAGAGCACTCATCAAGGGATGGGATGAAATTTTTTTAAAATTTATGCTCTAATACGATCACTCAATCAGCTTCGTTTCTACCACATTGAACCTCCTTCATGGGATCTCCAATCACAGAGGTTGGGTATCCACTGCTGATGACCAAATAATGGGCTTAAGCCCCATCCCCTCGATGAATCTAGGACTCCACTCCTAGATATTTTCTTGATTAATTGATTTGTCAAATTCTTCTCAAACTTGATAAATTTCAAGAAAATACCACAATATGCAGCACCATATCATTGCCTCACTAGCATGTGCACCAAAGCATGCCATAAATTGGCATGTCTAAGCCTGGCATGCCACAATACATAATATACCAGAGCTAGGTTAGCATGAGATTCTTATCCTCAAATAAAAGAATTAAATATAGATACATTTTGAATAGTAATGTGCTTGCTTTTGAAATGGACCATCATAGCCATAAAGAACAAGTCTTATTCAAACTATTAAGAATGATAATTGCATAAAATGTAGATAAATAATCATCATCGATCTAATATTTAAAAGCATCATCATATGGAAAAAAAATAAGCTTTTCTGCAATGCATTTATGAGGCTCAGATTATGCAGTAATACCTTGTCTCAACTACATGGGTTTGGCAATTGCATCATCAAATATTGAGTAAATCAAAATTTATGTTACATGATTAAAGATAACCATATGCAGAATCAAGTTATTTTTCAACGCAGATGATGGGCCATATCTAATCACCAGGTCAAGATCATATATGGAAAGTAATACCAGCATTCTTACACAAAATTGACAAAATACATAATTACCAACAAATCTCATTTATAAGAAAAGTTGGATTAGGAAACTTAGTTTCAGGTAGAAGAAATAATTACTTAACTACCCAAATACAAGATAAACAATAAGTTGGATATTCCAAAAGTCATATGATTATTTAGTAAATTATAAAACTTTAATTAAATCTCATGGTAATAGATTTTAAGAGACTCAAAATAGAGCATTTATATGATATGCCTTGTCACAGCATCTAAGTTCATCCAATCTTTGCCATTTGGTAACATAAAAAGATTCACAATAGTAGGTAAGTAGTAAGTATTTGCACAATGTTGCCACTTTTATCTAACAAAGAACAACACAACAAGGAGATATTAAATATTGATCACTATACCAGAACTACATTCTACTGAGCATACATGCCAACTCTCAATTTTCAATAACAATACATAATATGCTACTACCATCCCAATTTTATGCAATAGAAATTGTTTCAGGTTCACTTATAAAACTCAAGACAAGCATTAAAAAGACACCTGCACTTTTGTAAATATTTACATGATTTTCTCTTAGAAGGCATATGCTCGTGTATGCAGCTTGCTAGTCAACTTTACTAAGCTTTTAAGTTTCTAAAAGTCAGGTCTCTCGAATGCATTTGAGTTTATTTATAAAGAACCATTGAAACCATGCATTTCAACCAGCCATACCTGCACCGGACTAGTAGACTGACAAGCTTAATTCAAGACTTCATTGCATGGTGGTCAATGTATCTATGTCCACCAAGCCAGCAAGAGCTGATGCTCATCATCATGCATTGATGGTATGAACATATACAATCATGAGATTTCATTTACCAATTTTCTTTGAAAAACAATTTCTAATTTATGTTATGATGATCTAACATTTTGTAAAATATATGCTTCATCTTTGGTTGTCATGTTCTAGTTATACTCTTGAATATGCATTGTTCTTATTATAAGAGAATTGAAAACATATCTAGTCATCATATTAGCAACTATAAAACAATAAAATAACATCAAAAAAGCAAAGCTAAAATTAGAAATTTTTTTTTTCAAAGAAACTGTTGCATGTCCTTTTTCTAATTTTTTGGCCATCAATGACCCATAGATATGACCACTCCCTTCCTTTCCTAAAGCATAAGATTTATCCAGTAGATCCCACAAACAAAGTTTATGAGATATTATGCAATGACTGAACACAATAAGTTTTAAGGAAGTGCAAGAGCAGTCATAGGTTAACAATAACAATTAGGGTCTATTAAATAATTCAGAGACATAAAATTTATACAAACAATGCAGACGTGTAAACTATATATGCAAAAGAAAATTTTAGGCCCATAACACACTATCATCCATAACTAACAAAAAGTTCAAGTTGCAAAATTTGCTAATAACAAAAAGTAATTAAAATTTAAGATGCATATCGAACTGCAAAAAATAATGACCAAACACTTGAATTGTTGGTTCTGCATTCTAATACTGTAGATCCATTTATTTGCGACAAGGGAAAAAATAAGCTAAATTTTCATAAACACCATCACATGAAGAACAAGATATAAAATCATACAAATGCATCTTAAAGACTTCATAATTAAATAAACAACTTAAATGATACTTACAATGAAAATCTAGCAATTTTAGAAAACCAAAAAACTGATCCTTAGCTATTAGAAAATAGTTTTAATTTATACAAAAATTTCTTCATAGAAATTGCTAGAAACTTTATTCTAAAGAATTTAAATGCATAAAGAATTAAAATCAACATAAGTTGAGAATCAAGCCTGGATCGAAGCGTGTTAGACACTGCCCTAAGGATTAGTTTTTATCTCTTCGTGTAGGTTGTTGGTGATCTATCCCAAGGTACAACGACCTGGCTTGATCCGAACCTCCCACTACTAGGGCTGTAATTGAGCCGAGCCACTCACGAGCTACTTGAGGCTCGGCTCGATAAAAGCTCGTTCGTGTTTGGCTCATCATGTAAACTAGCCGACCTTGAGCTTCATTTTAGAGCTCGTTTGATAAACGAGCCGAGCTTAAGCACGGGAGCAGATTTGATTAGGAGCTCATAAGACAACTTGATTAAGAGCTCATGAGACTCGATTAGAAGCTCGCAAGCTGGCTCGATTAGGAGCTCATAAATAAGATGTCCTTTCATCTTCTCTGTCTTTTCATCTTTTTTGTTTACTCTTTGGGTTTAAGAATCGGGCTTTTTTTTTTAATTCTCGAGCCGAGCTTTAAACAAGTTTAATTTGAGTCAAGCGAGCTCAATTCAAGCTCGAGCTTGAAACGAGCTTTTTCTGAATCGAGATTGTCGGGCTTTCTAATCATATCAAATGAGCGAGCTCGAGTCGAGCCCGAGCTTTTTGTAATCGAGCTCGAGCTGAGCTTGAACAGAATTTTTCAAATTTAAATGAGCTCAAGCTCGAGTATTTGTTAACGAGCTGAGCTTGAGCATGGAAAGGTCGGCTCGGCTCGTCTCGATTGCAGCCCTACCCACCATGAGCATGATGTGCAACCCAACGACTCCTTTAGATGCCCAAAGGAAAAGATTAGTAAATATCAAAGAATAAGAAATTAAATTTAAAATAAAAGATTAAAAGATCTGCCTCTGCCTTTCATGTTAATTTCTTTGGAAGAGAGCCAATATCACATCAACAGCATAGATAGACTTGAATGAAGCCAGAGAGGAATCCTCTCTTCTTCTCTTTCTCTCGGCTGCCTGTGCTAGATTAAATAGAGAAGTTGAAGGCCTTTTATTTATTTATTTTAATCATTTTTGCTGTTGACCGCTAATGCTCATGGAACGCTCACATGGCTAAATGCTCACCTGGCGAGCGCTAGCAACCCAAAAGTGCTCGCATGGGTCCCTTTTTTATTTAAACTTTTTTTCAACACTTACCACTACATCGCCATGCTGAAGGGTCCCTATGCCAACCCATCCCTTCTGTGCCCTTGGCTCCTACATTGAAAGCTACTTTAATCATGCCAAGGCGCAAATTGTTTCAGGACCAAAAAAAAAAATCCTATAGTTCGAGTAGAAATTTGTTGGCTTCTATGTGTGGTGTTGTAGGATTTGTGGACTTACTGCTTGTTGGCCTAGATGGCAACCCAAGAGGAAAGGGTGAATTAGATTCTTAAAAAATTAATGTTTAAAATTAATTTCTCAAAGTGAAGGTGCACAAAGAGAGTATAGTGAGTGTGATGCTAAGAATGCAAAGTAGAATATAAAGATAGAGTGAAGAAAGAAGAAATAAGCACGGCAAACATAAAGGTTTATAGTGGTTCGGTGTTAGCTATACCTACATTCACTCCAAGCAACTCTTGGGCACACACTATAATCACCCTGATTACAGCCGAGTTGTTTTACAAGCTCATAACTCAAACTTGTTGTTTTACAACGGAATCACAACGAATCCAACTTTTTACAGGTTCACCAGCACATAACCTAACACAAGCTAACTCTAGCTTGCCCAAGGTCAACAGCCTCACCTGATTCAATAACTTAATTGAATCAGAAAACAAACTTATCAAGTAAATGATTACAATAATATGAAAGCTCCTCAAATGAGCAAATAGACAATATAAGTAAAAATGGAGATAGAAAAGCCTGATTAGAAGATCTTTGAGGTTGAGTTTTTCTTCTTTTTCTTTTTTCTTCTTTTCTTCTTTTTCTATTCTCTTCTTGGATGATCTTCCTCAGGATAGGATTGAAGCTTTAAAAGAAACGGTGATGCAGAGAAGCGTAAAGAACTAGGCTCTTGCTTTTCTTCTTCTATTTGATGAAATCCTTCAGATTTGGATCTTGAATGCTTTTGGATTTCTCTACTTTCTTTTTCGAACACTTGAGATTTAAATCTGAGCTTTCTTTCTTTGATATTTCTCTTCTATTCTTGATTTTTCCTCTTTTTCTTCTCTTATTTTCAAACGGTCAGAACCCTCCTTTTATAATCTCCTCTTAATCCATATTTTGATGCAAAATAGCAGTTGAAAGTGCTTGTGGATGAGTTTATCATGAGAAAGAAAAGAGCCTTTGAAGATTTTTGGGAAAATATAGCCATTGAAGTTGTTTCTGACAATTCTGAAAGTCGCCTCTAATAGATTAGAGTCGCTCTATTCTGGCCTGGGGTCGGCTTTAAATCGGGTTGCTCAAAATAAAAAGAATCTTTCATCACGGAGTCGCTCTAACTTTTTGTTGGGTCGACACATCCCGTGCTGGAGTCGGCTCTAACTTCCTTAGGGTTGACTCTAACTATATCACGAAAAACGTAGTATTGTTCTTAGGTTAGAATCAGCTCTAATTTTTTTGGAGTCGGCTCTTATTTTTGACGCAGAAAGGAGGTTCTTGTATCTCATATTAGAGTCGGCTCTAACTTTCTGGAGACAACTCTAAACCGTGCCGAATGTGCCAAATAGTTTCGATACGCTCCGGAATCGGCTCTAATATTTCTGGAGTCGGCTTAAAGTCTGAAACTTGACACTTAACATTAGAAATCGATCTAAACTCAATTTTCTCGAGTTATGAATACTTAATCATTTTAAATTCCTGAAACACTTTGTCAATATCATTAGTAACATAAGAAATATACTCATGACTTTTGTTAATCGTCAAAATTAATAATTAAGTCAACACTGTTCTTCTAATTACCTTTCCATCGATATTGATGATGAATTGATGTTGTTAGATCTTTTTGTTGTAGCTTCATATTTCTTTCCTATGTTGGCTCTGTTATCAAAGTTGTCAGATCCGAATCACGGTTTGATTGATGAACCAGTGAACCAGATTTCTGACTGATCTGATCCTATTAAAATTAGATAAGTCAATTAGTTTTCTATTAACCTGGTGATCTAATGTAAATTGATAGAATCAGTTCAATTTTTTCATGATCTTTTTCTTTTTAATATAAATAATTTAAATATCAGTATTATTTTAATTTTTTTTATCTTTTAAGTCTAAATTTCTGTTTTCCTCTTCTTTAATTGATCTCTCCCTCATCCCTCTTTCTATAATCATATATAGTATTTAAAGTATTATTGACTTTTTAAAAATTAAGATTAATTTTAAGTATTAATGTGGACATTAAATAATTTAATTTGAATGATTTGAATTTTAAACCTATCAAATTAGTTATATTTTATAGAGAAATTAGTTATATTTAAATTTTTCGATAAGCCAACGTCGAGGAGATGGATTGGAGCTCCAGACGCCACCTCACATCACAACATTTTTGTTAAATATAGATGAAATGCAAGCTGCGGTTTAAGGGCTATCTACGAGCAAGTAGGATTAAAAGATGTCCACCCTCTTCATCCTATTAGATTTGTTTGCTTGATTGCTTATGGTTGCTTGAAATTAAACTTGGTGCAAACGTGTTAAAAGATGCGCATGTTCTCCAATTCATTGCAAATCTGCTTTAAAAAACAGTTAAGATGTGACTCAGAGATAGCCCCTATCTTGACTTCAGTTCCGACTCACTTGGAGAGCCCAAGGAAAGAAGATCTAAATAACAAATATAATGTCATTTTCAAGGCGTGCTGGCTGGTGGCCCCATTCTTTTTATTTCTTTTGTTTGGCTTGGACCTGGAATCTCCATTTCGTTAGACGATGGAATGCCATGTAGATTTTCCATTTTATTTTTATTTTTGCAAGGAGAATCATTTTTACCTAAATTTTTTTAAAAAATTTTGTCAGACCATTATACCCTTGTCAAATAAGTGCACATTTTTTTTTTTGGTACATATGGGTAATCACACTACCCTAGTGCGAGTCAACACAGATATATCAGAATACAATATTTGCTTAAGAACAAGGAGAGGCCGGGGTCACCCTGATTCCATATCCAAAATTTCGCATGATGGGCCATAGAGGCCACCACCCAGTCCTTCGCTGAATTATCTTTCCGATAGATATGTCGGATCTGGACTCTGTGAACTTCCTGAAGAACAGACCAAATGTCGAGGAGTAGGGGATTGATGGGGACTTAGTTGCAGCTTCACATCCGGAGCCACCGAATGACAGTTAGAGAATCCCCTTCAATAAAAGGTTGTGAGCATGAAGAATCCGTGCAGCGTAGAAAATACCAGCACAAGCTGCATAAAGCTCAGTCATAGGGACAGAGGAGTCTAGGATGCCAAAACCATCCGCCGACAGCAAAGCTTCATCGATCCCTCGAATAATAAAGGCTGATCCTACTAATCTTTCCAAACACCTCCATCAAAGTTAATTTTGACAAACCTTGGAGGGGGGCCCCAAGAGATAAAATCATATGCCGGTTCGCTGTCGAAGCAACAGGGGATCCCCAGTGGCCAGAAGTGTCAAAATCAGTACCATTACGATAAAGTGCATATTCCACGGAGATCTAACTTTCCATACTATCCTATGGGAAGATATAGCATTACTAGTGAAGATAAGCAGGTTTTGCGATAACCAAATTTGATAGGCTGTAACTATCCAAAGGCGCCCTTCTTCTGGGTGGTCCTCCAAAGATTATCAAGGAAAGGAGACCATGAAGAGCCCGTATCATCCACTCTGAAGTAATAACCCATCCTTAGCCAGATCCAGCTCACTCTAGGGCAGATGAAGATGGCATGGTTTGTAGTCTCCTCCTTCTGCCCACACAAAGGGCAAGTCGTCTGGATAGACAATCCCCGCCAATAGAACAGGGAACAAGTAGGGAGACAATCCCACACAACCTTTCATATGAAGAGCTAAACCCTAGGATGAATGGGGAGCTTTCAAATCCAAGCAGCATCTCTTGTGCCCTGAGGCTGTGGTCTATACACCTTCATAAGGTCCCTGGTAGGAGCCCTAGAAAGACAAGATTTTCGTCATAACCTCGTATCGGCTATGTGCCCCGGGATGAGCGAAATAGAAAGAATTCGCTAGAAAGCTCCTCCCCAAATAAATAGTTAACTGTGGGGGTATGCCAGGAGGAGGGATCCTAAGTGATCATATCCTTAACCCTCATGCTATTTGGAACATCAGTGCTAATAAAAATAGGCCATCGGAAAAGGGGGAGATCAGAAATCCAAGTGTCCTGAACAATATCAATCGAGGAGCCATCTCCGATCACCTACGAGATGTTATTCAGAATAGTCAGAGCATACCGACAAATCTCCTTCTAGAAGAAAGAATACCCGCGGATAGGCTAAGAGTTCATGGAAGGAGTCCAGTCACTATATCTAACACGCATAAAGGAGCTCCATAGATAGTGCGGATCAAGAAGAAACCGCGAAATGTGTCTATCAATCGGAGCTTCTCTCCTAACAATCATAGACTAAATTCCAAGATCACCTTCATGAAGCGGCATACATACCAAATCCCATACTGAAGATGAATACCGTGACCATCCTGCATAGATGACCAAAGAAAGTTCCTGAAGCATCTCTCTATCATCCTTAGGCAAGTAATCGGAATGACAACATTAGATAGTAGATGCAGAGGATGGGACGTAAGAACTGAGCGGATAAGAGTGAACCTCGCTATCATAGATAAACCAGTGACCTGCAAACCATCAATGCGATCACGGACCTGTTGCTCGATATTAGTGTAATTAGTAATGCGAGGATGTCTTCTTGTAATAGGGATCCCCAAGTACAATAGCCATCAGCCTTAGTAAAGATGCCCAAGGTTTGGTGTATGACTTTCCTAGTTATCCTGGTGGTCTTCGGACTGAAGCAGATCATAGACTTTTCTAAGTTGACCTTCTGACCAAAAGCCTGACAATAGCACTGAATAATGGAAGCATAACTAGCCGCATTATGAAGAGTAGCCTGCCTAAAAGTATACAGTCATCCACAAAAAGAAGATAAGAAACCGAGGGGACCAGAGGGCCCGCCATAAAGGGGCAATGCAACAATCCTGCTGTGCTTGATAGAATGCATGAGATAGGTCGTCCGTAGCCAGGATGAACAGAAAAAGGGATAATGAGCATCCCTATCTCAGTCCCATAGTAGAGTGGAATAAATCGGTCTGATTACCGTTAATGATCAGAGAGAAGAATGGCTTCTAGATGCAGGCCATAATCCAATCAATAAATAGGCCATCAAATCCAAATTCATGAAGAGTTTGATGAAAAAAAAATCCAGCTCAATCTATCGTAGGCTCACTTATATTGAGCTTAATAGCCTGAGACACTATCTGGCTGAGCTCTCTGAAGATCATGCATAAACTACTGGGCTATAAGAACATTATCCGAAATGCTTTGCCTTCTAATAAAAGCTTCTTGTTCAGCAGAGATAAGACGAGGAATCATATTTCGTAGGTGGGAGACTAAAAGGCGTGCACAGACCTTGTACAAGGTAGTGCATAGGCTAATGGGCGATAGTGTTGAGGGATGGAAGCATCAATACACTTAGGTACAAGAGTGATGAAAGTCCGGTTCCAGTCAATAGGAATAGATTTGGATTGGAAGGCAATTTGAATGGCGTGAACAACCTCCTGGCCAACAATATCCCAATAGTGGCGAAAAAAGAAAGGCCTAGGCGCCTTGTCAGGCCCTAGTTCCCATAAGGCCAAACATATCTCATCCGCTGTGATCAGCCTAATAAGAAGGTCATTCTTATGTGCAGAGACCTTCTTAGAGGATGAAACCCGAAAAAAGGAGCCCCATCACCAGAATCTCAATCCATATGGACTAGAAGAAATGTAATAATTGATTCCGGATGACTAGGATATCCTCCTAATAATGCCCTTCCTCATCAACTAATCGCCGAATCCTGGCAGCACGATGCTTCAGGGTGGTCTGATGAAAAAATCTAGTATTGCGGTCCTCATCTCGAATCCACTGAACCCTAGACCTCTGCCTCCAATAAGTCTCCTGCTACTGAAGAAGGGAGTGGTGAAGAGCGAGCTTAGCTCAAAGAGAAGTGAGGTCAGCATTAGGGAGACACCCTTCCTGATCCTCTTTGGTTTGGAGGGTAGCAATATCTTCTTCCACCTGCTTTATTTTCCTCATTATGTCCCTAACCTCCAGTCTATTCCATCTAGAGAGCCTGCGTCTCGCTAACTCCAGACTTCTAGAAAGAAAATAAATAGCATTACCTCTCATAGGTATATGCCATACATGGGATATAATGGATCTAGCCGAGGAATAGGAAGTCCAGAACTGCTCGAATCTAAACTGTCTTCGCTGATGATAATCAACCTATCAAAATGGGACAGTGATCAGAGGCAGTCCTGGGAAGGTGAGTAATGGTAGCAGAAGGATACTTTTGAAGCCATTGGGCTATGGCCATGGCTTTGTCCAATCTCTCCCAGACATGAGCCAAACCCTGGCGATTGTTACACCAGGTGATTTGGGGAATCAAGAATCCCAAATCTAACAACCCAGCTGAAGAGATAAAGGTCCTGAACTCAGAAATTTTCATTGAGTCGATAACCTGCCTACCACCTTTCTTTTCATTGGCACCAGTGATACAATTAAAATCACTAGCAATGATGGATGAAAAACCCTAGGCAAGAAGAGAGAGTATCTCTGATCATAGGATACGCCTCTCCTTGAAGTCGGTGCTAGCATATACACCTGAGAGGAGCTAGGGGTCGAAAGTCCCCTCCGAGATAATAAGAGTAATCTGCTAATTGCACTGATGAAAGGCATCCACCTTAATAGTGGTGTTGCGCCAAATAGCCACAATCTCTCCAGATAAACCCTCTGACTCCACAGCATAAGAAGACCTAGATTTGACAATCTGTCTTCTAAATTGGGCCGGGCTATCTCCCAATAATCGAATTTTCAAAAGAACACAGATATCAAAATTGTGAAGCTGCATCAGTCTCCCAAAAGAGGATCAAAAAGAAGGTTTTCGAGCTCCTCTAACATTCCAGATTAGAGTTTTCATTTAATAGTTGGGGAGGGTGGGGCCCAACCTGGTCCTCCAATATAGCATTATCGAAAGGTACCCACTAGACAGGGTACCATCCTCTTCCTTCTGAGTAGTACAATCCATCAATTGATTATCCTCTGATTGAGCTCCAGTCTCAGCTACAGTCTCTACAATCTGGGGGGACTCAGCATAGAGCATGGAATCATTGCCCTGCCCTTGGATTGCTACTTTAAGGAAAGAGACTACTGACTCATGGCATCGTCCCTTCACCTTAGTTGATTGGACCTTGTCCCCTACAGGGACTGTACCCTGGCTATAAGAAGTCTGATCACTCCTACTAGCCGAAACAATAGGACCCCGAGCTGGGTTCAGAGAAACTGTAAAAGTGAATTTGTCCTTTGTGATATTTGAAGTAGAAGCTACCCCTTTTCCTTTTTGTTTTTCAATTTTGGAGACAATCGGCTGGGATTGGGTCTCCACGGGTGTGGCCCGCTTTGAGGGACCCAGGTTGGCATCCATACGAGCCACGGGCCTACCTACCCATTTGTCCGTATCAAGAAGGGCAAATGGGTTCTTAGTGGTCAACTTTTGGTTCATTTTTAGCTGAGGGCTAGAACATTCAGTCTGAATTTCAGCCTCTCTGGTTCACTGATACCAGCACACAGTCCTTCAATCGGCACGGCTCTATTTCCACTGAATCCCACAGACGGCCTTCAATCTCCTTTGTCCCAGCAAAAACCAGTTTGGGACATCGGCAACTATGACCAAGGCCTTGCCTGACTTCTGAATGCACCGGCGAGCCAGCTTCCTGGGCTCTTACCAGCCATCCATTGATGAGCTGAGCACGGAACTAAAGCCGAATGCAGATCAGCTACAGCAGAGTTTGGATCAGAATGGGTCTTCTTCTTCTTCAGCTTCGGCGGGTGGCCAAAGGAAGACCTCCGTTGGTGAATGGCTACCATCCAGGGGCTAAAATTAGAACCATGTGATGACTTCTCTGGATCAGTGTGTAGAGGCGATGACGAACAGGGCCAGTGAGGTGCAGCGACCCGTAATTGGGACATATTCCCTCAAGATGTTCTTATTAAAATTGTTGCCAGAAGGGTGATCCCTTCCCCCGAACTCTGACTCTTGGCCGAAGTAGGCTCCGAAGATCGATTCATATGCACGCCCGTGCAAACCCCCCTGTTCTTCAGCTGAGTAGCAGAGTCGGAGTAGATGAAGTGGCCCGCCAGCGCAGAATAGATCTCAAGATTCCATCATTCCGGAATTTCAGAGGAAGGTTGGGCAGTCGCACCTAAAGGAGGGCCGAAGCCACGGAGTTCGCCGTTGGTATGAACTCCGATCGCCATCCCTCTGTGGCGATCGGTTGGCCGTTGGCCACTCATGGCCTTCCCAACACCTTCTCTTTGGCTTGAGAATCAACAAAACGAAAGATATGACAGCGGTGAGCCAGACTTACAGGTTCAATGTCATCGGGGACACCCACTTGCCGAAATTCTCGGATGATGGCTTCCGATGGAACCCAGCGATGGAAGGTTCTAGCCAAGATGGCATTCTCCTCCCAACAATCACTTGCCTCCTTCAAAGCTGTTGCTGGAACTTGGACTATGTCGAAAAAAATGGCCCTCCAGCATTGCTACCACTTCCGACGGTGGGAAAGGAGAAACCCACACAAAGCCGAGCTCCGCAACCCTGCTCCAGGCCTTTCGACCCTCCTTAGCACCATCTACAGCCATTGGAGTAGGGGGGATAGCTGAAGCCATTAGCCAAAAAGGATCGATCGCAGAGAACAGTAAAGTTCGTTGGAGATTAAGCATACAGTCAATCGGAGCATGAATCTTAAAGCAAGGTTTAGACTAAAGTAAGGATAAGTGAACACGTTTGTATGAACTAGTAATTGAAATATGAACTCATATTTTACTTAAGAAAATATATTGATGTTAAACTGGTAATAGCATATCAATTTAACATCCGTATGTGGGGCAGCTTCTGTTTTAGAAATTGGCTAAATTCTCATATATTTTTTTATATAATTTTTTATTTTTATTTTATTTTCTATCTTGTAAACCATGTTATGATTTTAATAAAATTTACTGATGAAGGAAGTTTCTTCCTCACGATCTCCCTCAAAAAAAACAAAAGAACCTATACGGATGTCTGTAACAAACACACGCACGCACGCACACACAAAATGAGAAGTCAATATATTTCTAGGGAAGTTTTATTGCTTTTTATAGCAGCCATGAGGCACGTAAAGAATACAGTTTTATCCAGTATGCGTGGGTTCAAGGAGCAGAAAAGAAAAATGAAAGACTTATCCTGAACCTAAACTTAAACCTCAGCCAACTCATTTATTTTTGAATAAGAACCAGCCCTCAACTGAACTTACGGGAGATATTTTAGGGCCAATTTCAACATATTACATGGACCTTGGCTAAGTCTGCTCGAATCTCTTATAGGACGACATTACCATAATTTTTATATTTTTCACTAAAGATAATAAATTGCGTCAATGAATCATATGTATAATAGCATATAGATCAATTCGAATCTGATCTATTTGTTAATTATGGTAGAAATCTAAATTTGAACCTACTTTGCATATTATATAGGTTAATGGCCTAGGTAATTTATTTAATAATCAGATTATGTTAAAATTAATATGAATAAATAACCTTTTTGATCAACTTATGTAATCTGAAATCAGAATTTACTAAATGTAACTTGTTTAAAAAGCTAATCTAATGCTAATTCCATCATAAAATAATTATATATTTATAATAAAAAATAATTTAATAATAATTTTTGTAATTAAAAATTAAAGAATGAAATTAATATATATAAGTTTTTTTTTTTTGTAAACACGGGCCATCACACTAGAGTTAGCCTAGATACATCAGAATTCGGAATTTGCACCAAAATAGGAGGACATGGATCTCCCAGCCTCCATAGCCAATGTCGAGAGTGTTGAGCAACGGAAGCCGCCACCCAGTCAGCCGCCGAGTTGGCTTCACAAAAAATATGATATATCTGGGCTGAAACCACTTCCTGAAGAATGGACCAGGTGTCCCGAAGAATCGGATTGTTGGGGGCAGCAGGAACATTCTCCTTCTGTGGCCACCTAATGACCATTAAAGAATCGCCCTTGATAACTAATCTATGGGCATAAAGAAACTTAGAAGCATAAGTAATACATGCCCAGGCCCCATAAAGCTCGGTCATAGGGACAGAGGAGTCGAGGGTACCAAATTCGCCCGTTGCCAGCATATCACCCTAAGGCCCACAGATAACAAAGGCCAATCCAGTAAGTCTGCCACAGACACTGCCATCAAAGTTGATTTTGACAAATCCTGGAGGGGTTCCCAGGAAATGAAAACCGTACTCCGGTTCGCTGCCGAAGAGTAGGGGAACCCCAGAGGCCAGAGGAGTCATGATCAACCGCTTGAGTAGCACGGGCACAATCAGTAGAAAAATCCCTAATCTTCCACACCAGGCAATGGGAAGAAATGGAGTTCTCTGTGAATATAAGCTGGTTCCTTGATAACCAAATTTGATAGGCCGTGGCCGCCCAGAGACCGCATTGATGCTTTGGGGCCCTCCGGAGATCTTGAATGAAGAGGGAGCGAGGGGAACTAGTAACATTCGCTCTACAATTATAACCCATCAAATGCCAAATATGTCTAGCACGGGGGCATTTGAATATAGCATGGTCAGTCGTCTCATTCTCCAATCCACACAGAGGGCAAATTACCAGGATTGATACACCCCTACGAGAGAGCAGGGTACTAGTGGGAAGATAGTCCCAAAGGAGTTTCCAGATAAATAGCTGAACCTGGCGAAGAGTGGGGAGCGACCAGATCCCAGCAGCCTCCTTCATACACTGGGGTTGAGGCCGAAAAAAATTCATCAGGTCCTTGAGAGGGGCCCTAGAAAGGGAGGATCTCTTCCATAACCTGACGTCAGCTGAGGGACCAGAGATAAGAGGAATCGAGAGGATCCGCTGAGAGAGTTCCGTACCAAAGAAATGGGACACCAAATGGGTATGCCAGGTGGGGGGATCTGGTGAGATCAAATCCTTAACCCTCAAATCAGTGGGGACATCAATACTAATGAAAGAGGGCCACCGAGATAGAAAGAGCTCAAAAATCCATGAATCCTGCATAACATTAATAGAATGACCATCAGCTATCATCCATGTGATATTTTGTCGGATAGAGTCACCATACTGATACACCTCCTTCCAAAAGGAAGAACACCCCCGGGGCAGAATAATGTTCTCCCCAGACTGCCAATCCCCATACCTCGCAGGCATCATGGAGCTCCAAAGACATTGTGGCTCCAGGAGGAAACGTGATGCATGCTTGGCCAGTAACGCAGTCAGCCTTACCATCAGGGATTGGATCACAAGACCACCTTCATCAATTGGCATACAGATCATGTCCCAAGATAGAAGGTGAATACCGTGGCCATCTTGCATTGAAGCCCATAGAAAGTCTCGAAAACATCTCTCAAGCCTTCGAAGATAGGTAGACGGGATGGCCGCATTAGATAGCAGATAAAGAGGAAGGGAAGAGAGTACCGACCGAATAATGGTAACTCTAGCCATCATTGATAAGCCAGTGACTTGCCAACCCTCGATACGCTGTCGAACACGCCTTTCAAGATCCACAAAATCATTACATATGGGTCGTCTACCAATCATGGGAATCCCTAGATACATAAACCGGTCGGTCTGAGTAGATATATCCAATAGATTGGTAATAGCTTCTTTGGTGGACTGGGTGTCTTCGGACTGAAACAGATTGAAGACTTTAGAAGATTGACCTTCTGTCCCGAAGCCTAACAATAATGCTGAATAATGGAATCAAAGGAAGCCGCATTAGCAGTAGTAGCCTGACCCAGAAGAATACAATCGTTGGCAAACAGAAGGTGAGAAATGGAAGGGCCCTCAGCTCCCATCATAAAGGGGACAATCCTTCGATTGTGCGCCTGATAGAAAGCTCGGGAGAGATCATCTACGGCCAGAATGAAGAGAAGGGGAGATAAAGGACATCCCTGACATAATCCCACAGAAGAATGAAAAAACTCGGTCAAACGCCTATTAATGATCAGAGAGAAAGACGGCCTCTGAATGCAAGCCAAAACCCACTCAATAAATAGCTCATAAAAACCAAACTCCTGAAGAGAATGGTGCAAGAAAGCTCAGCTCAGTCTATCATAAGCTCTCTCTATATCAAACTTAACTGCCATAAGGCTACGTCTGATAGGAGCTCGATAGAGATCATGCATAAACTCCTGAGCGATGAAGATGTTGTCCGAGATGGATCGACCTCTAATGAACACCCCCTGCTCCACGAAAATAAGACGAGGAATAACCCGACTGAGACGACTAGCTAAGAGGCGGGCACAGACCTTATACAAAGTAGTACACAAGCTGATCGGCCTAAAATGCTAGGTAGAGAAGCATCCGAACGCTTGGGCATAAGAGTAATAAGAGTCCGATTCCATTCCTCTGCAATGCACTTCGATTGGAAGGCAATCTGAATAGCCTGAACCACCTCCTGCCCAATAATCTTCCAATAGTGTCTAAGAAAGAAGGGTGGAAACCCATCCGGCCCCGGGGCCTTGTTTGGACCAAGCTCCCAAAGGGCCTGACAAACTTCCTTCTCATCGATCAGCCTGGAAAGCATGACATTCTCTGAAGAGGAAACCTTTCTGGAATCAGATACCTGAAAGATCGGAGCTCCATCACCCGTAGACTCAGACCATCTGGACCGGAAGAAATGAAGAAACTGAGACCGAATAGAATGAATGTCCTCATGAAAATTTTCCTCAGCATTAGCTACCCTCCGAATCCTATTAGCTGCCCACTGCTTCAACATAGCTTGGTGAAAGAATATGGTATTACAATCCCCTTCACGTATCCACTGAACCCTGGACCTTTGCCTCCAATATACCTCTTGCTGCCGAAGAAGGAAGTGGCGATGAGCAAGATTCATGCGCAGCAAGGATAGATCAGAATCCAATAGAAAATCATCATGGTCTTCTTTCGCCTGGAGGGCCCTGATGACAGCTTCTGCCTTTTCCACTTGCCTCACCAGATCCCCCACTTCCAATTTGTTCCAAGTGGAAAGTCTACGTCTGGCCATCATAAGACAACGAGATAACCGATAGACAACATTGCCCCTGATAGAAAGGTGTCAGATCTGAGAAATGATAGTTCGAGCAGAAGAATGGAAAGTCCATAATCGCTCGAATCTAAACTGTTTCCTCTGATACTGATCAACCTCCGTGGAAATCAAAATGGGACAGTGATCCGAGGCGATTCTTGGAAGGTGAGAAACAGAGATAGAAGGGAACTTTTGAAGCCATTGAGCAGTGGCCAAGGCTCTATCAAGTCTCTCCCAGACCCGCGCTGACCCCTGACGGTTATTACACCAGATGAATTGAGGCCCCGAGTACCCCAAATCCATCAGACCAGAAGACCCAATGAATGACCTGAATTCGATAATGTCAGCTAAGCCCATGACTCTTCTGCCCCCCCTCTTCTCACTAGCCTCAGTGATACAATTAAAATCATCAGCAATAATGGATGGAATCCCATGGTTCATGAGGAGATTAGCTCATACCAAAGGGCCCGTCTCTCACGATAATCCGTACTAGCATAAACCACTGAAAGAAGCCAGGGATCAGAAGTTCCTTCAGAGACCAGAAGACCAAGCTGCTGGTTACATTGATGAAACACATCAATCGTAACTGCAGATTCATGCCAGATGGCCAAAATACCTCCCGATAGACCCTCAGCCTCCACAGCATAAGAAGACCAAGTACAGAAAATCTGTCTCCGAAACCTCACCAGACTATCACCAGACAGCCTGGTTTCTAACAGGACACATATATCAAAGTTATGTAATTGCATCAATCTACCAAAAGATGGATGGAATGAGGGCTTATTAGCACCTTAACATTCCAAATTAAGATCTTCATAAATTAACTGGAGGAAGATGGGACCCCTCCATGGTCCTCTGACATAAAGCTATCAGAGTGGCACCCAACAGGCTATGAACCACCTACGGAGATCTGAATAGGACCAGCCTTCAACGCAACCGAGTCAACTTCAATGTCAACTGAACCTTGTCCCACATAATCACCAGAGGACGCCTTACAGTTCAGATCATTCTGCCTTTCCAGGTTAACCATTACCACCTCCTGACCAACCTTCAGACAACAGGGGGGCTGGGTCAGGCAAACCAAGGAAGGAATGATATCCACTCAAATTTTGACATTTTTATCCTTGCCTTTTCCTTTCCGTTTCTCTAGTTTGGAAATGGACCTCGGAGGCAGGCTATCAACCGGTCTAGCCCTCTTGAGGGGACCCGAGAACTGATTACTATGATCCAAGTGGCCCCCTTCATTCGAGTCCAAACTCAAAGAGGCAAGGGGGTTAGATATAATCAAAGATTGGGACTTATGGGAATCCAGGACCCCAACCTTAGTCAGCTGAAATGGCTCCCTTGCTGAAGCTTGAAAAATGGCACACGCCTATGAACCGGCACGACCACCATCTCAGCATCAGCCTTCTTCCCACCCTCCTTAACCAGCAGTTGCTTCCCTCAATCAGAACCCTTCACATTGGCCAGCACTTGTTGAACTGGCACAGCCACGGAAGCAGAGGCAACCTGAGTAGCCTGAGCTTCCATCGATGGCCCCGAGGGATGCCTACGACGCAGCTTCACCTGCGTCTTCCAGCCCACATCAACGCTCGGATCAGCAGAGGTCGGATGGGGAGCAGGGCATGAAGCAGTTGCTGCCGAAGGATCTTTAAGCTGAGGATCCACAATGCTCCTCCGCTAACGAACCGCTGCCATCCACGGCCCAAAAACAGAGCAGCTGTCTGGATCCTCCCCCGCTGCCATGGTCGACGCAAAGCACGAACCAGCCAGGTTTAAAGACCCACAAATGGTACAGATTCCCTCCAGCGATTCATAGATGAACTGCTGCCAGAAGGGTCCCTGGAAGCTCTGCACTCGGGATCCAGGCCGAAGAGGTTGACAAAGGTCAATTCGAACTGCCACCCTCGTGAAACCGCCCCTGTTCCTTGACATCATGGCGGAATCAGCACAGCAAAAGACACCCGCTGGCTCCAAGATAGCACGAAGGATGTTCTCCTTCCAAAACTCCAATGGAAGGTTTGGCATCCGCATCCAAAGCAGGGCCGAGGCAATGGAATCTTTAGCCGGAAAGAATTCCGAGCGCTAGGCTTCAGTCGCAATTACCTAACCATTGATCACCCAGGGGCGGTTGAGAATCATGTCACAAGCCGCCGGATCTTTAAAGCGAAAAATATGACAACGGAAGGCGAGACTGACTGGTTGAATCACACCAGGAATTCCAGCACGACGAAACTCTCTGATGAATGCTTCAACGGCACCCACTTGAGGAAGGAGCGGACGAGAACATCTTTGTGTTGCCATCCCACAATCTCTTCCTCCAGCATCATCACATGCACTCGAACGATCTCAGGAAATCTACTCTCCAACCTAGCCACCTCCGCCGGAGACGGAGACGATGAAACCCACTTGTATCCGGACTCCACATCCCTCCTTCGGGGAGCACGGGCCTCCGAAATCCCATCGGATGCCACAGGGCTACAATGGGCAGCTAAACAAAAGCTTGATGAGGAGCAGAAGGCCAGGCGGTGAAGATCATCAGAGATCGGGGACAAAAAAGGCCGGAGTGCAAATCTTAAAGCATAGGAAAGAGGATGCGCCAGAGAACAGATAGCACGATTCTAAAAGCACCTAATGCGAGATAGGAAATTACAATTCATTTATATATAAGTTAAATAAGCCTAACCGGTAGTGTTTGGATTCATAAATCATCTTATATAAATTAATTAAATAAACTTAGCCCATGATTGATTGCGTAGGTATATAGCCGTATATGTTAAAAATAATTTAATTTTTTCGTACATCACATGTGTGGTCCAATCTCGTGCGAAGACTTTTTCCCACCCGATATTTACTGCAGCGTGATAGAGTTTGCCAGCCTAGCATTGAAAAGTACATTAAACGATTTTTTCGATAAGCCAACGTCGAGGAGATGGATTAGAGCTCCAGGTACGCCACCTCACGATGAAATGCAAGCTGCGGTTTAAAGTTGGTATACGAGCAAGTAGGATTAAAAGATGTCCACCCTCTTCATCATATAGATTTGTTTGCTTGATTGCTCATGGTTGCTTGAGATTAAAAAAGAGTTAGCCCCTACCTTGACTTCCGACTCACTTGGAGAGCCCAAGGAAAGATCTAAATAACAAATATAATGTCATTTTCAAGGCGAGCTGGCTGATGGGCGATCCTTTTTATTTCTTTTAAGAAAAGTCTTAAACTTAATGTGGTGCACATCACGCATATTGTGCTTAATGATTAATGCATAATGTATACGCACATATCAAGAATAAATTTTATTATTATTATTTTTGGCATGCATATATGTATGCACGCTAATCGCTAGGCATGGGTGCACGGCTCCTGACATGCAGCAAGACTTTTTTTTTTTTCGTTTGTTTGGCTTGGATCTTATTGATGCTGGATCACCAGATTACTCTATTGTTATGAGGTCTCTTTCAGGAAGAAGAAAAGTCCCCTTCTTTCTTCTCCTCCTCCCTTCTTATCTCCCTAATTTATTTATTTTATTCTTTTTTATTTTTGCTATGTGGTCATTCCGTGATAATGAATAATAAGGGTATTAAGAAACTTGCTCACGAAGATAAGGATTTTCATGATGACCACGATCATCCCAAGGGAAGGTCAGGATTAGTGGGGATGTCAGAGTCAGAGAAAAGGCATCTGGCTCTAAAATAGAAGTTCAGTGTCTCCTTTTTCTAGATAAACGGCGGTGTTTCAGTGCTTGTCTTATTCGAACCATTTAAAGCGTTATAATGTTTAACATTTCTCGATTTCTGTTCTGAATACGACGGTTTATCATGTTTAGTGGTTCTGACATGAACATTATTCTTGATTTGGGGGCCGCCCAGGACCGGGGGCCGCCCAGACTCTAGGGCCGCCCAGACTCTGGGGACCACCCAGGACTGAGGGCCGCCCAGACTCTGGGGGCCGTCCAGGGCTGGGGGTCGCCCAGGACTGGGGGCCGCCCAGACTCTGGGGGCCGCCCAGGACTGGGGGCCGTCCAGACTCTGGGGCCGCCCAGGACTGGGGGCCGCCCAGACTCTGGGGCCGTCCAGGGCTGGGGGTCCCCCAGGACTGGGGGCCGCCCACTGGGGGCCGCCCAGGACTGGGGGCCGCCCAGATCCTGGGGATCGCCCAGGATTGGGGGTCGCCCAGGGCTGGGGACCGCCCAGGAATGGGGGCCGCCCAGACTCTAGGGACTGCCTAGGATTGGGGGCCGCCCAGGGCTGGGGACCGCCCAGGAATGGGGGCCGCCCAGACTCTGGGGACCGCCCAGGACTGGGGGCTGTCCAGACTCTGGGGGCCGCCCAGGACTCTGGGGACCGCCTAAGACTGAGGGCCGTCCAAACTCTGGGGGCCGCCCAGGACTGGGGGCCGCCCCGACTCCGGGGGCCGCCCAGGACTGGGGACCACTCAGGACTGGGGGCCGCCTAGACTCTGGGGCCACCTAGGGCTGGGGACTGCCCAGGAATGGGGGGCCCCCAGACTCTGGGGACCGCCCAGATGGGGGCCGTCCAGACTCTGGGGACCGCCCAGGACTGGGGGTCGTTCAGGATTAGGGACCAACTTTTATTTTCTAACTGTTTTATTTATTATCCATATCATATACCCCCTCGTCCATCTTCCTTGTATTCAGGTGTGTCATGCACGTGCAAGGGAGAAGGGCGGAAATGGAGCTGCAGAGCTTAGATGCTCAACTATCTGAGGTTCGGGCGAAGTTGTTGCCAATGGAAGAGAGGTTAAAAGAAACTGCTCTTAGGCTAGAACATACGGAAAATCGAGCAGATAACGCTGAAGCTACGGCTCGCGACGCTGTAGAAAAATTGGTTCTAGCCGAGAAAGATGCTAAGAACGCTCTCGATAGAGTTGCAACAGTGATGACGGAGGCCCGGGAAAAGATAGCTGCGGTCGAGGCCGAGGCCCGGGAGAAGATAGCTGTGGCCGAGGCCAAAGCTCAAGAAAAGGTGGCCATAGCCGAAGCCAAAGTCCGGGATGCAATCAAGGAGTATAAGGGCTCCCCGGATTTTGAATCGGAGTTCCAGGAGGCCGCCCTAGACGCCTTTGTTCAAGGCTTTGAGAAGTGTAAACGGATGTTAGCCCGACATTTCAACTTACAGAACCTTGAACGTTTTCAACCTGTGGATGACGAAGAAATTCCTGATATGGAGGTCGAAGACGCGGCGGGTAGGGTGGCGGCGACCAAAGATTCTGCTGCAGAAATACCCCTCACTGAGGAGCCGGCCTCCGATCCCAATACAGAGAAGGAGCATTCGGAGAGTTGATTGAGGATGCCTAAATTTATTTTGACTCTAGCTTTAGTTTTTCTATCCTTGCCTTGGTCCTTTTAAAGGACCTCCTTTTGTAATGAATGTCTAAGACTTTATAAAGTTTCCTAGTAGATTAACTTTAAATGAGCAGATGTTACTTTTTATTTATTTGGTGTTACTTAATATTTCATCTGCTTAATCCTTGATTCCTACTTACGGATTAGGGAATCCGTCCACGAGTTGGGAAGAAATCATAATCTTTGGGTCATTTTCCGGTGTGTTATATTAAGATGTAAGTCCTAGAATGTTGATAAGGCAGTTTAGGGGCCCCTGCAGGGGAGCTAATCCTGGGCTCAAGAGAGCATGAAGCTTTTGGGATTGTGGGGCCACTTAGTGTTTTCGCAGAATCGTACCTCGAGGATAACCGAGCATCTGCCTATGGGCGTGACTCGAAACCGTCTAAGTCGAGGCCGCTTGAGTCACGGACTTGAACCTCCTCAGGGGTAGGTTATACCGGCCTGGGGGTGTCCTTTGGACTATAGGGCCGTCGAGCCGCCTGTTCATTGGAGAGCGTGATTCGAGGCCGCTTGAGTCACGGACTTGAACCTCCTCAGGGGTAGGTTATACCGGTCTGGGGGTGTCCTTTGGACTATAGGGCCGTCGAGCTGCCTGTTCGTTGGAGAGCGTGATTCGAGGCCGCTTGAGTCACGGACTTGAACCTCCTCAGGGGTAGGTTATACCGGCATGGGGGTGTCCTTTGGACTATAGGGCCGTCGAGCTGCCTGTTCGTTGGAGAGCGTGATTCGAGGCCGCTTGAGTTACGGACTTGAACCTCCTCAGGGGTAGGTTATACCAGCCTGGGGGTGTCCTTTGGACTATAGGGCCGTTGAGCCGCCTGTTCGTTGGAGAGCGTGATTCGAGGCTGCTTGAGTCACGGACTTGAACCTCCTTAGGCGTAGGTTATACCGGCCTGGGGGTGTCCTTTGGACTATAGGGCCATCGAGCCGCCTTTAAGAATTGTTTAAAAATATGCCTTCAAATGTGTAGGCTCATTTAATATTCAGATAAATACATTACATTACTGGTAGTAGGGGCGAAGGTTGTCTGCGTTCCACGTTCGGGGGATTGGTTGTCCACTCAGGTCTTCAAGCCGGTATGCTCCACGGTGAAGGACTTCTCTTACCCGGTAGGGCCCTTCCCAATTCGGAGACAATTTGACCCCTTCTGTTGGTTTGGATACCGAAGCCTTTCTCAGAACTAAATCTCCCTGACGGAAGCTCTTCGAGCGGATGCGGGTATTGTAATACTTCGCCACTTGCTGCTGGTAGGCTGCCATTTTGATCCGAGCTCGATCTCTTGCTTCTTCAATGAGGTCAAGATTGGCTCTTAAATTAGGGAGGTTGTCCGCTTCGTTGTATGATTCCACTCGATTACTTGGTAAGCCAATTTCGACGGGAATAACAGCTTCAGAACCAAAGACCAGGTTGAATGGTGTTTCTGCTGTTGGTATTCTGGGAGTCGTATGGTACGCCCAGAGTACACTCGGGAGCTCTTCTACCCACCTTCCTTTGGACGTGTCCAGTCTAGTCCTTAGTCCCCGTAATATCATGCGATTTGTAACCTCAGCCTCTCCATTAGATTGTGGATGGCCGACGGAGGTAAATCGTTGGGTGATGCTGAGATCAGTACAGAAAGTCCGGAAGGCGTTGTTGTCAAACTGTCGGCCATTGTCAGTGATGAGGGTGTGTGGTATGCCGTATCGACAAATAATGGCCTTCCAGAGAAAGGTTTTGACCTTGGCCTCAGTGATTCTGGTGAGTGCTTCGACTTCAACCCATTTAGTAAAATAATCGACGACTACTAGTAGGAATTTGCGCTGTCCCGATGCCGGAGGGAAAGGGCCGAGGATGTCCATGCCCCACTGAGCGAAGGGCCAAGGAGCAGAAAGAGAATTTAACTGAGAAGATGGTTGCCGCTGAACGTAGGCGTACCATTGGCATTGATCACATCTTTTCACTAGTTCGGTTGCATCCTCTTGCATGGTGAGCCAGTAATATCCTTGTCGGAGGGCCTTGCGTGCTAGAGATCGGCCTCCGGAGTGATTCCCGTAGATGCCTTCATGAATTTCTCTAAGGACATAATCCGCATCAACCGAATTAACACATTTGAGGAGGGGCTGAGAGAAGGATTTCTTGTAAAGTTGGCCTTCTAGTAGCACAAATTTAGAAGCTCTCCGCTTAAGCAGCTTTGCTTCTTCACGACCGACTGGGAGAACGCCGTCTTTCAAATACCGGATATAAGATTCCATCCAGGCTTCTTCTTGGACAATGGGCAAAGCTTCTTCAGTAGCTTCAATACTAGGTGTCTCCAGGTACTCGACGTAGGTTTTGCCCATGGCACTATCCACTGAGGTAGCCAGTCGGGCTAACATATTGGCCCTAGCATTTTCACCTCTGGGTATATAACTGATGGTGAAGTGATCTAATAAGGGAATTAATAGTCTGACCTTGTTCAGGTATTGGAACATGATAGGGTCCCGAGCTTCATACTCCCCCGCCACTTGGGCGGAAATAAGCTGTGAGTCAGTGAAAACTCGGAGATTCTTGATTCCCATCCCATGTGCTAGTTTGATTCCGGCCAGTAAAGCCTCATATTCAGCTTGATTGTTGGTGGCTTCAAAGAGGAAACGAAGGGCATATTCTAGTACCACGCCTTCTGGACTAGCAAGAATGAGACCAGCTCTGCTACCTTGTGAGTTAGAAGCTCCGTCGACGTGAGGGCCCATGCTTCATCATCTTCCCCCTCAGTGTCTGAAAGGATCCGAGGGAGTTCTTCTTGATGCTGCTCAGACCAGGTGCACTCTACTAGAAAATCAGCCAAGACCTGGGATTTCAAAGATGCTCTGGGCTGAAATGATAAGTCAAACTCCCCTAGTTTGACGGCCCACTTGGCTAACCGGCCAGAAGTGTCTGGCCGTGACAAATAGCCCTGAGAGGTTGATCAGTGAGGACGACTATAGGATGGGCTTGAAAGTAGGGTCTAAGTCGTCGAGCAGACACAAATAGAGCAAAAATGACCTTCTCCGTTTTGGAATATCTCTCCTCTGCACCGTGAAGCACCTTGCTGGTATAATATATAGGTCGTTGAATGGCGTGGTCGCCGACACGCACCAGAACGGAACTAACGGCTTCCGAAGAAGCCGCCAGATAAAGGAAGAGCTTCTCTCCTTCCTCCGGCTTGGATAACAGAGGCGGTGTGGATAAGAACTCCTAAGTTCTTCAAAAGCTTGTTGACAGTCATCTGTCCACTCGAAGCCATCTGCTTTACGCAAGACCTTGAAGAAAGGTAGACATCTTTCAGCTGATCTGGACAGAAATCGGCTTAATGCT
This sequence comes from Calamus simplicifolius, assembly GCA_900491605.1. Lineage (NCBI taxonomy): Eukaryota > Viridiplantae > Streptophyta > Magnoliopsida > Arecales > Arecaceae > Calamus > Calamus simplicifolius. The sequence goes on along the minus strand of UESW01004587.1, from coordinate 216,433 downwards.
GCTATCCTCCCGGTGAGTTGTTGCACCTCCTTCTTACACATAGGCCGTCTCATATTGAGAATGGCTTGAATTTTCTCTGGGTTTGCTTCAATCCCTCGCCGGGTAACTAAGAAACCCAAGAATTTCCCTGCCGTAACTCCGAATGCACATTTGCATGGGTTGAGCTTTATTCTATGGAGCCGGAGGTTGTGGAAAGTTTCTTGCAGGTCGGCGACATGGTCGGTGGCACAGGTGCTTTTTGTCAACATATCATCTACATATACCTCCATGTTGCGGCCGAGCTGGTTTTTAAAAACTTTGTTCATCAGCCTCTGATAGGTAGCTCCTGCGTTCTTCAACCCGAAGGGCATTACTTTATAACAATAAATGCCCCTCTCGGTAATAAAAGAAGTATGCTCTTCATCTGAGGGGTCCAATTTTATCTGATTATACCCTGAGAAGGCATCCATAAAGCTAAGGAGTTCATAACCAGAAGTTGAATCCACTAACTGGTCGATCCGGGCAACGGAAAACTGTCCTTAGGACAAGCTTTATTAAGATCTGTGTAGTCGATGCATATTCTCCATCCTCCGCTGGCTTTCCGAACCATAACCACATTGGCTAGCCAATCTGGATATTGTGCCTCTCGAATATGACCGGCCATGAGCAATTTGTCTACTTCCTCGTCAATGACTTTCTGCCGCTCAGGAGCAAAACCCCTTTTCTTCTGGCGAACAGGCGGCAGCTTGGGACTAACATTAAGTTGATGAGTAATCACCTCCGGAGGAATCCCGACCATATCCGTCACTTTCCAGGCAAAGACATCTGCATTCATTGATAAGAAGGCTAGGAGTTGATCCCGGGCTTCAGGGAAGAGGAGCTCACCGATTTGCACGATCTTAGTGGGATCACCTCCCAGGGGGTAAGATATCAGAAGCTCCGCTGGCTCTCCTCTTCGCTCGACTTCTCTAGGGTCAAATGACTCGGTAACCGGAGGAATACTAGCCATTTGGGGACTAGGGGCTAAATGATAGCAGGGTCTAACCGAGTCTACCTCCCCATGCATCACACCAACTCCTTGCCTGGTAGGGAACTGCACCAATAAGCGCTTGGTAGATATAACTGCATCTAACATGTTCAAGCCAGGACGGCCAAGAATGGCGTTGTAAGCCAGGGGACCCGAACTACCAGAAAATCCAGCATAACCGTGCTTTGACATGGCGGCGATCCTGCCGTAGCTGGCAAAGTAATCTCACCTTCGACTCGTATAGAGTCTCCAGTGAAACCAACTAGAGGGACGGCTACGGCCGAAGAGAATCCGGAGACAAACTCATCCGAAGAAATGCATCATAAGTAAGCACATTAGCGGAGCTCCCACTGTCTATTAAGATTCTTTTTACAGGATGTCTAGCGATCGTCATTGAAACGACGACGCTATCATCTTTTACAATATTACTCCCCGCTATATTTCCCTCAGGAGGGATTACATCATCTAATCCTTCGACTCCCCTTGGTCTCTTGGAAGATGAGGCCTTTCCGTGGGAAATCATGCCCACCATCTTTTCTGTTGGGGTGTTGTCAATGCTAGCTTGAGCAAGGAGGTCCCATCAAAGCTGGTATGGGAGGAGCCTCTTTTTTCTGGATGTATTGCCCAAGGTATCCTCTCTGAATTAGCTCTTCGATGGCCTGCTTCAAGTTCCGACATTCTTCAGTGTCGTGGCCATAATCCCTATGGAAACGGCAATAGCGACTTCTGTCGCGGACAGTGCCCTTCTTCAACGGGGGCGGACGCCGTAAATAAGGCTCGTTTTCAATCTCCATGAGGATGTGACTCCGGGGGGCCAAGAGAGGTGTAAGATGGTCCTCTCTGGAGTCTGGTTCTTGCGGCGGTCAATCGGCCGGTGCAAGAGCTCAGGCTTCTTGGAAGGAGGTCCGATCAACTCTGGGCGAGCGGATCTTTTGCTAGCCCTCCCTTGTGCACTCTCCTGGATGAATCAGCTTCGTCGGCGCGGATGTACTTCTGCGCACGGCTCAGGAGATCAGCATAAGAAGAAGGAGGTCTTTTGTCCAAAGAATAAGTAAAACGGGAGGGTCGGAGCCCCCGTTTTAGAGCCAAAGTGGCCACAGCGTCTTCAAGATGATAAACTCTAGGGCCGCTACTTTGAAACGGGTTATAAAATCTTTCAAAGATTCTCCTTCTGCTGCTGCACGAGAATAAGCTGTCTGCTACTCGAGGAATTTTACGACAGGCATCGAAGTGAGCCAGAAAAGATCTCTCCAATTGTCGAAAAGAGTCAACACTTCGTGAGGGCAAACGAGAATACCAAACACGGGCCGCCTTACGGAGGGTGGCTGGGAAGGCAATGCATAAGAGGGCGTCTGTTGCTCCTTGGACCTGCATGATAGCTTTATAGCTTTCCAGATGATCTAGGGGATCAGTGGTGCCGTCATAGGGGTCTAGTTGAGGAAATCGGAACCTCCTTGGAATGGGCTCTTCCATAATCCGCCGAGTGAGAGGGGGGCGGGTGTCGTAATCCGACCCCGGCTGATTATTGATTCTTTGACTGAATTCTTCCAGCCGGCGATCTTGCTCTTCAAGACGCTTTTCCATTCTATCGGTTATACTTCCTCCGGCTGGTTCAGGAGAACTGGAAGGAGCCCAATGGCGCCATCGGCGATGCTCTGTATAAGGTTCCTTCCCCCGTCGTCGTCCGGCAGGCGGACTGCGGGGGAATGGGACAAAGAGCGCGAGCCATCGTGGAAACTTTGGGAGTGCCGCCTTCCTGGGGAATAAGGGCGGAGAGGCTTTGTCGGAGGAGATCTTCCTCGAGCTGATTGTCGGCTAATAGGAGTAGCCGACCTAGGCGATAGAGGCTGCTCGAGTCGTTGTGGGATTCCTCGAGAGTGTTGTTCTTGCATCTGTTGAACCATCCCCACGAGAGTCTGGACTTGCTGAGTGAGGATCAGTAGTGGGTCTTGAGGAATAGCCGGAGTCGGCAGTGGTGAAGAAAGAGCCGGAGGGTTCGATTTCACCGGCTGAGAAGGGCCAAGAGTTGTGAAATCATGATTGGGAGGCGAAAGATGCCCCCCAGACCAATCAGTGGGATCTTCTTCCAGAGATCTGGAGCTCATCTTCGTGGAATCGTAGAACAGGTATATCTCACTGCTCCGACGACGATCCCCCTACCTGGCGCGCCAATCTGTTGATGCTGGATCACCAGATTACTCTATTGTTATGAGATCTCTTTCAGGAAGAAGAAAAGTCCCCTTCTCCTTCTCCTCCTCCCTTCTTATCCCCCTAATTTGTTTATTTTATTCTTTTTATTTTTTGCTACGTGGTCATTCCGTGATAATGAATAATAAGGATATTAAGAAACTTGCTCACGAAGATAAGGACTTTCATGATGACCACGATCATCCCAAGGGAATGTCAGGGTTAGTGGGGATGTCAGAGTCAGAGAAAAGGCATCTGACTCTAAAATAGAAGTTCAGTATCTCCTTTTTCTAGATAAACGGCGGTGTTTCAGTGCTTGTCTTATTCGAACCATTTAAAGCGTTATGATGTTTAACATTTCTCGATTTCTGTTCTAATACGACGGTTTATCATGTTTAGTGGTTCTGACATGAACATTATTCTCGATTTGGGGCCGCCCAGGACCGGGGGCCGCCCAGACTCTAGGGGCCGCCCAGACTCTGGGGACCGCCCAGGACTAGGGGCCGCCCAGACTCTGGGGGCCATCCAGGCTGGGGGTCGCCCAGAACTGGGGGCCGCCCAGGACTGGGGGCCGTCCAGACTCTGGGGGCCACCCAGGAATGGGGGCCGCCCAGACTCTGGGGCCGCCCAGGATTGGGGGCCGCCCAGACTTTGGGGGCCGTCCAGGGCTGGGGGTCCCCCAGGATTGGGGGCCGCCCAGGACTGGGAGCCGCCCAGATCCTGGGGATCGCCCAGGATTGGGGGTCGCCCAGGGCTGGGACCGCCCAGGAATGGGGGCCGCACAGACTCTAGGGACCGCCTAGGATTGGGGGCTGTCCAGGGCTGGGGACCGCCCAGGAATGGGGGCCGCCCAGACTCTGGGGAACGCCCAGGACTGGGGGCCGTCCAGACTCTGGGGGCCACCCAGGAATGGGGGCCGCCCAGACTCTGGGGACCGCCTAGGACTGGGGCCGTCCAGATTCTGGGGGCCGCCCAGGAATGGGGGCCGCTCAGACTTTGGGGGCCGCCCAGGACTGGGAGCCGCCCCAACTCCGAGGGCCGCCCAGGACTGGGGACCGCTCAGGACTGGGGGCCGCCTAGACTCTGGGGCCGCCCAGGGCTGGGGACCGCCCAGGAATGGGGGGCCGCCTAGACTCTGGGGACCGCCTAGACTCTAGGGACCGCCCAAGGCTGGGGACCGCCCAGGAATGGGGGGCCGCCCAGACTCTGGGGACCGCCCAGGACTAGGGGTCGTTCAGGATTAGGGACCAACTTTTATTTTCTAACTGTTTTATTTATTATCCATATCAGATCTGAAACCTCTATTTTGTTCGACGATGGAGTTCCATGTAGTTATTTTATTTTTTATTTTATTTTGCAAAAAAAATATTTTTACCTAAAAACTTCATTTTAAATTTTATCAGACCATTATACCCTCATCAAATAAGTTCACACTAATATCATACCATTATACCCTTATCAAATAAGTGCACACATTTGTTTGCACTAGTAATTGAAATGTGAACTCATATTTTTCTTAAGAAAATATATAGATTTTAAATTGGTAAGAACATATCAGTTTAACATCTGCATGTAGGGCAACTTCCGTTTTAAAAAGTGGCTACGTTCTCATATTTCTTTCTCCAATCTTCTATCATCTATTATTTTGTAAACCACATTATGATTTCAGTAAAATTTATTTTGGAGGAAGTTCTTTCCTCACAATCTTTCTAAAAAAAAACAAAAGAAAACAAAAGAAACTATATATGCAGATGTTTGTAACAAATACACACACAAGACATGTCAATATATTTTTAGGAAAGTTTTATTGCTTTGTGTAGCAGCCATGAGGGAGATAATATAGTTTTATCCTGAATGGATGGTGATGGGGCTAGTTAACCCCATGGGCAATAAAAATAGCAAATTTTTAGGTGATTTTTCTAGGCGGCCTTTCTAAGCGGCTTAATCCTAAGTGGCACTGGAAAGCATTACGGAGCATTCAATAGTCAAGTCACGGAAGAAAATCCTAGACGACCTTTCTTCTTGAGCAAACTTAGAGAGCATTTAATGGGCTGGAGCATTTAAGGATGTAGAAACGGTAATAATGACCTATAGATAATTTAATGGAATTGAGCATTGAATAGTCAAGTCAAGTCACGAAAGGAAGTCTTAGACGGCCTTTCTTCGTGAGAGGCAATCTTAGGCGGCAATGGCCTGAAGAGCATTTAATAGGCTGGAGCATTTAATGGTTAAGTCACGGAAGGAAATCCAAAGCGGCCTTTCTTCTTATGCGGCAATCCTAGGCTGCCTTTCTTCTTTGGCACCTTTTCTTAACCATTGTATTGTACTTCATCCTAATAAATTTAAATAACAAAGAAGATTAAAAAAAAAAAAAAAAGCAAGATAGAAGAAGTTAAGAAAGAATGGAGGCATATTGAGCGACAGATATTGAGTCGCAATCGTTAATTAAATTATGGCCTAAACTGGAAGGCAACAGCTGAACGACAAGAAAAGGCTATATATACAGGGACATGGTTTTGAGCAAAGTTATCAAAGATCTTTTTGTACCATCTCTACTGTTACCATGAAGCTCTCCATCTTGATCTTCTTCCACTTATTGTCATGCTTCCATGTCGCTTGCTCTGTCCCCCAACAGTATACCTCAATATTTAACTTTGGGAACTCCCTTTCTGACACTGGTAACTTGCTTATCATCAATGCTACTGCCATATCGGTCGGCCGCTTCCCTTATGGCATGACTTTCTTTGGTCACCCCGCGGGCCGCTTTTCTGATGGAACAGTTTAATTTATCGAAGCAGTTTAATTGGTAACAGAACGCGAGGTCTCAGAACAAACTGATCACGTTTACTCTCCAGAGTAAAGCTGCATGTATGAAGTACTGGCAAGTGATGGGAGAAGATCAGGACAGCCATTCGGCCGAGGGAGCTTTGAGAGGAGCTCTGCTGGGAGCTGGGATGGCTTACTGTGAGGCCTTTGCGAGAGACTTCACGGTCTCTTTTCCCTGCGTCAAAGCCCTATTACGTGTATGCAATCTGTTGCATGTAAGGTACTTGGGCGACGCGGCTAATGAGGAAGTCGGGAGCGGAGGATCATGGCCGACGAAGTCACCGTCGATGTTCATATCGCAGGATCCGCGTATGCCCTCGCGGCAAGAGCCGCGGAAGGTCCGGGAGAAGTCGACCTCGTTCTTGATCTTGATCAGGGCGTCGAGGACCATCCGGCCGCACTCGGCGAGGTCGATCTCGTAGTCCTCCGCCGTGAGGAATGGAATGGTTGGACAATATCATCTTTAGCCTGTGGGCATGGAGGAGCGCAGCGGGGCCGAGATAGGACTCCGGGTTCCACAGTAGCTGGGGCACGAGGTACTGCAGCAGGCGCAGAGGATTCACTCGTACATCCCGTCCAGCTTCGCACGATCCTTCTTGCTCTGCAGGATCTCCTTCCCGGGGACCGGCGGCGGGTCCTTGCGCTTGAGGCAGGGCTCCACGCTCCTGTACTGGTTATAGAAATTGGTCATATCCACCACCAAGTCCTTGATCACGAGCATGTGCGGCAGCGGCATGATCATCGTCGGCGATCCGTCCGACGAGATCTTAGTGAGGCAGGCAAGGCTGTTGTCGCCGTCGATGTTCCTAGCGTAGGAGCCGCATATGCCCTCGCGGCAAGAGCCGCGGAAGGTCCGGGAGGAGTCGACCTTGTTCTTGATCTTGATCAGGGCATCGAGGACTATCCGGCCGCACTCGGCGAGGTCGATCTCGTAGTCCTCCGCTGTGAGGAATGGAATGGTTGGACAATATCATCTTTAGCCTGTGGGCATGCAGGAGCACAGCGGGGCCGAGATAGGACTCCGGGTTCCACCAGTAGCTGGGGCACGAGGTACTGCAGCAGGCGCAGAGGATTCACTCGTACATCCCGTCCAGCTTCGCACGATCCTTCTTGCTCGCTTCCATCATCTCGTCGTAGCGCTCGGCCTGTTCGGCGAGCTTGGCGATGTAGACGTAGCTTTCGCGTTCCCCCTGTGATGCCAGCGGAGATCCGATCCGCTTCTCCCTTCCTCTTGTCCTCTCCCCTCTTTTCTTGGCTTCAGAACATTTTTTTTTATCTAAAGGATCGGCCCCCTCCTCATGGAGGAGAGGACGGCTGGAGCTTTTTCTCCCCGTTGCGAGAGCGGGGAATCCCCCAGTTTATCGGGAGGGAAGTAGGGGCGTTGCAATCAAATCGGTTGGCCTAGGCTCTCAAAGATCATGATCAGTTTCAGAACAAACTGCCACTCATGGGTTTGTTAAATGGCCTTATCATACTTCATCCTAATAAATTTGAATAACAAAGAAGATTAAAAAAAAAAAAAAAAGCAAGATAGAAGAAGTTAAGAAAGAATGGAGGCATATTGAGCGACAGATATTGAGTCGCAATCGTTAATTAAATTATGGCCTAAACTGGAAGGCAACAGCTGAACGACAAGAAAAGGCTATATATATAGGGACATGGTTTTGAGCAAAGTTATCAAAGATCTTTTTGTACCATCTCTACTGTCACCATGAAGCTCTCCATCTTGATCTTCTTCCACTTATTGTCATGCTTCCATGTCGCTTGCTCTGTCCCCCAACAGTATACCTCAATATTTAACTTTGGGAACTCCCTTTCTGACACTGGTAACTTGCTTATCATCAATGCTACTGCCACATCCGTCGGCCGCTTCCCTTATGGCATGACTCTTTGGTCACCCCACCGGCCGCTTTTCTGATGGACGGTTGATCATAGATTTCATCGGTATAACTGATCTCTTTTAATTTATCGAAGCAGCTAATTGGTAGCAGAACGCAGAGGTCCCAGAACCAAACTGATCACGTTTACATTGTTCTCATGCATGTAGCCGAGGCTTTTGGGCTCCCATTACTTCCTCCATTCTTAGCTCGCGGACAAGACTTCCGTCAAGGAGCGAACTTTGCCGTCAGCGGTGCCACAGCACTCGACATTGAGTTCTTCCAACAGAGAGGCCTTGGTAGCTTTGTCAACCAGTCCTTGAGCGTCCAGCTTCGGTGGTTCGAGGAGTTGAAGCCTTCGCTTTGCAACTCAACTAAAAGTTGTTTTTGTTTTGCAATCAGCGTGCCATCTGTGCTGCTGTCATCGTTGGACTCATAATTAATAACACTCGTATGAACTGGGTGCAGGCTGCAGGGACTACTTCAGTAAATCTCTCTTCATGGTCGGAGAGATTGGAGGGAATGACTACAACATTCCTTTGGGCTCAAAGAGGAGCTTGAAGGAAGTGAGATCATATGTGCCTAAAGTCATCGATACCATTTCGAAGGCCATTGAGGTAGGCTTTCTGGAATATTGCACTAATATTACTGTGACAAAATTAAATGACCATCTTATCAAATTTTGGTGCAGAGATTGATCGAACACGGGGCGGTGGATCTGGTGGTGCCGGGAGTCCACCCATTGGATGCTTTCCTCTGTTCCTCACGCTTTACATGAGTTCTAATTACAAAGAAGATTACGACCCTCGGACTGGGTGCCTCAAGAAGTTCAACAATCTGATCATATACCACAATAGGATGCTGCGTCGGTTATTGGAGCAGCTCCGAATCAAATACCCACGGTTAAGGTTCAGTTATGCGGATTACTATGGTCCTGCAATTCGATTCGCTCAGTATCCAGAGCTCTATGGTGAATATATAAAGTCTTACTCAAAATATATAGCTGGCTAAGAATATTTTGTTCAAGCTCCTTAACCCTGTATATCTCAGTCAAAATAGCTAGTTAAAAAAGGCATTATTTGAGCTCATCAATTCTGTATAAATATTCAAGGTTTTTCTAGTACATAATCAACGTGTTATTTACAACTCACCATATTGGCTTTCATATACTTTCTTCATTTACATTTTAAGAATGTATTATTTGATTTTCCTGATCTTGCATAAGTAACCAAGATATTCCCGGTGTATAACCAATGTAGGACTAAACAGTCGCTAGTATGGACTCTCACATTTCCTCCATTCAATCACAAATATATAAAGCTCATTTGTAGTGTCTTTTAGTCTATATGAGTCATGAATTGGACTTGCTCTGATACTATTTGTAATAAATAGGAATCTCATCAAACAAAAGTTAGCTAAGAAGGTGTTACTTGAACTTCTTAATCCTATATAGTATCCAAAATTTTCTCAATATATATAGACAATGTGAAACTAATTAAACACTTGCTAACTTGGGCTTTCATAAATGTTTAGACTAACTTTTTTTAAACAGAATTAAGGATATTTTAATAATTATTATATATATTTAAAATAACTTAGACATAGTATTTGCTAGGATGGCCAAATTTACTTTTAGCGTTAATTTGGTATTTTTTCAAGAAAAGCTTCCCTAAGACTCATCTTTTCCAATAAAAAAAAGATTTATAGGAAAAAGCTAGGATTTTACCATGTTTATAGTTGATAGAACATTTGCATGAAAAAAAAAGCTCTAAAAATATTTTTATTTTGTTGGAGGCAATTTTGTTTGAGAAAATATCTATACGACTATATTATCATTAGAATAAAATTTTAAATATTATTTTTTATAAAGAAATTAAATGGACCATTTGAGTTCTATTTCCATGCTATTGTATTGAAGGCTAATTTTGGCATTTTGATGCCAAAAAATTTACAAATAAAGGGAAAAGAGGACCGATAAATACCCTAAGGGTGAACTTTTCTTTTCTTATTTTCTAAGATTTAGTTGAATAAGGTGTAGAACATTGTGTATGAGACTTATTCATGTTTTTTTTTCTTTTAATAAAAATATAAAAAAGGAGGTGACATTTTTTTCTTCTAGTCCTCTTCCCCCTTACTCAAAATATTTATTTTTCTTATTTCCTTCTTATGTCCCTTTAATAATCTTTTATGTAAAATGATTGATACAATAATTACTCATTAGAAAGCTAATTATGTATTTATGTAATTTGATAAATAAATTTTAATAATTTTTATGTAGTGTGATAAATGACTTATTTTTTATATATTTTTATTTATATAACTATAAATGAGCAATAAAAGTATGCCTAAAAAATAGCATGAAAATTGACCTCAAAAGATCCATTTTCTTATGAAAAAAAAAATTACTTGGTATCTTTATTTTAGAAGTACTATAGTCAAATTGATATGTTTTCATGTAAAATTACCCAACCAAATGCAAAAATTATTTTTATAACTATTTTTATGTAAATTTTTTATCAATTAAATGTCACAAAATTTATATTTTTTAAAAAATTAAAAAATACTTTTTGAGAGAATGCCAATCGAAAGAAGGATAGCATGCCAAATATCCCAATTACGGTCCAAAAACACTGATTTTAGCTCATGTTTCATTACAAGAAGATCTATACTCAGACCTTTCTATTGAAAAAATAGTTTTCCTAAAAACTAATTATAACCTTTCCAAAATGTTTTACCAAATGAAAAACTAAATTTTTTATAAGAACAAGTTTTTGTAGGAAATTACTTGCAACCAAACATATAAACGAGTTCACTTGCTAAAAGCGTTTAAACCCATTTAATCACAAAACCAACTTTTTTCTTGATTTATTATGTGAAAACTAGTTATCCCATAATTACTTCTGTAATTAAATGAGTAGAATTTTAAATATTTGGTGAGTTACTGAACATGTTTATTATATTTATATTAATTTTCACATATCATGGATGATAAGGAAAAGACTTGCTGCACCTTAGATGCAGCAAGTGTCGGCAGTACGGATTGGTTACCTGCGCATGCTAGCGCGGGTGCAGTGCACAATAAGGCCCATTGGGCATCCATACGTGTGCTGGCATGTGCAAACAATGAATCAGCACAGTTGCTAGCGGTACAATAAATGGGCTGAGTTGGGCCAAGCTAGTGGTACCACATATTGATCCCGATTTGACCCATGACCTTTGAAAAGTTGGGTTGTGTTTCAAAATCAAGGGTTAGCTTAGCCTAAGCTTGATAGAAAAGTCTTGCTGCATCGCTCTTCAGTACAGCAAACTCGCATCGATCATGTGGATTGGCAGCCCGCATGTGTCGTCATGCGTACGATGGCCCAATGAGTTTTGTTGTGCATCGTACATATATTGATATATGTGGACGATCAATCCATGCAGTTGATGCGCACATTGAATGGTAGTACAGCAAGCTTGATACTCATCCCACTTAATTTGTTCAAAATGCGAGCTCGTATATCTGGGCTGGTGACGTGGGTCATTCCGAAGGAAGGCTTTAGTTCTAACAGTACTTGCCAATAGCCAGTAGGATACTCTGACCCAAAAACATGGCATGAAAGCTGATATGGTATTTTGCTTTTGAAATAAAATGTGAAATATGACACAAAAGTTGGTGGTTTAGCCTTCCAAACCATGCACATTTAGGTCCTGTAAAAGATGCCCATCATATTAAAGAAAAATGAGGATCATGTTTGACGGTGGAACTGTCGAGAGAAGTCTAATTTGTATCATTTTATAAACACAATAAAAAGATTGTACATGTCAAGTTCTTGCAGAAATTACTCCCAATCTTTAAACATAAAAACCCCTCCTAAAAACAAAGAGGAACGATAATCTTATTTACGAGAGGATCCTCTCTTGACTATTTATATTTTTGCAGGATTCAGCAATGGGGCTTTAAGAGCGTGTTGTGGGGGTGGGGGCCCATATAATTATAATTCGATGGTTCTTTGCGGTCAACCGGGCTTCAACGTTTGTGAAGACCCCTCAACTTACGTGAGTTGGGACGGCGTCCATCTAACAGAAGCTGCCTACCGTTCCATTGCCTATGGTTGGCTCAATGGTCCTTACGCTGAACCACCCATTATGAGTCCTGGGCTCCGTTAGAACCGGTGTGGACATGAAGGCAAGCTTAGCAATACAAGTTTAGCCGATTGAAATAAAAGAACAAAAGAACTTGGTTCCATTCAGCATCTACCATATTCTATGTATTTCTCTTGGCATGAGTTCTGTTTCTTCATTGTTTAGTGCAATCATCGTAAATATGTTTGCTGTAGTTCTATTTTATGTTACTTCATGAAGATGCTTGATGAACTTCATGATTTTAATACATTTGTGCTATCAAGGCGAGGGGCTAATTTGTATTGGTCTATGTATGAAAGGTTTGAGATTAAATCAAGTCATGAGTGTACACGGGCTTGAAAATTAATTTAATCTCATTGGATTAGTCTTGTGAGTTTTTATTGAGTTTGGGCCTGGCCTATTTGGTGGATGTATTTAAACTTTAGTCGTTAGGATGTATTTAAACTAAGAAAGACTCGGAAGGCAACATTGAGAGACATAAGGCTAGATTTGTTGCCAAAAGATTTACGCAGAGGGAAGGAATAGATTACACGGAGTCCTTTTTTCCTGTATCTAAAAAGGACTCCTTCCGTGTAATCATGGCATTGGTGGCTCATTTTGATTTAGAGTTACATCAGATGGATGTGAAAACGGTGTTCCTCAATGTTGATCTAGAGGAAGAGGTTTACATGAAACAATCAGAAGGATTTTCCTCTAGTAGTGGTGAGAATTTAGTCTGTAAGCTGAATAAGTCCATATATGGATTAAAGCAAGCCTCCCGTCAATGGTATTTGAAATTTCATGATGTTATTACTTCATTTGGCTTTGAAGAAAACATCATGGATGTTTGTATATACCAAAAGGTTAGTGGGAGCAAGATTTGCTTTCTTGTGTTATATATGGATAACATTTTGCTTGCGACTAATGATAAGGGTTTGCTATATGAGGTGAAACAATTTCTCTCAAAGAACTTTGATATGAAGGATATGGGTGAGGCATCATATGTCATTGGCATAAAGATCCATAGAGATAGATCTAGAGGCATTTTGGGCTTGTCTTAAGAGACCTATATCAACAAGGTTCTAGAAAGGTTTCGCATGAAAGATTGTTCACCGAGTGTAGCACCCATTGTGAAAGGTGATAGATTCAGCTTGAATCAGTGTCCCAAAAATGAGTTCGAACGCGAGCAAATGAGACCATTCCATATGCTTCAGCTATTGGAAGCCTTATGTATGCTCAGGTTTGTACCAGGCCTGACATTGCATTTGTTGTTGGAATGCTTGGGAGATATCAAAGTAATCCAAGTGTTGACCACTGGCGGGCTGCAAAGAAGGTTATGAGATACCTTCAAGAAACCAAGGATTACATGTTCATGTATAGACGGACTGAGAAGTTGGAAGTCATTGGATATAGTGATGCAGACTTTGCTGGCTTGATTCACGTAAATCAACGTCAGGTTACGTGTTTATGTTAGCTGATGGAGCTGTATCATGGAAGAGTGCCAAGTAGACCTTGACTGCTACTTCCACTATGAAGGCTGAGTTCGTCTCTTGTTTTGAAGCTACCTCACAAGGTGTATGGTTGAAGAGTTTCGTATCTGGGCTTAAAGTTGTGGACTCTATTTCGAGGCCCTTGACATTGTACTGTGATAATTCAGCTGCTGTTTTTATGGCTAAGAACAATAGGTGTGGTAGTCGTAGTAAACATATCGACATTAAGTACTTAGCCATAAGAGAGCGTGTTAAAGAAAAGAAAGTGGTTATTGAACACATCAGCACTGAATTGATGATCGCGGATCCTCTGACTAAAGGCATGCCACCAAAAGGTTTCAAGGATCATGTAGCGCGAATGGGACTTAGTTCCGTGATGTAATGTCATTGTATATACTTGTTCTTCAATGAAACTCTTATTCAGTTTGGATATTTCTCCTTTAAGTTGTATACATATTTGTTTGTTTTGAGGAATATCATTATGTTTGGACCACGAATAAACATAGGGTTTATTCATTAAGTTATTTGGGCTATGTTGGAAAGTGTAACATATTGTAATACATGAAGATAATACTCACATTTAGAGGAACTGTCACCATGATCCGTATGTTAATATCGTGCATGGTGAAAATACATAGACCAAGTGGGAGAATGTTGGTTAATTTAGATTCCTACTGGCCAGGGGAATAACCAACTCCTAATTTTATGGTTTATGTATTTTAAAATTTGAACGTGCAAAATAGCTCCGTAACCATCGCCCGAACGTGCTCCGAAAATCTTTATGATGGCAGAAATTTTTGGAGAGTTTGTGTATATAAAATTGGTCCCTGGTACCTGCTCTACGATATGAGAAAACCACACACCATCGATTTGGGTAGAGAAAGGACCAGAAGAACCAGAATTCAAAGCTTCTTCCTTTTTTTATTATTTTATCCCGAGGCCGGAACGATGGCGGAAGGTAATTCTCAATACTATTTCCGCTGCTTTACTTTATTTTGAAGTACCATGTTGATCTAAATCACATTAGGCACGTTATTGGTTATTTTACACAAGAGTCTCTCCATCCCACTTACTTATCAACTGAGGTTGCAGTCAACAAGAGGAATGTAGATTATGAGAATGTCATTCTTTCGAATTATAGATCATCATTCATATTGTTTACTGAGGGCTTATGATTTTTATTATGAATCTTTCTCCATTTTGCTGATGGAGTTTGGAAGTTAGTGATGAAGGACAATTGACATAGTTTACCTGTTTTAAAATCTCTAGTTATTACCATTAACTGACTGTCTAGGAGTGAAGATTGTTTTCCTTTTTTTTTTTACTTGTGACTGGTTGCAGGACCTTTTATATTACTGAATTTTGCACTGACATATTAGGTGGAACCTCATTCTATTTTTATGGATTATGAACCATTAAAGATGCATTTTCTAGTTAGTAATTTGCTTGTTTATATTTGGGGCATCATGTGGCATTTTCATATGATGGTCATATTCACTATGCTTTCATGGTTGCTGCTTATTGGGTCTCTGCAACTCTTTCTAGTAAATGAACCTGGGTAGCAAGTTGGTGTATTACTTTTTCAGTTCTTGCTGATATGTTTGTGGGTGGCAGTAATGGTTGTATAAAATGGAGAGGCTCAAGAGCTGAATTACCACCGTTCGCATGTGCAGCTGAGTTTCTGTTGACTAACGTTCAAATATTATGCCTACTTAAAATATTAAATAATATAAATAGAATAAATATATTTTTTCTATATGATTTTAGACATATTTCGTAGAAAAAAAAGAAAAAATATGTAAAAATGGTTAAAATAATAATTTTTAAAAAATAATTAAAAATTATTTTTTCCTATGATTTTGGGATTTTTAGTAGGGAAAGAAGTCATTAAAAATTATTACTAGCCAATTTTTTCCTATGATTTTTTATTAAAAATTATTACTAGCCAATTTTTTCCTACGATTTTAAGAAAAATCGTAGGGAAAGATGTGGATTAAATTTTTTTTTTTTCCCTATGATTTTAGGGTTTTTCGTAGGGAAAGATGTGGATTAATTTTTTTTTTGATTTTTTCTTACGATTTTAGGGTTTTTCGTAGGAAAAGAAATTATTAAAAAATTTATTAGCCAACTTTTTCTTACGATTTTAAGAAATTTGGTAGGGAAAGATGTGGATAAAAAATTATTTTTTTAATTTTTGCCTATGATTGTGGGGGTTTTTCGTAGGGAAAGAAATCATTCAAAATAATTATTAGCAAACTTTTTCCTACGATTTTAAGAATTTTCATAGGGAAAGATGTGATAAAAAATATTTTTTTTGATTTTTCCCTACGATTTTGGGGTTTCTCGTAGGGAAAGAAATTATTAAAAGTTATTATTACCCAACTTTTTCCTATGATTTTTTTTTTAAAATCGTAGGGAAAGACGTGGATAAAAAATAATTTTTTGATTTTTTCTTACGATTTTTCATCTTCATAGGCAAAAGTTTTCAAAATTCAAATTTACATTTCAAATTCTACTCACTCTATCCCTACGAAATATGAACTTTTCCCTACGAAAAAAAATCGTAGGGAAAAGGTCTGATCTTTGCCTACGATTTTGAAAGTCGTAGGCAAAGACTTTCTCTACGCATCTTTGCCTACGATTTTTTTTCTTAGGGAAAAGTTCAAAAATCGTAGGGAAAGGCTTTTCCTACGATTTTTCTATTTTTCCCTGTGAAAAAAAATCGTAGGCAAAAGTCATGTTTCTTGTAGTCTAGACATCCATAAAAGTTGCTCGAGACCTCATAGATAAATAGGTTTTCGCCCATAGCTTAGATCCTTACGGTTCATCTAAGAGCCCTGTGATTCCTCATTGTCTACTTTGATTGATTTGAGTATTGAAGAATTTTCTCTAGTGAAAAATTTTAGGTTTTCTTATGCTTTTTTTTTTTTTTCTTTTGCAAGAAGATGGATGGCTTAGCTAGAAGGTGCTTTACCATCCGAATGAAAGTACATCATTTGTGGCATGTAAGGATTAAATACAATCTCAACAGATTGGTGTTGTTTATGAGAACAAGTAAAAGTATCTAACTATGCTATCAAAGCATAAAGAACAAGAGATGAGTAACATTTAGATAGATACGAGCCATGATTAGGTCGACTCCTGAGATTCCATAGAAGATTTGATTAATCTTTCTTTAGCAATACCTTCAACCGTAGCACTACCTATTACTCAAGAGCAATTCAATGCTTTATTTTAAGGCATTATAAACTATTGATGAAATTAGATCAGAACTTAATCCCTTAACGCTCCAGCTCTAAAGATCAACTTGAAGTAGATAAAAAACCTTATATAATTATTTTAGAAAATAAAAATAAAAATATTTTAGAAAATGAAACGCAACTTTAGTTCATCACCCCATGAAATGTTGCCGAGCTGGTGGTCTAATTGGGTGGGGATTGGCGGTGGTGGGTTTGGGCAATTGGCCGTGGTAAACGAGGCCTTTGCCTATTACGCATACAGAGAGAGATTGCGGGTGGTGGGTTGGGGCAATTGAGCGTGGTAACAGAGAACTTTGCCTATTACACACACACACCGCAGAGAGAGAGAGAGAGAGAGAGACCAGCAAGCAGGCATTGAAAAATTCATGATGTTAGTTTCTCATAAGATTGATCTACACAACCATGAAACATTTTTGAGCGAGATAACCTAGCCTAAGCCCAGCCAATCGGTCTCTTCACAACGCTAAACCTATGTTTGAACTCAACCTACTACTGCTCAAGTAGGCTCATTGGCTAAATGGACCAACCTAGCCTCTTGCGTTCCAGCATCGTAGTTTGTCCAAGGTTTCGGCATTTTTTGATGGGCTCTTTTAACATTTTGAATACATATATATAGCAAGGTTCAAGAAAGTTTCTCTTCATGCAGTGTTGAGTTTGGGTCCTCACCTCTTTAGACCTGAACTGGAGACGTCCCAGTCATCATCATTCATGGTTTATGCCGCAGGTAATTGGATGGACTTGGATCGCTGCTAGATTAAATCTGCTGTCGAGTACAATGCAAACCGCCATCTCATTGCGAATTTAAGCCGGTTCTCAAAGTACACAGATCGAATGCTATCATCTGAACTCTATTTGAATTAATTAATTTTGCGTCATTGCCAACCCTCCAACCCTTCTCTCTTGGAAAACGAGCATCAATTGTTAATCTATTAATTCTATGCTAACTTCTTCCGCAATAAATTCGAGCACGATGGTAGTTAATTGCTAATTGTTATCTCATTAAAATACTTTTTAAAAAATAAGATCACTTGCTGTTCTCTCGTTATAATAATTTTAAAAAATTAATTAAGTTCAACACCTACCCTCGTGGTGCAAGTTATTCAATGACGTCAAACTCTTTGGTTCAAGAGTCCAGCCAAAGCAATAAAGATATTTCAAATTCATCTCTCCAAAACCGTAATCAAGGGATCGCAAAAGTCAGATGGAGATTAACTGGATTTTAAAGGGTTGTTGTTCACGAATCCCATGGGAGCAAGATTCACCTTTCTCCTTTGACTGCTGCCTTTAACTACCGAGTAGCTTATCTTGATAGACTTAATTTAGATATATTAACTCCTATCAGATATGCGAAAATATGAGACCAATATATTTATCATGAAAATAAAATAAGTCAAGATCAATAAATACCTCCAGCCATTGTTCCACGGTCCAGATGAGAGTAAGGATCTTCTACACCTTACGATCTCTCTTAGCGATGGTGTAAACTTTCTCGATGAACCAAGCGCAGAGACTTCTCGTTTTATAATCCTCTATGCCTTATCTATCGATCACAGAGGGCACCGCTTTAAACAGATATGGTTGAGGGATTCTTATCTTAATCGTGAATTCAAGTTCAAAATTTGAATTCACATAATCTTTCGAAATCAAAACATAGGACCAATTTAATCGTATCTAATCGATACGCTTAATGGAGAAAAAACCAACATTCTTTCACTTGGTCTGTATATTCTATTACTATAGTAAGAAACAAAATACATGAATCATGGCAATAGGTCCTCTTAAAATCGAGTATTATTTACTATGTATCACAATATATTGTATTTCCCAAACATAAACCCATATAACTTAATGAATAAACCCCATGTTTATTCTAGGTCCAACTTAATGATGCTTATCACAAATAAATGTGTACACTAAATAACTGAATGTGAAAAAACATCACAACCATAAAAGAGTTTCATTGTATAAGTAGTTATCCATGCAACTAAATTATATCATGGGACCAACTCCCATTGATACCACATGATTCTTAAAATTCTTAATTGGCATGCCTTTATCAGCTATCATCAATTCAGTGTTAACATGTTCTATGACCACTTTGTTTTCTTTAACACGTTCTCTTATGGCTAAATACTTAATGTCGATGTGTTTACTTCGACTACCACTCTTGTGGTTTTTAGCCAAAAAAATATAGCAACTGAATTGTCATAGTACAATTTAATTGGCACAACAATAGAATCAACAATTCTAAGCCATGAGATGAAACTCTTCAATCATACACAGTGCAAAGTAGCCTCAAAATAAGCTTGCATAATAAAGGTAGTAGTCAGCTATGTACCTCATGACCTTTTAGCAGCTCTCAAGTGGTCTAAACCTGGATTACTCTGATATCTCCCTAACATCCCAACTACAAATGCTATGTCAGACCTTGTACAAACCTGAGCATACATTAAGCTACCAACAGCTGAGGCATATGGAGTGTTTTTCATTTCCTCCCTCTCAAAGTTATTCCTTGGGCACTGACTCAAATTGAATATGTCACCCTTGACTATGGGAGCTATACATGGTGAACAATTTTTCATCCAAAATCTCTCTAAAATTTTATTGATATATGTTTCTTAAGATAGACCTAAAACACATCGAAGTCTGTCTCTCTGAATTTTAATGCCAATGACATAAGAGGCATCACCCATATCTTTTATGTCAAAATTCTTAGAGAAAAATTGTTTCACCTCATGTAACATACCTTTATTATTGGTTGCAAGTAAAATATCGTCTACATATAGGATCAGAAAACAAATTTTGCTCCTACTGACCTTCTGGTATATACATTGATCCATGATGTTCTCTACAAATCCAAATAAAGAAATCACATCATGAAATTTTAAATACTATTGTCGAGAGGCTTGTTTCAATCCATATATAGATCTCTTAAGCTTGCATACTAATTGCTCATTATCACTAGAGGAAAAACCTTTAGGTTGTTTCATATAAACCTCTTCCTCTAGATTTCCATTGAGAAATGTAGTTTTCACATCCATTTGTTGCAACTCTAAATCAAAATGCGAAACAAGTGCCATGATAATGCGGAAAGAATCTTTCTTAGATACAGGAGAAAATGTCTCCTTGTAATCAATTCCCTCCCTTTGAGTGAATCCCTTAGCAACAAGTCTTTCCTTATATCACTCAATGTTGCCTAACGAGTCTTTTTTGGTCTTAAAGACCCATTTACAGCCAACGGCTTTTGCTCCATCAGGCAACTCAACAATATCCCAGACTCCATTAACTGCCATAGAATTCATCTCATCTTTATAGCATCATACCATAAATTAGATTCCTTACAATTCATGGCTTGTGAAAACGTTTCAGGATCATTTTCAGCTCCAATATTATAGTCCGACTTTTGAAGATACACAATATAGTCACTAGAAATTGCTGATTTCTTTTCTCTTGTAGATCTTCTTAATGTTGTAACAACCTCCTCTGGCAAAGTTGATTGTTCAACTATCTCTAGTAACTCATGAGAGACTGGATCTACTAGTTCAGTATCAGCAAATTATGGAATTTCAACGACTGGTTGTATAATGCCCGTTTGATCTTGAGGGGCACTATGAATGATAATCAGTTTGTCACTTGAAGTGGAAGGTTGAGCATCAGAGTATTCCCTTTCAGGAATCATGCTCTGCAATTGTATCACTCCCACTGATCAAGTCATTCTCAAGAAATTTGGCATTCCTTGATTCCACAATCCTAGTTATATGAGATGGACAGTAAAATCTATATCCGTTGGACCTCTCGGCATATCCAATAAAATATCCACTAATGGTCCTAGAGTCCAGCTTTTTCTCTTGTGGATTGTATACTCTCACTTCACATGGGCATCCCCATATACGTACATGTCACAAACTTGATTTCCAACCTTTAAATAAGTCAAATGGCGTTTTAGAAATAGCCTTGGTTGGAACCCGATTTAATATGTACACGGCTGTCTTGAGAGCTTCTGTCCACAAGGACTTAGGTAGTTTGGAGCTGCTAATCATGCTCCTCACCATGTCCATCAATGTTTGGTTCCTTCTTTTGGCTACACCATTCTGATCAGGTGAGCCATAAACTGTATTGGGCAGCAATCCCATGTTCTTGAAGGAACTTCATAAAAAATGGACCAGGCATTTGTCCATCTTCCGTGTATCTCCCATAATACTCACCTCTTCTATCAGATCTCACAATTTTGATTTGTTTTCCACATTGTGTCTCTACTTCTGCCTTGAACACCTTAAAGGCATCTAATGCTTCGTTCTTATTATGAAGCAAGTAGAGATACATAAATCATGAGTAGTCATCAATGAAGCAGATAAAGTATTTTGGACCATGAAAATTCATATCCGAACAACAAATATCCGTGTGTATGATCTCTAATAGGTCTGAACTCCTCTTGGCACCTTTCTTTGACTTATTGGTCTGCTTGCCCTTAATGCAGTCCACACAAGTATCAAAGTCAGTGAAGTCCAAAGCATTGAGTACTCCTTCATTTACTAACCTCTTGATTTTATCTATGGAGATATGTCCCAATCTCCGATGCCACAACATAGAAGAGTTATCATTTACAACACATCTTTTCATGCCAGACCTAACATACATCACATCATGAGTGGTATTATTTTGTAAATTAATATAGAAAAGACCATCAGACAAAGTACCATTCCCAATAAGTTCAGATTTATAATATAAATTAGAAGAAGTATCTGAAAAGTTGAAGGAATAACCCAAAGGTACAAGTCTTGAAACTGAAATTAAATTCCTAGAAAAACTAGGTACATAAAAGGTCTTTTCCAAATTTAAAATAAAACCACTACTAAGAACTAATTTGCATGTCCCTATAGCTTCCACATGTGAGCGCATCTTATTTCCTGAAGAGATATACTGTTCACTTCCTATTGGCTTTCTTAAGTTTTGCATACCCTGCAAAGTATTGCAAATATGGATTGTAGAACCAGAATCAATCCACCATGTATTATAAATAACATCAGCCATATTAGATTCATAGCAGACAAGAGCTTTGACTGAAGTACTGAATTGCTCATCAATGGCCTTTAGTAGCTTCCTGACATTCTCATGCTTATCGACTGAACCACGTATACCAACAGAGATTTTTGTCTTTACGAACATTACACTCAAGCGATTAGATCGCTCCCAACGTTCATAAATTGCAATCTCACTAGGAGTGCTGGTCTGAGTTACTGAAGGTGGTTCATCCTTCCTTATAGCATAATCAATGTCCATCAAGCCTAGATGAAGGAGAATTCTCTCCTTCCAAACCTTATAGTTATCACCCCTTAATTCAGATATGTCACACTTTATATCAAAGAAATTTACAGGTTGCATAACTGCAAAATTTAAACATACATGCTTATTATCAAAAATTAAGGCTAATATAATGCTTTACCAATGTAAATCATGCATTTAGAAACCAGTGAATCTACTGACATAAAACTTGCCTGTGGGCTAAAGCTCTAATTCAATTAGATTCACTTAAGTCTGTATGATAAAACTATCAAATTATGTTCCTTATTTCTAATTCCTGTGGGTAGATTAGAAAAATATAATTTGATATTTTATCTTAATTAATTATATAAATAGTGAATCTGCTAACATAAAACTTGCATGTGGGCTAAAGCTTTAATTCAATTAGATTCACTTAAGTCTGTATGATAAAACTATCAAATTATGTTCCTTCTTTCTAATTCCTATGGATAGATTAGAAAAATATAATTTGATATTTTATCTTAATTAATTATATAAATAGTGAATCTGTTGACATAAAACTTACATGTGGGCTAAAGCTTTAATTCAATTAGATTCACTTAAGTCTGTATGATAAAACTATCAAATTATGTTCCTTCTTTCTAATTCCTATGGATAAATTAGAAAAATATAATTTGCTATTTTATCTTAATTAATTATTTAAATACAAAACAATGAATCTACTAACATAAAACTTGCCTGTGAGCTAAAGTTTTAATTCAATTAGATTCACTTAAGTCTGTATGATAAAACTATCAAATTATGTTCCTTCTTTCTAATTTCTGTGGGTAGATTAGAAAAATAAAATTTAACATTTTATTCTAATTAATTATATAAATATAACAAAATTTCCTATAGGATAAATTTTATTATATCCATATAATTAATTACAATTAATGTCTATTATTTATGTGATTTATTAACTTTATTATATAATTTTATAATTAAGGATGACGTGGCTACTCCTCAATTATTCAATTGTATTTATCACTTAGACATTATTTAAATTTTATGCTCAATTATGTCACTTAAGATGCATGCATAATTAACAAAATTTATACACACAAATTCTAAATATAATTGAACATAAATAGGCTAGGCCAATGGCCCAACCACTTAATGAATAAGCCAACAACCTGTCATCCTTACCCAATCTAATAGTTTAATTTAACAAAAAAATCTCTCAATCACCTCAAAAATTTTTGGATCGGATGTGCCCAGATTGCTGCAATCTAGCCTGCTGCAGTTCAGGCTGGGCGCATGGCCCAGCCTCGCAGCTGGCTCAGGCTGAGCGCACGGCCCAGCCTGGCTGCTGGCCCAGACGGTGGGCCAGTCAGGCGCTGGGCCAGCACCGGCTGGGCTCAGGCCGCTGGCCTGCTGGGCCCAGGCGCCTGGCCAGCGCCTGGCCCAGGCCGAGGGCCCAGCCAAGCGTTGGGCCTAGGCGCTGCGCTGGTCAGTGCTGGCTGGCAGCCAGTGCTTGGGCGCTTGCCCTCTTTTTTTTAATTCCAATTCTAAATGCCACTTTTTATTTATTTATTTTTTTTATTCTGTATGGCCGGCACGTTTTCCGTAAGAGGCATCTTTCATCCGTCCTTATCCCGTGCATTTATCCAAAGCAAGGAAACCCACGCTTCCTCCTCTTATGGTGATTTGATTGTGAGATATTTGGATTTATCTTTTATTTAAACTATATCCAAAATGGTGAGCGAAATAAGTGCATGCTTCATGGAATAAATTTTACTGATTAATCTCATAAATAAAACTAAATTAAATCAACTGAATATTAAGAGTTTATAGGATCTAATGCCCTTTCAGATGATTCTTGATGACCTATTAACTCTCCCGATACGCAGGTAGTTGGGTCAAACGCACTAAGGTACTACAGCAGCCTCCCTTATTGGTATATCCCTAATATCCTTGCGTATGCCCGTTGGGTGAAATAATCCAGGGTACTACCAGTAGCCTCTCCTTTGGACTATCCCTAAATGAGAGAAATAGAGATCAAGAATGCCTTGCCCATCTTTATCAAATAAATGATATAAAGATTGTTTCACAAGGATTTTATCAGATCCGTATATTAATGGAAATAATCCTAATAATCAAGGCAGAGGTATTTTTATACGTTCTGATACCAAATGATAGACTTAATTTAGATATATTAATCCCTATCAGATATGCGAAAATATGGGACCAATATATTTATCATGAAAATAAAGAAAGTCAAGATCAATAAATACCTTCAGCCATTGCTCTACGGTCCAGATGAGGGTAAGGATCTTCCATACCTTAATGAGGGTAAGGATCTTCCATACCTTACGATCTCTCTCAGCGATGGTGTAAACTTTCTCGATGAGATCAGGTGCAGGGACCTTCCCATTTTATAATCCTTTATGCCTTATCTATCCATCACAGAGGGTGCGGCTTTAAACGGATATGGTTGAGGGATTCTTATCTTAATCGTGAATTCAAATTCAAAATTTGAATTCACATTATTCCTCGATATCAAAATATAGGACCACTTTAATCCACTTTAATCGTATCTAATTGATATGCTTAATGAAGAAAAAATCAACATATCTCAGTAATCTATCCTCGTGTATATTCTTCTTCGAAAGTTGAAAGTCCTACCTAAATCCCTATAGTATTGTATTTCATCTTAATAAATTTTAATGGCACAACTTCCCATTAATGAAAAAAAAAATAGTTCAGATATAAGTTGTGGAAGAATGTAATATATTGAGAGACAGATGGTGAATTGATCTAAAATTTGAATAAAAATAGACTTAAATTCGATCCTTGGGACTAAAAAACTTTGGTTTATACCTACGATTTTTAGAATAGAGCTTCGGTCACCGCGCCCATACCCACCCCCCACCGCTACATACAATAATAGCTATGTAGCATCATCCTTATTTGGCAAACTTTTCTTGATTTCTCAATTTACCCTTTCCTTGTACAAGTTAAATATATAAGCAATGCACAAGAATGACAAGGGTTTTAAAATTAAAATATATTTATTATATATTTATATTTTAAAAACTTAAAATAATTATATATAATGAATAATTTTTCATCATATGCATTGAGGGCAGTGTTCAAAGACTTTTCCTTTGAACTCAACCTATTGTTCAAGCAGGCCCATTGGCCGCCTAATCTCTCGCGTTCCAGCATGGTAGTTTGCCCCAGGTTGAATGCAAGTATAGGGTCCAATAGGTTTTTCTTTTCATTGTGATCTCTAGGAAAAGACTTTGTACACCGCCCTCGGTGCAGCAAGGCCTACGTGGGCTGCACCGCCTCTTCTGATTGGTCTACGTGGCTCCTACGTGGATGACCTACCGAGATGTATGGCTCTACTTTGATATTACGTTCTGAACGTGACGGCCATTTAAAGCTGTTCGCTTTTTTTAAAATTAGCGTGCGGACGAAAATGCCCTTTCCCTCCATCCTAGCGCCATTTTACGTTGTATTTCATCTGTGCAAGAAGAACTCTCTTTCTTCCCCGGTCGAAAGAAAATATTTCAGCTTCGAGGCTGGAAAACCTGGCTACTGGAGTCTGTGAACAAAAACTTCTGGAGGAAATGTCATCCGCAGTACAAAGTAAAAAGTCTTTCTTCCCACTTCTTTCTAAAGCTCCTTTATTACACCAACCGTTTTTTCTGGTTAGACTTAGTTAATGCGTGACCAAACCATTTAATGCGCGGGTAACTTCCTTAGAACAAAATAGTTATGACATTCTGGGAGTCATAACTCTTGTAATGCTGCCCTTTTCCTTCATCCTAGCGCCAATTTATGTTGGATTTCATCTCTGCAAGATGAACTCTTTCTTCCCATCCCTCGCTCTGAGAGTCCGGATGCTAAGGAATCAGTCCGGATGCCAAAACCTCACGTAGACGTTCGCTTCTCTCTCTGAATTCGGCCAGGTCTGTAAGATGGGTTATATTTGAGAGAGAGAGGCGAACGTCTACGTGTGGTTTTGGCATCGAAAAACTCATTGGATACACTTTTATATTTGAAGACTCCAGTAGACTCCAGTACCAAGGTTTTTCAGCCTCGAAGCTGAAATATTTCCTGTCGACCGGACTTTCAAAGCGAAGGCGTAGGTTTGTGCTCAACTGAATTTCATCTGTGCAATAAGAACTCTCTTTCTTCCCCCCCCTCGCTCTGAGAGTCCGGATGCTGCCCTTTCCCTCCGTCCTAGCGCCAATTTATGTTGGATTTCATCTCTGCAAGAAGAACTCTTTCTTCCCCTCCCTCGCTCTGAGGGTCCGGATGCTAAGGAATCCACGGTCCCCCCATTTCAAATTCGGCTGAAAATCCTTCGCGACACCCCAGTGGAAAGTTCACGATACCCTAGCTTTAAGGCAACGACACCCGTCGTTAGAACTGACCACGGAGAGAATCCCCGCGACACCCTAGTTCTAATTCAGCCGAAAATCAATCGCGACACCCCAGTTGAAAGCTCACGACACCGTAGCTCTAAGGAGACGACACCCGTGCTTAAAACTGACCATGGAGATAATCCCAGCGACACCCTAGTTCTAATTCGGCCGTAAATCCTTCGCGACACCCCAGTTGAAATCCCACGACACCCTAGCTTTAGAGCGACAACACTCGTGCTTACAAATGACCACATAAAGAGTCCCCAGCGACACCCTAGTCGAATTCGACCGTAAATCCTTCGCGACACCCCAGTCAAAATATCACGACACCCTAGCTTTAAGGCAACGACACCCGTCGTTAGAACTGACCACAGAGAGAATCCCCGCGACACCCTAGTTCTAATTCGGCCAAAAATCAATCGCGACACCCCAGTTGAAATCT
The DNA here is from genome assembly GCA_900491605.1 of Calamus simplicifolius. Taxonomy (NCBI): domain Eukaryota; kingdom Viridiplantae; phylum Streptophyta; class Magnoliopsida; order Arecales; family Arecaceae; genus Calamus; species Calamus simplicifolius. The sequence continues at coordinate 189,561 of UESW01004587.1, read as the reverse complement.
CATGACACCCTAGCTCTAAGGAGACGACACCCGTGCTTAAAACTGACCATGGAGATAATCCCAGTGACACCCTAGTTCGAATTCGGCCGTAAATCCTTCGTGACACCCCAGTTGAAATCCCACGACACCCTAGCTTTAGGGCGACGACACCCGTGCTTACAAATGACCACATAGAGAGTCCCCGGCGACACCCTAGTCGAATTCGGCCGTAAATCCTTCGCGACACCCCAGTCGAAATATCACGACACCCTAGCTTTAAGGCAACGACACCCATCGTTAGAACTGAGCACGGAGAGAATCCCTGCGACACCCTAGTTCTAATTCGGCCGAAAATCAATCGCGACACCCCAGTTGAAATCTCACGACACCCTAGCTCTAAGGAGACGACACCCGTGCTTAAAACTGACCATGGAGATAATCCCAGCGACACCCTAGTTCGAATTCGGCTGTAAATCCTTCGCGACACCCCAGTTGAAATCCCACGACACCCTAGCTTTAGGGCGACGACACCCGTGCTTACAAATGACCACATAGAGAGTCCCCGGAGACACCCTAGTCGAATTGGCCGTAAATCCTTCGCGACACCCCAGTCGAAATATCATGACACCCTAGCTTTAGGGTGACGACACCCGTGCTTACAAATGACCATATAGAGAGTCCCCGACGACACCCTAGTCGAATTACGGCCGTAAATCCTTCGCGACACCCTAGTCGAATTATCATGACACCCTAGCTTTAAGGCAACGACACCCATCGTTAGAACTGACCACGGAGAGAATCCCCGTGACACCCTAGTTCTAATTCGGCCGAAAATCAATCGCAACATCCCAGTTGAAATCTCACGACACCGTAGCTCTAAGGAGACGACACCCGTGCTTAAAACTGACCACAGAGATAATCCCAGCGACACCCTAGTTCTAATTCGGCCGTAAATCCTTCACGACACCCCAGTTGAAATCCCACGACACCCTAGCTTTAGGGCGACGACACCCGTGCTTACAAATGACCACATAGAGAGTCCCCGGTGACACCCTAGTCAAATTCGGCCATAAATCATTCGTGACACCCCAGTCAAAATATCACGACACCCTAGCTTTAAGGCAACGACACCCGTCGTTAGAACTGACCACGGAGAGAATCCCCGCGACACCCTAGTTCAACATCAGCCGTAAATCATTCGCGACACCTCAGTTGAAATCTCACGACACCCTAGCTTTAAGCTCACGACACCCAAGCTTGAACAAGATGGGAATTTGACGTCACTCTAGTACTAATTCGACGATACCCTAGTAACTCAGCCATGCCATCTTTCCGAGAAAAGTTGCAAAACATGGGCAGTTCCTATGGGTTTGCGGGTCTCTGTGATGTGATCGTGGCGATCCGGGTGTCCTTTCGTATTTCTCTGAGGTCGGCATAAACCCTAGAAAAAGCACTCATTCGTCTGTTGCTCGAGAAGCCATCCTTTTGCTCAAGAAGCCATCCTTTGTCTCTTGCTCAGAAGCCACTGGTCTCCTTTTCCCTCCTAAATTTATCCCATAGTTCATTCTTCCGTATACTTCATTCATGGAGATGAGTGCTTTCGTATGTGGACGAAGACCGCAAACAAAGAAGAAGCAGACGGAGAAAATGACGGAACAATGCAAGGACATGGTTCTTCGTTCGAATGAGGATGCGGCTCCTTCAGGTATGTTTATCACTTTATTAAATATTATGACATCCTCTCTTAAAATTTCATGACAAGTATGTCTTCTGTCTTACCCCATGTTTCAGTTGACAATAAAATTGTTCCAGTCCCCCCAGTGAAGGCTTCCCAGCTGTTTAAGAATAGCTGCAGGCCGGCCGTATACATTCAGAAGGTTTGGAGGATGGGGTTCTCTAGACGGCATATAAAACTGATTCGAAGGACCCCATTTGGTGCCTTCGTCGACATGCAGATGTTCACAGTCGATGGGCGACTGCTAGCAGACATCATAAGATGTTACAATGGAGGCGACGAGTTCATGTTTTGCAGAAAGCCAGTTCTATTCAGTGCCGACAAAGTCGCACTCATTCTGGGACTTCCAGCTCATGGGAAGAAGATCGACACATCCAGCCAAATGTTCAATGGAAGGTTGTTTAGACGGTTTGGCCAGGGTTTAGATCTTCGCCAAGAAGGTTTGGAGAAGTTGATATTTCAACTCCGATCATCTAAAGTACAGGAGGATGTCGAGGACACTGTCCGACTTTGGATCGCATACATGTTGGCGATGTTTTTGGCTCCAAAGTCTAATCAGAGATGTCCACGGTATCTCATCCAGCACTTGGATACTTAAGTCAACTGGGTAGCATCGACTGGGCTTCAGCACTGAAGGAGTTGATTGTTCTGGCTCTCCCAGAAGTAGCTGCTTGCTTGCGTTCCGAGGAGCCGGTGCACTCAAAGAATGCAAAAAAGTTAGGAGGCAGCCTACCCTGTTCGGATGCTCGGCAGCACTGGTGGTAAGGATTATTGAGACACATAATTAGTGTTGTGAGTAAATTTTTTTTGTAATATTACATTATTTAATATCCAAAAAAAATATCATGTTCAGGCGTGGTTCCTCAAGCATACATCAATGCGAGAACCAGCATACCCTGATAAACGGCCCCGGCTGTTGAAGTGGTATGACCACCAAATGAAGATCCAATCGGTTTGGGTTGCCGACTTGCAGCCTCACGACTTGGTAAGCTAGTTCATTGCTCCATTGCTCTGACCATTTTTTTCAACTTAATGCGTCAATATGTTCACTTAATATTAATTTGTTATCATCTTGCGTTGTAGATGGAGGAAGCTACTGTACCATTGCCAGAAGAGCGCTGGCTTCTCCCTCAGCAGAATGTAGCATCCCCCCTCAACCAACAGATACCTGCACCCCTCAACCAACGGATAGCTGCACAGGATGCACCGAGTTGAGGACTGAATTGGAGTGCATTAAGGATCAACTCGACGATGTCAGGCACAGGCTGTCCATTGCTGAGAGCCTCCTCAGTTCACTGGTCAGAAGGGAAAGTAATGCAATAAATGAGGAGGACAAGGGAGACGAGAAAACAGAGAAGGTGCATTCCCTGGAGTTGGTCCTCCACGAGCCTGGTAATGGAAATAGTGAGGAGAAGAAGATGGAGGAGGACCATTCATCCGAGTATCCAATTGAGACAGGGAATGCAAAAGCAGAGGAGATTCATTGGCTGATAAAACAGAGCATTGGAATGAAAATAAAGATGAGTCCATATCCGATAATAAACTTGGCACCCCTGCGCCAAAGGATGACAATATGGACTTAGAAATAATTGGAGTGCCTTTGCTTGTAAGGAGGATTAAAAAAGAGCCGAGGAAGCGTAAAGCATCCACGGTCGTCGGAGAATGTTATGAGACAACCCGTCATAAAAAGTCAGCGAAGACAGTGGGCACGTCAAAGCCCAACACAACGGTCGAAGATGACCAAATAATTATTCAAAATTTTTTAAGCGAACGAGAAACCGACGAGATCGTCTACACAAATATGTTTTCTGGCATTGTAACAAGAAAAAATCTTCAAGATCTCATTAACAATGAAATGATAATAGATGATGTAAGTATATCAAGGAACCTGTTCTAGTTGTTGATTTTAGAATTATATTAATCGGTTTACATTGCATTGGCAGATAATTGATTGCGGCTAGGAGTTTCTGATGCGCAACTGGGCAGAGCATCCTGACCGATACCATAAGTGCATATTTGCATCAGTTTTGTCTCTGCTCTGTGTCTGACTTCCTCATCACCTGCTCATGAACTTGCTGAACATCAGGGGCTGCGATATTTGACAATGTATCGGATGAAGATAAGGCCCAATTCCGGTTTCTTTTCACCATAATAAACTCTGATAACTCGCACTGGCATTTGGTTGCTGTCGATATGGAAAGAAAGGTGTTCATGCACTTGAATTCATTAAAACGCAACCCGAGGTACAAGGCCAATGCAAGAAAATGGCATACAATTTTAGGCCACATATTCCATATCTACTGCGATAAGAAGGAAGTGATGGATTGGCCGATGGAAGATATTTCGGATTGCCCAAGCCAACCGACCGGATCACTGGATTGCGGCCTATACTGTCTGAGATACATGGAATGTCTTGCTCGACGGGACAATCCTGATATGAAGATGGATTTCATGGATGAGGAAGTCAGAGATTACCGCCGACACTTAGCTGCGATGATATTGAGAGAGGGCATGAACAAAAAGATTAGCGACATTGTCGAAAAATGTTCTTAATTTTTTTATTCTTCTTTGAATAAAAATTGAATGTAATTTATTCATATTAACACTGATTAATATTTAATGCAAATGCACATATTTTATATTGCGAGCAGGATTGTCCTCGATGTATTCATATGTTTGCCTTCGTATGTTTCTGCCTTTCGGGTGTCGCCGCGCAAGAGCTAGGGAGTCGTGAGCCAAGAGCTGGGGTGTCGTCGCGCTAAAATCTTCGGTGTCGATTCGCGAGTACTAGGATGTCTCGTAGGTTTCCACCTTTCGGGTGTCGCCGCGCAAGAGCTAGGGTGTCGTTTGCCAAGAGCTGGGGTGTCGTCGCGCTAAAATCTTCGGTGTCGACTCGCGAGCACTGGGATGTCTCGTAGGTTTTCGCCTTTCGGGTGTCGCCACGCAAGAGCTAGGGTATCGTTAGCCAAGAGTTGGGGTGTCGTTGCGCTAAAATCTTCGGTGTCGGTTCGCGAGTACTGGGATGTCTTGTAGGTTTCCACCTTTCGGGTGTCGCCGCGTAAGAGCTAGGGTGTCGTTTGCCAAGAGCTGGGGTGTCGTTGCGCTAAAATCTTCGGTGTCGGTTCGCGAGCACTGAGATGTCTCGTAGGTTTCCGCCTTTCAGGTGTCGCCGGGCAAGAGCTAGGATGTCGTTAGCCAAGAGCTGGGGTGTCGTCACGCTAAAATCTTCGGTGTCGGTTCGCGAGCACTGGGATGTCTCGTAGGTTTCCGCCTTTCGGGTGTCACCACGCAAGAGCTAGGGTGTCGTTAGCCAAGAGCTGGGGTGTCATCGCGCTAAAATCTTCGGTGTCGGTTCGCGAGCACTGGGATGTCTCGTAGGTTTCCACCTTTCGGGTGTCGCCGCGCAAGAGCTAGGGTGTCGTTAGCTAAGAGCTGGGGTGTCATCGCGCTAAAATCTTCGGTGTCGGTTCGCGAGCACTGGGATGTCTCGTAGGTTTCCGCCTTTCGGGTGTCGCCGCGCAAGAGCTAGGGTATTGTTAGCCAAGAGCTGGGGTGTCGTCGCGCTAAAATCTTCGGTGTCGGTTCGTGAGCACTGGGATGTCTCGTAGGTTTCCGCCTTTCGGGTGTCGCCGTGCAAGAGCTAGGGTGTCGTTAGCCAAGAGCTGGGGTGTCGTCGCGCTAAATCTTCGGTGTCGGTTCGCGAGTACTGGGATGTCTCGTAGGTTTCCGCCTTTTGGGTGTCACCGCGTAAGAGCTAGGGTGTCGTTTGCCAAGAGCTGGGGTTCGTCGCGCTAAAATCTTCGGTGTCGGTTCATGAGCACTGGGATGTCTCGTAGGTTTTCGCCTTTCGGGTGTCGCCGCGCAAGAGCTAGGGTGTCGTTAGCCAAGAGCTGGGGTGTCGTCGCGCTAAAATCTTCGGTGTCGGTTCACGAGCACTGGGATGTCTCGTAGGTTTTCGCCTTTCGGGTGTCGCCGCGCAAGAGCTAGGGTGTCGTTAGCCAAGAGCTGGGGTGTCGTCGCGCTAAAAGCACTTCATTTTACTGAAATAGAAACCCTATTTTGAAAACATTTCATTTGCGACCAAGCCACCATAATTCAAAAGTTACGACACCCGTGTTTTATATATGCTCTTGTGTAAGTTGACTCAATACATAAGCATCAAATTCGTCCATCAAAGTTTCGGACGGCGGAACAATTCTCTCCAGGTCCTCTTCAGTATTAATAGACTGCAAACAAGTCTGCCTGATGCTTGAAGCAGCTCTTTCCTTGACCTAATTTTTTCTTGATATTTTTGACTTCTTCTCGACTCCACTCTTTAATCTGTTCTCTCTCGGGCAACCTTTCGTCCTAATTTTCAGGATCTTGAATTGCAAGCTCTGTACGTGGTTTAGCTGCGCAGTTGGCATCCACGATAATTTTGAATATAGGTGTTAGACCATCCATCACTACATTAAATGCATCTTCAGACATGGAGGCTATCTCTGCGAGCTTCGTCATTCGATGACTCAGCAAACTATATCTACAATAATTAACATATATTAATGATAACAAATATTAAGACATTTCAATTAAAAAATTATCACTGCGTACCATGAGTTTCGTGTGCTTTTATCATAACCCTCAGTATTGCAGTCGAATTGGTATTTCATATCCTTGCACCATCTCTTCAAGAAGTATTTATCTGGTAAACGAAATACGTCACTTTGATGAAGAACCAACAGGGCATGCCTACACAGGTACCCCTTGAACTGAAAGGATCGGCACTGGCATTGGACATCCTCAATATTTCTATCGTATGACACGATATAATCTTTGATCATCTCCTTGCCAATTCCATCGACTTCAATCCTTTCATACGACTTTACGGAATATAAACAAGTGTTGCCAGCTTCCTTGATCAATTTTGTATTTGATGCAGCCATTTCAAGGATCTCATTCTGAAATTTTTTGAAAATGCTCCTTGTATACCTTCCTGCAGCTTGTCTCTCAAAAGGTGATGATGTCTTTAGGAAAGCAATCGTTTGCAACGTCCTATTATCTTCCTCATTTTCGGCCTCGTATCTTTTTTTCAAGGCATCTTCGTACTTACTTATGAACTCCGTTAGTGTTGTCTTCGAATTTATAAACCCATCGAAGAAGTGACTAATGCCCTCGCTCCTTTGTGAAGATGACATCCCTGTTCAAAATTTTGTCAAAAAAAAAAGCGTTTAACGCGAACATGAACCAAAGACAATGACATACAAACCTACGAAGAATGTATCCTTTAGGTAAACTGGGACCCATTTTTCTCGACATTCGTAAAGGACATTGAACTAATCTATAGACTTGCATTCTTTATATTTCTCCATAACATGTGCCCACCTTTCCTCGAATGACTGTATGGTCAATGAATCATATATCGCCTCATCGAAATCAACCATAAACTTGGGATTTGCCGTGCAAATGTGGCCAATCTTTTCCGGTATCTTCTTCAATATATGCCAAAGACAAAATCGATCGTGTGTTAGGAAAAACTTCTTTGACAGCAGCCTCGATTGCCTTATCTTGGTCAGTAATCATGGCAATAAGTGCTTGACCACCATTTGCATCCAACCAAGTCTGAGAAACCATTTATATGTCTCAGTACTCTCATCAGACAACAATGCGCATCCAAGCAAGGTGGACTGTCCATGATGGTTGACCCCAACGAATGGACAAAAAGGCATTTGATATCTGTTTGTCAAGTACGTTGAGTCAAAGCTTAGAACATCACCGAAGTATGTGCATGCCAATCTTGACCTTGGATGAATCCAGAAGACAGACCTCAGATGACCATTATCATTGAGGTCTAAGGAATAGAAGAAATTGGGATTTCTGAGTTGCATTTCGGCGAAATGAATTACCATTGACTGAGCATCTCCTTCTTTCAGCTTAGACTGACGTTCGCGACAAATGAAGTTACGAGCATCCTTCTCGGTGAAATCCAATTGTCCTCTGCCCCCTTTTCTCCTTGCTATGGCAGAGTATATCTGAGTCGTCGGAACATTCACGGTATGTAAATTGCTGATCTCTGCCTTCTCTGGTGTGCTGATCCTCCTATGCGACCGTAGATAACCAGTTGATGTATGGACATCCCATGGTTATGTTCTAGAGAAACCTCATCCAATATCCACTTACCACTTGTAGCATTCAGTCTTGCTTTTATGGATGCCATACAATCAACTTTCCCAGTATCCCTATGATTCATACTCTTCTCTGATTTTCTAGATTTTCCTTGCCTCCAACATGCCAGGTGCTTGAAGCAAAGTTGTTTTTTGCTGTTGGCCCTGCTACACACTGTTGTGATTCCAAAACCAACTCGTTTCGCGTATCCATTGTAGAACGTATACATCATCTGCTGAATTGAATTCCATCCCAGTTTGAGGAACTACAATATCATCCACTGCATTTGGAGCGACGGGTGAAGGTGCACGGCCGGGAGTGTTATCGATTTCTTTCCGATCTACAATTTCAGCATCAACTGTGAAAATATAGGCACGCAGTCATGAACAATGATATCCATAGATTTAGTTGTCAATATATACTGACAAAGGATTAGGAATCCCGTGACACCCCTTGTCGAATTCAGCCTAAACTCCTTCGCGACACCCCAGTTGAAATCTAATGACACCCTAGCACCAATGCTACGACACCCGTGCTTAGAACTGACCGCGCGGAGAATCCCTGTGACACCCTAGGGAGGCGACGACACCCGTGCTTAGAACTAATCATGGTGAGAATACCCGCGACACCCCTTGTCGAATTCAGCCTAAACACCTTCGCGACACCCCAGTTGAAATCTAATGACACCCCAGCACCAATGCTACGACACCCGTGCTTAGAACTGACCGCGCGGAGAATCCCCGCGACACCCCAGGGAGAATTGGATTTCGGCCGAAACTCCTTAGAGACACCCCTGTTGAAAGCTCATGACACCCTAGCTTTAAGGCGACGACACCCGTGTTTAGAACTGACCACGGCGAGAAGGCCCGCGACAACCAAGTTACTAAAATTTATTTTTATTTATCAAAAAAGAAAAGAAAAAAAGTACATTAGCCCTCACTGGGGCTTCTCATCTCCTTTGGTCGCTGCATCGGCGATCTGACACTGAAGGGACGCTACTTGCCCCTCCAGCTGGCTGTTGGCCCGACGCAGGACATCGATCTTTCTCGTTGAAACGGCCAGGTATTGCTCGGCCGCCTTGTTGAGTCGATCGCTGATTGCGAGCGACTCCGCATAGACCTCCGCATTGATGGTGACCGTTGCGCGGCGGCTGCCATGGCTGCCAGTAGATCGCCCCTCGCCTTTGGAAGCCATCTCAGTATCAAAAAAGCTGAAAAGGTGATTAACGATGGCATTCCCCCATCCATATTTAAGGTACTCCTGGTGGGTGTTTCGATTGCCATGCAGCACCATCTCAGTGGGCGGTTCACAGGAATCGAATCGGTGCGCCACCCCCCTCCCTCGTTGAGTTTCGAGGGATGGGGAACAGAAGAGAGTTTTGGAAAGCCAACCGTAGTAAGTTTTACGTCGTCCCAAGAGAAAATTCACGACACCCAAGGATGATTTGGATTTCGGCCAAAACTCCTTCGCGACACCCCACTTGAAACCTCACGACACCCTAGCATCAATGCTACGACACCCGTGCTTAGAATTGACCACGGAGAGAATCCCCGCGACACCCCAGGGAGAATTGGATTTCGGCCGAAACTCCTTCGAGACACCCCTGTTGAAAGCTCACGATACCCTAGCTTTAATGCGACGACACCCGTGCTTAGAACTGATCACGGAGAGAACCCCCGCGACACCCCTTGTTGAATTCGGCCGAAACTCCTTCATGACACCCCAGTTGAAATCTAATGACACCCTAGCACCAGTGCTACGACACCTGTGCTTAGAACTGACCGCGAAGAGAATCCCCACGACACCCCAGGGAGAATTGGATTTTGGCCGAAACTCCTTCGAGACACCCCTGTTGAAAGCTCACGACACCCTAGCTTTAAGGCGATGACACCCGTGCTTAGAAATGATCACGGTGAGAATACCCGCGACACCCCTTGTCGAATTCAGCCGCAACTCCTTCGCGACACCCCAGTTCAAATCTCACGATACCCTAGTTTTAAGGGGACGACACCCTGAAAAGGTGATTAACGCTAGGGTATCGTGAGATTTGAACTGGGGTGTCGTGAAGGAGTTGCGGCTGAATTCGACAAGGGGTGTCGCGGGTATTCTCACCGTGATCATTTCTAAGCACGGGTGTCGTCGCCTTAAAGCTAGGGTATCGTGAGCTTTCAACAGGGGTGTCTCGAAGGAGTTTCGGCCGAAATCCAATTCTCCCTGGGGTGTCGCGGGGATTCTCTTCGCGATCAGTTCTAAGCACGGGTGTCGTAGCATTGGTGCTAGGGTGTCATTGGATTTCAACTGGGGTGTCGCGAAAGAGTTTCGGCTGAATTCGACAAGGGGTGTCACGGGTATTCTCACCGTGATCAGTTCTAAGCACGGGTGTCGTTGCCTTAAAGCTAGGGTGTCGTGAGCTTTCAACAGGGGTGTCTCGAAGGTGTTTCGACCGAAATCCAATTCTCCCTGGGGTGTCGCGGGGATTGTCCGCGCGGTCAGTTCTAAGCACGGGTGTCGTAGCATTGGTGCTGGGGTGTCATGAGATTTCAACTGGGGTGTCACGAAGGAGTTTCGGCCGAATTCAACAAGGGGTGTCGCGGGGGTTCTCTCCGTGATCAGTTCTACGCACGGGTGTCGTCGCCTTAAAGCTAGGGTGTCGTGAGCTTTCAACAGGGGTGTCTCGAAGGAGTTTCGGCCGAAATCCAATTCTCCCTGGGGTGTCGCGGGGATTCTCTCCGTGGTCAGTTCTAAGCACGGGTGTCGTAGCATTGATGCTAGGGTGTCGTGAGGTTTCAAGTGGGGTGTCGCGAAGGAGTTTCGGCCGAAATCCAAATCATCCTTGGGTGTCATGAATTTTCTCTTGGGACGACGTAAAACTTACTACGGTTGGCTTCCCGAAACTCTCTTCTGTTCCCCATCCCTTGAAACTCAACGAGGGGGGGAGGGGGGGGGCGCACCGATTCGATTCCTGTGAACCGCCAACTGAGATGGTGGCGCGTGGCAATCGAAACACCCGCAGGAGTACCTTAAATATGGATGGGGAATGCCATCGTTAATCACCTTTTCAGCTTTTTTGATACTGAGATGGCTTCCAGAGGCGAGGGGCAATCTACTGGCAGCCATGGCAGCCGCCGCGCAACGGTCACCATCGATGCGGAGGTCTATGCGGAGTCGCTCGCAATCAGTGAGCGACTCAACAAGGCGGCCGAGCAATACCTGGCCGTTTCAACGAGAGAGATCGAGGTTCTGCGTCGGGCCAACAGCCAGCTGGAGGGGCAAGTAGCATCCCTCCAGCGCCAGATCGCCGACGCAGTGACCGAAGGAGACAAGCCCCAGTTAGGGCTTCATGTACTTTTTTTCTTTTCTTTTTTTATGAATAAAAATAAATTTTAGTAACTTGGATGTCGCGGGCCTTCTCGCCGTGGTCAGTTCTAAGCACGGGTGTCGTCAGATGAGAGCTAGGGTGTCGTCAATTTTTAACTGGGGTGTCGCGAACGACGACAGCACCGACTCAGGCTGTTAACGACACCCCAGTTCTCATCTTATGACACCTTAGCTTTTAGGCGACGACACCGATGACGTTACTGTTAAAGCGGGGTGTCGCGGGGATTGTTCTCCATACGGGTGTCGCGGGCCTGCTCTCCAGCGTCGTTCATAAGCACGACACACCCTTTATAGCATTTAAAGATATCCCATAGAATAAGCTACGACACCCGGGAAAGTAACATACGAAGATCACAAAGGTTATAAGCATGGGTATCGTAGCGTTGTAACTATGGTGTCGTGAGGCTTTTCTCCAGCTTTGTTTGGAGCACGGGTGTCCTAGGCTTGTAACTACGGTGTATTAACAGTATATCAGGGGTGTCATAGCTTTAACGACGACACTAGAGCTATATGGACAGGAAATAACGGGGAATATAGGCCGAACCACTCTGACGATACCCCAGTTCATGAAGTATAACATCCTAGTTAAAAGAGTATGACATTCGTGCTTACAAAACAGTAAACTCTAAACAGTTATGACTCCCAGAATGTCATAACTATTTTGTTCTAAGGAAGTTACCCGCGCATTAAACGGTTTGGTCACACATTAACTAACTCTAACCAGAAAAAACGGTTGGTGTAATAAAGGAGCTTTAGAAAAAAGTGGGAAGAAAGACTTTTTACTTTGTGCTGCGGATGACATTTCCTTCAGAAGTTTTTGTTCACAGACTCCAGTAGCCAGGTTTTCCAGCCTCGAAGCTGAAATATTTTCTTTCGTCCGGGAAAGAAAGAGAGTTCTTCTTGCACAGATGAAATACAACGTAAAATGGCACTAGGATGGAGGAAAAGGGCATTTTCGTCTGCACGCTAATTTTAAAAAAAAAGCAAACAGCTTTAAATGGCCGTCACGTTCAGAACGTAACATCAAAACAGAGCCATACATCCCGATAGGACATCCATGTAGGAGCTACATGGATCAATCAGAAGAAGCGGTGCAATCCACGTAGACCTTACTGCACCGGCGATGTACAAAATCTTTTCCGTGATCTCTATGGTGTTAGAGTCTGGCCCTCTCCTCTACGGGCAGTCCCAATCATCGCCATTCGTGGTTTACGCTGCGGGTAATTGGATGGACTTGGATCATTATTTTATATTAAATGCTCTCTTGACAACACAAACCGTCATCGAATTGTATACATCCCGTTGCCAATTTAAGCTGGTTCTCAAAGTACACGGCTCAGAGGCTATGATCTAAACTCTATTTAAATTAATTTATTTTGTGTCAACCCTAACCCTCCAACTTCATCCACGACAAATTCAAGCGTGGTGCTTGCTAGTTGTTAGCTGTTCACTCGTTTTAATAATTTTTTAAAAAATTAAGGTCAACACTTACACTTATGATTCAAGCTATGCAACGTGGAAGCAAGAACAGTTGTTTTATCATCCAATCCCTGAAATCAATTTTAAAACTTTTTTTAAAGGAAAAAAAAAAAAAAAAGTTAAACCCAAACTCGCGAAATTTAAACCCACAACGTGCTTCAACGTGATAAGTTTGCCAGCCTAGCATTGAAAAAGTATATTAAACGATTTTTTCGATAAGCCAACGTCGAGGAGGCGGATTGGAGCTCCAGACGCCACCTCACATCACGATATTTTTGTTAAATATAGATTAAATGGAAGCTGCGGTTGAAAGTTGGTCTACCCCTCTTCATCCTATTAGATTTGTTTGCTTGATTGCTTATGGTGCAAACGTGTTAAAAGATGTGCACGTTCTCCATCTCATTGCAAATCTGCTTTAAAAAAGAGTTAAGATGTGACTCAGAGATAGCCCCTATCTTGACTTCAGTTCCGACTCCCTTGGAGAGCCCAAGGAAAGAAGATCTAAATAACAAATATAATGTCTTTTGCAAGGCGTGGTGGCCCCATCCTTTTTATTTCTTTTGTTTGGCTTGGACCTGGAATCTCCATTTCGTTAGGCGATGGAATGCTACGTAGATTTGCCATTTTATTTTTATTTTTGCAAGGAGAATCATTTTTACCTAAAAAAATTTATTTTAAATTTTGTCAGACCATTATACCCTTGTCAAATAAGTGCACACGTTTGTATGAACTAGTAATTGAAATATGAACTCATATTTTTCTTAAGAAAATATATTGATGTTAAACCGGTAATAGCAGAGCTGACTTACTCAAGAATTGTATGATCGCTCGTTTGTAACAAAAAAAAAAAAAAAAACATCCGTACGTGGGGCAGCTTCTGTTTTAGAAAGTGGCTACATTCTCATATTTTTTTTCTACAATTTTTATTTTTATTTTTATTTTTTATTTTTTATCTTGTAAATTATTACCGTGGAAATCCGTTTTCCAACTCAAGCGCGATCCGGCTCCGAATATGAATGTCAACCTCTCGTCCAGACAGAACCTGCAACACAGTTCTTACATAGAGAATCTTAGGGGTGACCCTTTGCGAAAGACCCTTCGATGCTCATGTCAGTGAAGATTCACAACACAACAGATATGGGGAGAAAGCTTTCACAGGAGAGTTCCTCAAGACAAGTAGCCTCTCAGAGCTCAAAGTTCTACTCGAGCTTCAATAGAGTTTTCAGTATGAATGTCAGTGAAAGCCTTACCTGAGAGACTTCAGGACTAGGGTATTTATAGGCGATCACCTGATTTCTTGAGCACGTTATAGGGTGTCCGAAAACCGTTCAGATTCGAATCGGATTCGAATCAAGTTTGTTTCGAGGCCGATGAGACCAGTATCTAGTTAGTTAAAGGATTGAGGTCAGGAGAATTGGTTAATGCTTTGAGATTTAGCGATTCTGTATGCCTTAGGCCACTTCTGCAGGCTTTAGGCCATTTTCGGTACTATTTGTGTAATTTTCCGCTTAGAATATTGTTAAGCTAGCGCGAATTCGAAATCCCTCGCGATTGGTTTCGCAGGAGTGTCTGGATGCCTCGGTCTGGTCGAGGTATAAGGATGGCTCAGCACAGCCGAAGTATTTGAGTGTTCTGGTCCGATCGAAGCAAGAGGTTAACTCGGTTTACCAAGGCATGAGGGCAGCTCGGTATGATTACGCCGAAGACTTCGGCCCCGCTGTTCTCTAGATATGACAGCTGATCGATCGAAAATCAAAGATGATCTCGATCCTTTTTGTGACGTATACGAGCATCGACGCGATGATGATTTTATCCGTCATCATAAACCATGTTATGATTTTAATAAAATTTACTGATGAAGGAAGTTTCTTTCTCACGATCTCCCTAAAAAAACAAAAGAACCTATACGGATGTTTGTAACAAACACACACAAACGCACACACAAAAAAGACAGGTCAATATATTTCTAGGGAAGTTTTATTGCTTTTTATAGCAGCCATGAGGCACAAAATATAGTTTTATTCAGAATGAGTGGGTTCAAGGAGTAGAAAAGAAAAATGAAAGTCATATCTTGAACCTAAACTTAAACCCCAGCCAATTCATACATTTTGAATAAGAACCAGTGCTCAACTGAACTTATGGGAGATATTTTAGGGCCAATTTCAACATATTACAGGGGCCCTGGCTAAGTCTGCTCAAATCTCTTATAGGACAACATTACCATAATCTTTATATTTTCACTAGAGATAATAAATTGCATCAATAAATCATATGTATAATAGCAAATAGATCAATTCGAATCTGATCTATTTGTTAGCTACGGTAGAAATTTAAATCTAAACCTAATTTGCATATTATATAGGTTAATGGCCCAGATAATTTATTTAATAATCAAATTATGTTCGAATTAATACGAATCAATAACCTATTTTGATCAACTTATGTAATCTGAAATCAGAATTTACTAAATGTAACTTGTTTAAAAAGCTAATCTAATGCTAATTCAATCATAAAATAATTATATATTTATAAAAATAAAATAATTTAATAATATTTTTTGTAATTAAAAAATTAAAGAATGAAATTAATTTATATAAGTTAAATAAGCCTAGCCGGTAGTGTTTGGATTCATGAATCATCTTATATAAATTCATGAATCATCTTATATAAATTAATTAAATAGATCTAGCCCATGATTGATTGCGTAGGCATATAGATTTTTTGTACATCACGTGTGGTTCAATTGCGTGCGAAGACTTTTCCCCCACCCGATATTTTAAACCCACAACGTGCTGCAGCGTGATAGAGTTTGCCAGCCTAGCATTGAAAAGTACATTAAACGATTTTTTCGATAAGCCAATTTCGAGGAGATGGATTAGAGCTCCAGGTACGCCACCTCACGATGAAATGCAAGCTGCGGTTTAAAGTTGGTCTACGAGCAAGTAGGATTAAAAGATGTCCACCCTCTTCATCATATTAGATTTGTTTGCTTGATTGCTCATGGTTGCTTGAGATTAAAAAAGAGTTAGCCCCTATCTTGACTTCCGACTCACTTGGAGAGCCCAAGGAAAGATCTAAATAACAAATATAATGTCATTTTCAAAGCGAGCTGGCTGGTGGCCCATCCTTTTTATTTCTTTTGAGAAAAGTCTTTTTGCACTAAACGAGAGGCACATCATACGCATCGTGCTTAATGGTTGACACATAACGTATGCCCACGTATCAAGGACGAAGACATTTTCTTCATCTTTGGCAGGTGCACGTACGCCAATCGCCAGTTGCAAGTGCTCACACCAATTGCCAAGCATGGGTATCCCTGAGGTGTAGCAAGATTTTTCTAAACCTCTATTTTGTTTGGCTTGAATTTGAAACCTCTATTTCGTTCGACGATGGAGTCCATTTAAATTTTTTATTTTATTTTTATTTTTATAAAAAAATTATTTTTACCTAAAAATTTCATTTTAAATTTTATCAAACCATCGTACCCTTATCAAATAAGTTCGCACAAATATCATACCATTATACCCTTGTCAAATAGGCGCACATGTTAGTGTGCACTAGTAATTGAAATGTGAACTCATATTTTTCTTAAGAAAATATATGGATTTTAAATGGGTAACAACAAATCAGTTTAACATCTGCATGTAGGGCAACTTTCGTTTTAAAAAGTGGCTACGTCCTCATATTTCTTTATCCAATCTTCTATTACCTATTATTTCATCTTTTATTTTGTAAACCATATTATGATTTCAGTAAAATTTATTCTTGAAGGAAGTTCGTTCCTCACAATCTTCCTAAAAGAAAATAAAAAAAAGAAAACAAAAGAAGCTATGCAGATGTTTGTAACAAATACACACACATGACATGTCAATGTATTTCTAGGAAAGCTTTATTGCTTTGTATAGCAGAATGGGTGGGTTCAAGGAGTAGAAAAGGGAAATAAAAGTCTTTATTTTTTATTGATGAACCTAAACCTCAACTTTAATAGGCAAACTTAAACAATTTGAAAAGAACTAGTCTTCAATTGAACTATGGAACATATTTTTGAGCCAATTTTAATATGTTACATGGACCATTTGATCAACGATCGAATGATTTTTAATTGGAAGCTACTCGTATTGATACGTCTTTAACGAGTTAATGGCATATCCCTCCCATCGATCTTACTTACCTGGTTAATATAGTGAACCATTTATAATTCATATTATTTACCTGATTCGGGTTGACCCATGCCTATAAGAAAATCAGTCTGACTGATTTAGGTGCCACTTAACCTAACTTAATCTTATTTCATTTTACCGATTTCATAGATTCAGTGGAAGAACTTGATTAGTTAATTTATCTTCAGATTATTAAATCCTCTAAAATTATTAGGTCCTTAAAATGAAATAGTTATATGATAACTAGATCATAGTCTAGTCCACTCAAATCCTTTATAGGATGATATTATCATAATATTTTTGTTTTTATTGAAGATGATAAATTATGTCAATGAATCATAAACAGATCATGATAACTTAAAACTATAAGAGCAAATAGGTCAATCTTAATCTGACATGTTTGTTAATCATATTAGAAATTTAAATCTAAATCTTATCTATGTATTATATGGATTATATAACATAATTCATATAATCCATTTAACAATCAGATTTTGCTTAGGTTGACTTGAATGTATGACCTATTTTGATCAATTAGTATAATTTAAAATTAAATTTTATTATATCTAACCGGATTCTCAAGCAGTGTTGTTTATGAATACCACGGTAACAAGATTGGCTTTTCTCCTCTTATCTACCAAGGAGGTTATTTCAGTCATCTGTCCTTGTATATTTTTCCTGAAACTGCTACCTAAGTTCTCGTTGTATTGTACTTCATCCTAATAAATTTGAATAACAAAGAAGATTTAAAAAAAAAAAAGCAAGATAGAAGAAGTTAAGAAAGAATGGAGGCATATTGAGCGACAGATATTGAGTCGCAATCGTTAATTAAATTATGGCCTAAACTGGAAGGCAACAGCTGAACGACAAGAAAAGGCTATATATATAGGGACATGGTTTTGAGCAAAGTTATAAAAGATCTTTTTGTACCATCTCTACTGTCACCATGAAGCTCTCCATCTTGATCTTCTTCCACTTCTTGTCATGCTTCCATGTCGCTTGCTCTGTCCCCCAACAGTATTCCTCAATATTTAACTTTGGGAACTCCCTTTCTGACACTGGTAACTTGCTTATCATCAATGCTACTGCCACATCGGTCGGCCGCTTCCCTTATGGCATGACTTTCTTTGGTCACCCCACGGGCCGCTTTTCTGATGGACGGTTGATCATAGATTTCATCGGTATAACTGATCTCTTTTAATTTATCGAAGCAGCTTAATTGGTAGCAGTTTAATTGTTCTCATGCATGCAGCCGAGGCTTTTGGGCTCCCATTACTTCCTCCATTCTTAGCTCGCGGACAAGACTTCCGTCAAGGAGCGAACTTTGCCGTCAGCGGTGCCACAGCACTTGACGTTGAATTCTTCCAACAGAGAGGCCTTGGTATCTTTGTCAACCAGTCCTTGAGCGTCCAGCTTCGGTGGTTCGAGGAGTTGAAGCCTTCGCTTTGCAACTCAACTAAAAGTTGTTTTTGTTTTGCAATCAGTGCCCTCTGTGCTGCTGTCATCGTTGGACTCATAATTAATAACACTCGTATGAACTGGGTGCAGGCTGCAGGGACTACTTCAGTAAATCTCTCTTCATGGTCGGAGAGATTGGAGGGAATGACTACAACATTCCTTTGGCGCAAAGAGGAGCTTGAAGGAAGTGAGATCATATGTGCCTAAAGTCATCGATACCATTTCGAAGGCCACTGAGGTAGGCTTAAGTTCTGGAATATTGCACTAATATTATAACTGTGACCAAATAAATGACCATCTTATCAAATTTTGGTGCAGAGATTGATCGAACACGGGGCGGTGGATCTGGTGGTGCCGGGGAGTCCACCCATTGGATGCTTTCCTCTGTTCCTCACGCTTTACATGAGTTCTAACAAAGAAGATTACGACCCTCGACTGGGTGCCTCAAGAAGTTCAACAATCTGATCATATACCACAATAGGCTGCTGCGTCGGTTATTGGAGCAGCTCCGAATCAAATACCCACGGTTAAGGTTCAGTTATGCTGATTACTATGGTCCTGCAATTCGATTCGCTCAGCATCCAGAACTCTATGGTGCGCCCATCGATCCTTCGCATTAAATAGATAGATACTAGTTTACAGTCTAGCGGTTGCATCCCCATCATCACTTTTATGCAACAAATCAAAGTAGCTAGCATCCTCAGCATCACTTTTATGCAACGACAAATCAAGTTCTCACCTAAAATAGTTAGTTGAGAATGTACTATTTGAGCTCCTTAATCTCATAAATCTTATCCAAAATTGCTAGTTAAGAATCCATTATTTAAGCTTCTTAATCTTGTATAAATATTCAACATCTTTCCGATATATAACCAACGTTTGATTTAACACTCAGCCATATAGGCTTTCACATACTTCCTTCATCCAAGTTTTAAGAATATATTATTTGATTTTCTTGATCTTGTATAAATAACAAAATTTTTCCAGTGTATAATCAATGTAGAACAAAATAGTTGCTAGTACGGACTCTCGCATCACCCTCCATTCAATCACAAATATATAAAGCTCACTTATAATATTTTTTAGTCCATATGAGTCTTAAACCAGCCGTCTCTGATACTACATATAATAAATGAGAGTATCATCGAACAAAAGTTAGCTAAGAAGATATTACTTCAGCTCCTTAATCCTATATCAGTACCAAAATCTTTTCAACATATAACCCTTATGGGATGGATTTTTCATAAATTTTTAAATTAACTTTTTGACTGTATTGAGGATATTTTATGATTATTATATATATTTAAATAACTTAAGACGTAGTCTTTGGGATCGATGGCCAAATTTACTATTGATGCTAATTTGGTATTTTTTCAAGGAAAGCTTCCTTAAGACTCATCTTTTTCAAAAAAAAAAAAAAAATTGCAGAAAAAAATAAGGATTTTACCATGTTTAGTTGATAGAACATTTGCATGAAAAATAGCTTTAAAAATATTTTTCATTATTTGATTGGAGGGAATTTTGTATAAGAAATATCTATGCGACTATATTATCCTCAGAATAAAGATTTTAAATATTTTTTTTATAACAAAATTAAATGGGCCATTTGAGTTCCATTTTCATGCTATTGTATTGAAGGGTAATTTTGGCATTTTGATGCCAAAAAATTTACCAATGAAGGGAAAAGAGGATTGATAAATACCCTAAGGGATAACTTTTCTTCCCTTATTTTCTAACGTTTAGTTGAAAAAAGGTAGAACATTATGTTTGAGACTTACACACGATTTTGTTTCTTCTAACAAAAAATAAATATCAAAAAGAAGGTGATACTTTTTTTCTAGTCCTCTTCCCCCTTACTCAAAAATTTATTTTTCTTATTTCCTTCTTATGTCCCTTTAATAATCTTTTATGTAAAATGATTGATACAATAATTACTCATTAGAGGTCTAATTATGTATTTATGCAATTTGATAAATAAAATTTAATAATCTATTTTAAGTGGTGTGATAAATGACTTATTTATTTTATATATTTTTATTTATATAATTACAAATGAGCAATAAAAGTATGCCAAAACATAACTTGAAAATGGACCTCAAAAGATTCTTTTTTTTATTTTAGGAGTATTATAGTCAAATTGATATATTTTCATGTAAATTACCCACCAAATCTAAAAAATATTTTTATAACTATTTATATATATTTTTATCAATTAAATATGACAAATTTATAATTTTTTAAAAAAATTAAAAAAAAATTGAGAGAGTGCCAAGCGAAAGAAGGACAGCGCGGCAAATCCCAATTACAGCCCAAAAATACTAATCTTAGCTCATGTTTCCTAAAAACTAATTATAAGCTTTGCAAATGTTTTACAAATGGAAAACTTAGTTTTTTATAAGAGCACATTTTTGCAAGAATTTTTTGCAACCAAACATATAAACGAGTTCACTTGCTAAAAGTGTTTAAAACCCATTCAATCACAAAACAAACTTTTTTCATGATTTATTAGGTGAAAACTAGTTATCACATAACTACTTTTGTAATTAAATGAGTAGAATTTTAAATATTCTGTGTGTTATTGAACATGTTTATTATATTTACATTAATTTCCACATACCAAGGATGACTATATAATAAACGGGCTGGGTTGGGCCGAGCTAGAGGCAACACAGATTGATGCCCGATTTGGTCCATGATCTTTGGAAGGTTGGGCTGTGTTTCAAAATCCAGGGTCAGCTTAGCTTAAGCTTGATAATCTCACTTAATTTGTTCAAAATGCGAGCTCGTAAAACTGGGCTGGCGACGTGGGCCACTCCCAAGGAAGTCTTTAGTTCTAACAGTACTTGCCAATGGCCAGTAGGATCCTGACATAAAAACGGTTGAGAAATAAAAACGGTTGAGAATTTTGTATGTTTTATATGAATCAAATTCATATAACATGCAGCGAAAAATAAAAATAAATATGAATTTAATTTCCAAAGCCCAAGATCCTCAGGGAACAGATTCAGTTAAAAAAATAACATATGATAATAATAGATCATACATGTGCTCTTTATTGGGGATGATGCCCGATGAAGCCGGTAAACGATTTACCACTAGTCGTTCAAGCATCCGGCCTCTTTGGATGATATTCTCTCATGATTGGATGATAACCTTCTTGCGAGGGGTGCTAGCGCCTCTTTTCTTTTCTATTGATTTTCCAAATTAAAAAGGGATTTCTTGATCAAGATCAAATCTTGATCAATCAAGAGAGAGAAAGGACGTCCTAGAGAGAGAAAGGACGTTTTAGAGAGAGAAAGGAGGTGTTAGGCATCCAAGAGAGAGAAGAGAGGAGTTCGGTGTATCTCTCGAAGGGGGTATTTCTCTCCTTTTATACATGAAAAGGAGGTTGTGTGGTTCCATAAAAAAAGGATTTTATCACAACCACCTAACCATTCAACCTTATCAAGTTGATAACAATTATCCTAACAAATTTAGGATATTTGCTATCATGATAATGTTAAGATTACAACCACCAAACCACATCCCTAAAAATTAGGAAATTGGTTATCCATGAAACCAACATCGCAACCTTGAATTTGGCTTCATGAGAATGCCCCAAATCATGGGGTTCACTCCTCCATGACGTGGAGATGGGTCATGTCCATCACATGGGCATGGATCCATCCTCCACGTGGCACGATCTCAGCCCTCGGTTTAATTGGGTTTCCATGAATCAAATCATGCCATCATATGGACCCAATTAAATACCATATTATTAATCTCAATTAATCTAAGCCATCCATCACATGGATCAAGCCTAATTAATGGATTTCATATGTACATCTCATGTACAAAAGGTCTCTCTTTGAACAAAAATTCTTTTCTCTATAATGAATCCTATTCATCAATTTCATGTTCTCTCATTAAGATTGAGTCAAACCCAATCCTAATTTATTGGTTATCTAATTTGAATTAAGTCCAACTTAATTCCATTTTAACTTCATCCAAAATCTTCTTAATGCGTGTGACCCATTAGGTCCCTTGACACGTTGGTAATAATCATGTCCCTAATATTGACCCTAAGGATGACTTGATCAACACCTTGTCCAAGTCAATTCTTTAACCAAATCAACTCTTTGATTAAGTCAAAGAATCCATGATTATAGATCATGAGCGGCCTCTAGCAAAGCATCATGACCACCCAAGTGTTAAGGGTTGTTGACGTGGTCATCAACACCTGTCCATGAACGGTTACCGTACGATTCAATCCCTTCGTCACATATCCCAGATCAATCAGTGGTATGGAATGTGTCAACCATATAATTGATCTTTGTTTACTTGATCTCAGAAAAATTGACTCATATGAATTAGAACTTCGAAACCATTTCGAATTCCAACTCAACCTTGCAAGGATTTAACAGTCAATTTAATCCATCAAGTGGCCGTGGGATATAACCCTTTCTATCAAGGGAGACGAATCCTGTCTTGATCAAACACCACCTTCATGTGCTTCATATCATACCCAATCGACACCATATTTGCCACCCGTGGCTAGAGCGACGTTTGCATGTCGTCAAAGCATGATATTCCACACATAAGGTGCAATGAAGATCTCAAGTCAAAGGATCACTCACCACCGTCATCAAAGATCAACCATCGACACTATATAGAATATCCATATGGGATCTCTGTGCGGGTCATCCAATGTATCGTTACAATAACGAACATCCACACACCATATCCAAGTATCTTCATACTTCAGCTTGCAAGATCAGCTGCACACCACAAGGGTGAAGATATGCAATGTGTGCTAGTCTCAACGGCGTTCGACAGTGTCCAATCCTGTCTACGCATCGACTAGGGAAGTTTAAAGAATCGAACCATAATGTGCAATTTTGGATCTCACAATTTGTAATCTCTATTACAAATTCCATATGCACAGTTCGCATTCTTTTGGACTTTATCTCACAGGAAAAATATATCTAATATATATAAAAATACTGGATAGATAAAGAAACCAATAAATTTGATTTGCATTCATAAAGAAATGTGTACAAACTAGCATCTTATCCAATTGGATCTAGGGCACACACTAACAATCTCCCACTTGCACTAGAGCCAATCACCCATGTATCTAATACCAAGTGACTCAGCATGACTATCATGCTTCTGCTGCGGCAGGACTTTAGTGAACGGATCGGCAATATTGTCATCCGTGGGGACTCGTTCTATTTTTATATCATTTCGTCCAATGATTTCTCTAATTACATGATATCTTCTAAGTACATGTTTGGACCTCTGATGAGACCTTGGCTCCTTGGCTTGCGCAATAGCTCCATTGTTATCACAATACAAGAATATTGGATTAACAATGCTTGGAACCACTCCAAGTTCAGTGATAAACTTTTTGATCCAAACTGCTTCTTTAGCTGCATCTGATGCTGCAATGTACTCGGCTTCAGTTGTAGAGTCGGCGGTCGTCTCCTGCTTGGAACTCTTCCAGCTGACTGCACCACCATTGAGTGTGAACACATAGCCTGATTGTGATTTATAATCATCTCCATCAGACTGAAAACTAGAATCCGTGTAACCTCGAACTATAAGATCGGGTCCTCCATAAACCAAGAACATATCCTTAGTTCTTCGCAAGTACTTAAGGATATTCTTGACTGCCATCCAATGTTTCTCACCAGGATTTGCTTGATATCTACTCGTGATACTCAAGGCATAAGAAACATCAGGCCTCGTACATAGCATCGCATACATAATGGATCCAATTGCTGATGCGTATGGTATCCTATCCATGTACTCTCTTTCTTCTTGGGTCTTAGGACTCATGTCCTTGGAGAGATGTACACCATGCGACATTGGCAGGAATCCCTTCTTGGATTCCTCCATGCTAAACCGCTTTAGCATCTTCTCTATGTACGTGGATTGGGTCAATCCAAGCAACCTTCTAGATCTATCTCTATAGATCTTTATACCAAGTATATAGGCTGCTTCTCCCAAATCCTTCATGGAGAATTTACCTGACAACCAATCCTTCACTTCTTTAAGGAAGGATACATTGTTTCCTATTAATAATATGTCATCCACATATAATATCAAGAAAATAATATCACTCCCACTAACCTTCTTGTACACACATGGATCATCCTCGTTTTTGATAAAATCAAACTCTTTGATTGTCACATCAAATCGGATGTTCCAACTTCTAGAGGCTTGCTTAAGTCCATAAATAGACCTTTGTAGCTTGCACACTTTCTTAGGATCTATGGATTCAAAACCCTCTGGTTGTGTCATATACACATCCTCCTCTAAATTTCATTTAGGAAGGCAGTCTTGACATCCATCTGCCAGATCTCATAGTCAAAATATGCTGCTATTGCAAGCAAAATCCTTATGGACTTATGCATGGCTACAGGTGAAAAGGTTTCATCAAAGTCAACACCTTGTCTTTGCTTGTAACCTTTTGCAACTAGCCTTGCCTTATAGGTAATCACATTACCATCCATGTCGGTCTTCTTCTTGAAAACCCATTTGCACCCAATGGGTTTTACCCCTTCAGGTGGATCAACCAAGGTCCATACCTGGTTGTCATACATGGAGTCCATCTCAGATTTCATGGCCTCAAGCCATCTCTCAGAGTCAATATTAGACATTGCCTCCTTGTAGTTGGTAGGCTCATCATCCTCTATAAGAAATGCATATTTCTTAGGGATGCGAATTGTCCTACTAGATCTACGTAGCTGGTGTGTACTTGGAGCCACCTGTTGCTTTTCATGCAACGTCTGCCTGAATGTGGGTTGAGTCTCCTGCTCAACTCCCACTATATTCGGCATATGCTCCATTCCATCTAATGGGTCAATATTAATTTGTGGTTCTTGAGCTTCACTAAGTTCAATCTTACTCCCACTACCC
The DNA here is from genome assembly GCA_900491605.1 of Calamus simplicifolius. Lineage (NCBI taxonomy): Eukaryota > Viridiplantae > Streptophyta > Magnoliopsida > Arecales > Arecaceae > Calamus > Calamus simplicifolius. Next base: position 164,328 of record UESW01004587.1, on the reverse strand, counting down.
ATTGTGAGAATCTCATTCTCTAGAAATATGGCATGTCTTGAGACAAACACCTTTTTCTCAAGTGGGTGGTAGAAGTAATATCCTTTTGTTTGTTTTGGATATCCCACAAAATTGCATTTATCAGATCTAGCTTCTAGCTTGTCTGATTCATTACGCTTCACATAAGCGTAACAGCCCCAAACCCTTAAATGATTAAGGGATGGTTTCTTTCCATACCATATCTCATAGGGAGTGGAGTTGACCGATTTAGATGGAACTCGGTTTAAGGTATATTCGGCAGTTTCTAGCGCATAACCCCAAAACATTTTTGGAAGATCTGCAAGGCTCATCATGGAACGTACCATGTCTAACAGTGTACGATTTCTCCTTTCTGACACACCATTATGCTGTGGTGTACCAGGAGGAGTCCATTGAGGAAGAATTCCATTCTCCTTCAAATAATCTATGAACTCATGGCTTAAGTATTCACCACCTCGATCTGATCGAAGTATCTTAATACTCTTGTCATTTTGTTTTTCTACTTCACATCTAAATTCTTTGAACTTTTCAAAGGCTTCAGATTTGTGCTTCATCAGATATACATAACCATATCTACTATGGTCATCTATGAACGTGATGAAATAAGAAAAACCTCCTATGGCTTGAATGTTGATGGGTCACATACATCCGAATGTACTAAACCCAAACATTCAGTTGCTCGCTCGCCTTTTCCGGTAAAAGGTGACTTGGTCATCTTGCCAAGTAAGCATGACTCGCATTCCTCAAACGATTCCCAATCGAATGAGCCCAAGTATCCATCTTTATGTAACTTCGTTAAACGAGTTTCATTTATATGGCCTAAACGACAATGCCATAGGTATGAATCCCTAGAATTATTTGATTTTAATCTTTTTGATTCAATATTGAGAATAGGGGCTTGAAGATTAAGAACATAAATTCCGTTGAACAATTCAGCAGAACCAAAGAACATTTTGTTTCAAAAAATAGAAATACCATTATTTCCAATTTCAAAAGAATACCCATTCATTACTAAACATGAAACGGATATGATATTCTTTGTTATGTTCGGCACAAAGTAACAATTACTAAGTTCTATTTCAAGCCCTGTGGGCAAAGATAAAAAGCAAATTCCTACAGCTAATGCAGCAACCTTTGCTCCATTTCCCATGCGCAGAATCACTTCATCCTTTCCCAGTCTTCTACTGTTTCTTATCATCTGCATATTAGTACAAATATGAGACCCACAACCGGTATCCAATACCCAAGTGGAATAAGAAGTAATAGAAGAATACATCTCAATTATGAATGTACCTGATGTTGAAGCATCAGTATGCTTCTTTTCTTTTAGACTTGCCAAATAAGCCCTGCAGTTACGCTTCCAGTGCCCATCCTTGTTACAGAAGTGACATTTTCCTTTGGCTGCATCCTTCTTGGCTATATTCTTCTTAATGCCTTTTGTTCGCTTGGTTGTCTTGGCCTTTTGGGCCTTATTCTTCTTCAGACGCTTCTTCTGAGTGCCTGAAGATTCTACAACCATCAATTGCCCTTTATCCTTTTTGATGCTAGGCTCAGCATTAGTCAGCATATTTGCAAGCTCTGGCAATGTAGCCTCAAGTCTGTTCATGTTGAAATTCAACACAAAATGCGAATAGCTAGGAGGCAATGACTGTAAAACCAAGTCGATACTCAGTTCATGGTCCATTACGAAACCCAATCGCGCTAACTTCTCAATCAAATTGATCATTTTCAGCACGTGTTCACCCACTGATGAACCCTCAGTCATTTTGCACTGAAACAGCTCTTTGGAGGTTTGAAACCTCTCATAGCGAGATTGTGCACCAAACAACTCTTGCAGGTGCATCAAAATCTCATGAGCATTTAAATGCTCATGCTGTTTTTGAAGATCTGGTGACATAGATGCCAACATCAAGCATGTGGCCATCTCTTCAGCATCTCTATGCCGATTGTATGCCAGAAGAACTTCATTTGAAGCATCCGCAGGTGGGACCTCTGGTGCTGCCTCATCAAGGACATATAGGATTTTCTCAGATCGTAGAACGATCTTGATATTCCTTAGCCAATCAGGAAAATTAGGTCCGGTTAGCTTGTTGGATTCTAGGATACCTCTGAGATTGATGTTCACACTCATGGTGTCTCTAATAACTGAAAAAAAATAGAACGAGTCAATTATTATGAATGCAAATCATCGATTTAATATGGAAATGTTAACATTTTAATTAAATCGATTTCTCCCACTATTTTATCGAGCTCAATAGCCCTCTCTATTAATCTCAAAAAATTATCAAATAATTTTCTAGTGGGCTAGGACCCTCAAATTGACTTACCTTGACCTTGGCTATGGCACAACAAATCTTAGTAAGCCAAATTAGGTAGATTTGTATCAATCACATCAAATGTGACTCCTAGATCATTTAGGGGACATTGCCTTGTCAATCACATCTGATGTGATCACCCTAAACATTGCCTCTAGATTAGACTGACCCTGACTATGGCCAATTATGCCAGCTAACCTAGTTAAGTCAACCCATTGTTCCCCAATCAACTCCTCATAGGTTCACTTGATCTTGGCTATGGCACAACAAATCTCATGCCCTAATGATTTTGTATCATGTGAACAATGGAAGGCTAATGACTTAATATTCGTGGAGGGATTTAGCGCATTTAGGTCCCATCATGCATGTACAACATTTGTATCATGCTAGGTTACATATCCTATATGTGAATTTTAGATTAATTTCAATTAACCTAAATTTCATAAGATCCAATCTTATGATTGGGACTCCTAATCAAATTAGGATCCTGATCACTATCTAATATGGGAACCCTAATCATGTGACCAAATCAATTGCTACCATCCTGATTAACCTTAATTGATCTAATCAATTAAGAGCTTTCCTTAACAATGGCCAGATCAGCTGATCAATGGGGTCCTATTTAGCATACCCTTCGATCCCATTGAATGGGTTTTCCCAGGCAGCGAACGGAGCAATTAAAAACCATGATCGCACCTTTCTAGACACCATTGTAGTTAAGCCCAATTGATTTGATCAATTATGGAATCATAGGATCAAACAATGATATGGTTAAATCTAATTTTTCTTAAACCTTATCATCTATTACACATTATGATAAGATAAGATAGTGATCTTTAGGGATTTATGATAAGTGTCAAATATTTTATAACAATTTATTTTATATATTTGTCTTATCATTATCTGTTATGATAAATTTGTTTTCATCACATGAAAATCCTAATTGGTCTCTATCATAACATCCCTAACATGATAACATGTCAAAATTTAAAATTTTAATTTTAATCTTGATTATCATGTTATCATGATATAATTATTTTAGACTTTAATCATGTTATTTATCATGTCAAAATTAAATTCTAAACATGATATGTTAAATTTCAGCCTTTATGATTATGTCATACATAAATCATAATTTTTAATTTTTAACATGATCAAATCTAAATAATTCACGTTTATTATCATATAATAAACTTATTAAATATTTAATCTTCATCAATATAATTATTTTAGATTTTAATCATGTTATTTATCATGTCAAAATTAAATTCTAAACATGATATGTTAAATTTCAGCCTTTATGATTATGTCATACATAAATCATAATTTTTAATTTTTAACATGATCAAATCTAAATAATTCGTTTATTATCATATAATAAACTTATTAAATATTTAATCTTCATCATATGGCAATATTTATATTTTACATCGCATGTAAAATTTAGATCTATTTATAAAAACTAGAACTCAGGTAATCTATCAAATTAACTGAATTTGAAGCCTGAGGAGGCTCTGATACCACTGTTGGGAATTTCGTATGTTTTATATGAATCAAATTCATATAACACAGCAAAAATAAAAATAAATATGAATTTAATTCCAAAGCCCAAGATCCTCAGGGAACAGATTCAGTTAACAAGAAATAACACATGATTATTAATAATAGATCATACCTGTGTTCTTTATTGGGGATGATGCCCGATGAAGCCGGTAAATGATTTACCACTAGCCGTCCATGCGTCCGGCCTCTAATGGTGATCCACGCGAAGATCTTTGGATGATGTCCTCTCAGGATTGGATGATAACCTTCTTGCGAGGGGTGCTAGCGCCTCTTTTCTTTTCTATTGATTTTTCAAATCAAAAAGGATTTCTTGATCAAGATCAAATCTTGATCAATCAAGAGAGAGAAAGGGACTTCCTAGAGAGAGAAAGGACATTTTAGAGAGAGAAAGGAGGTGTTAGGCATCCAAGAGAGAGAAGAGAGGAGTTCGTATCTCTCGAAGGGGGTATTTCTCTTCCTTTTATACATGAAAAGGAGGTTGTGTGGTTCCATAAAAAAAGGGATTTTATCACAACCACCTAACCATTCAACCTTATCAAGTTGATAACAATTATCCTAACAAATTTAGGATATTTGCTATCATGATAATGTTAAGATTACAACCACCAAACCACATCCCTAAAAATTAGGAAATTGGTTATCCCATGAAACCAACGTCGCAACCTTGAATTTGGCTTCATGAGAACGCCCCAAATCATGGGGTTCACTCCTCCATGACGTGGAGATGGGTCATGTCCATCACATGGGCATGGATCCATCCTCCACGTGGCACGATCTCAGCCTCTCGGTTTAATTGGGTTTCCATGAATCAAATCATGCCATCATATGGACCCAATTAAATACCATATTATTAATCTCAATTAATCTAAGCCATCCATCACATGGATCAAGCCTAATTAATGGATTTCATATGTACATCTCATGTACAAAAGGTCTCTTTTGAAAAAAATTTTTCTCTATAATGAATCCTATTCATCAATTTCATGTTCTCTCATTAAGATTGAGTCAAACCCAATCCTAATTTATTGGTTATCTAATTTGAATTAAGTCCAACTTAATTCCATTTTAACTTCATCCAAAATCTTCTTAATGCGTGTGACCCATTAGGTCCCTTGACACGTTGGTAATAATCATGTCCCTAATATTGACCCTAAGGATGACTTGATCAACACCTTGTCCAAGTCAATTCTTTAACCAAATCAACTCTTTGATTAAGTCAAAGAATCCATGATTATAGATCATGAGCGGCCTCTAGCAAAGCATCATGACCACCCAAGTGTTAAGGGTTGTTGACGTGGTCATCAACACCTGTCCATGAACGGTTACCGTACGATTCAATCCCTTTCGTCACATATCCCAGATCAATCAGTGGTATGGAATGTGTCAACCATATAATTGATCTTTGTTTACTTGATCTCAGAAAAATTGACTCATATGAATTAGAACTTCGAAACCATTTCGAATTCCAACTCAACCTTGCAAGGATTTAACAGTCAATTTAATCCATCAAGTGGCCGTGGGATATAACCCTTTCTATCAAGGGAGACGAATCCTGTCTTGATCAAACACCACCTTCATGTGCTTCATATCATACCCAATCGACACCATATTTGCCACCCGTGGCTAGAGCGACGTTTGCATGTCGTCAAAGCATGATATTCCACACATAAGGTGCAATGAAGATCTCAAGTCAAAGGATCACTCGCACCACCGTCATCAAAGATCAACCATCGACACTATATAGAATATCCATATGGGATCTCTGTGCGGGTCATCCAATGTATCGTTACAATAACGAACATCCACACACCATATCCAAGTATCTTCATACTTCAGCTTGCAAGATCAGCTGCACACCACAAGGGTGAAGATATGCAATGTGTGCTAGTCTCAACGGCGTTCGACAGTGTCCAATCCTGTCTACGCATCGACTAGGGAAGTTTAAAGAATCAAACCATAATGTGCAATTTTGGATCTCACAATTTGTAATCTCTATTACAAATTCCATATGCACAGTTCGCATTCTTTTGGACTTTATCTCACAGGTAAAATATATCTAATATATATATGAAAAATACTGGATAGATAAAGAAACCAATAAATTTGATTTGCATTCATAAAGAAATGTGTACAAACTAGCATCTTATCCAATTGGATGTAGGGCACACACTAACAAAACATGGCTTGAAAGCTGATATGGTATTTTGCTTTGATATAAATATGAAATATGACACAAAAGTTGGTCGTTTAGCCTTCCAAACCCTGCACAGTTAGGTCCTGTAAAATATGCCCATCATATTAAAGAAAAATGAGGACCATGTTTTAGGGTGGAACTGTCTAGAGAATTCTAATTTGTATCATTTTATAAACACGATAAAAAGATTGCACATGTCAAGTTCTTGCAGAAATTACTCCCAATCTTTAAACATAAAACCCTTTCTTAAAAACAAAGAGGAACGATAATCTTATTAACGAGAGGATCCTCTCTTGACTATTTATATTTTTGCAGGATTCAGCAATGGGGCTTAAGAGCGTGTTGTGGGGGTGGCGGCCCATATAATTTTAATGCGACGGTTTTATGCGGTCAACCGGGCTTCAACGTTTGTAAAGACCCCTCAACTTACGTGAGTTGGGACGGCGTCCATCTAACAGAAGCTGCCTACCGTTCCATGGCCTCTGGTTTGCTCAATGGTCCTTACGCTGACCCACCCATTATGAGCCCTTGGCTCCGTTAGAACCGGTGTGGACACGAAGGCAAGTTTAGCAACGCAAGTTTAGCCGATTGAAATAAAAGAATAAAAGAACTTGGTTCCATTTAGCATCTAGTACCATATTCTATGTATTTCTCTTGGCATGAGGCTTGGTTTCTTCATTGTTAAGTGGAATCATCATAAATATGTTTGCTGTAGTTCTATTTTATGTTGCTTCATGAGGAGGCTTGATGAACTTCATTTTAATACATTTGTAAGTTCCTGCACTGCATGGTCTTGTTTTATTTACTTTGTATTAGTTCTGATGATTAGGACCCCACCCCAGGTGTCCCTCTGTGCTTTTTCAAATCAGAAAAAGAGAGAGAAAAAAAGCCCAATTAAAATTTTGTATCATCCGTGGTGTTGCTTAATAACTTCGGAACTTTTTAGGTTGTAACTTGGTGGTGTTGCTTCATAACTTCGGAGATTTCTCGGTTTTGTGTAGTACTTGATCATTAATTGATAGGCTATTGTGGCAACTTTTCATGCAGATTCTAATCGGACACGGGGCTGTTGACTTAGTTTTGACTGGGGTGCCACCATCGGGTTGCTTTGGACTGCTCTTCACGTTGCTCCCTGGTTCAAACAAAGAAGACTATGAACCGCAGACTGGATATATACCTCAAGAATTAAATAAAGAATTAAATAGATATCACAACAAATTGCTTCGCCGGGCAATAGGAAAACTCCAGAGCAAGTATCAGGGGTCAGGATAATCTATGCGACTTCTACGAACCAATCATTCAATTTGTACGGTTGCCCGAACGCTTTGGTAAGTCTCTTTCCATAACACGTATGGCCTTCAAATCAGGCAAATCCTCATATCCATTTTGATACTTGATCCCTTGTTGGACTAAGATATAATTATGAGGACTTGCCGATGTTTCGTTCAAGTACCTGATTCAATATTATAATCTATATAAAGTCATTCATCTATTGGCTCTGCATTTAATTGTCATGAAAACAAAATAACTACAAAATTTCAACGTTTCGCTTCTAAACCTTTAATTTTTGAGCCATGGTGCCCTCCTCTCTTAAGCATTCAGTTGTTGCAGGCTTTAGCAATGGGGTTCTGATTGCTTGCTGCGGTCGAGGTGGTCCCTATAATTTCAACCCACAAGCCAGGTGTGCTGAGCCGGGCGCCACCGTGTGCAAGGACCCATCGAAGTCCATAAGTTGGACGGCATCCACCTAACCGAAGCCGCTTACAGTTAGAAAATATTTTATTTTATACAAAAATTTCTTCACAGAAATTACTAAAAATTTATTCTAAAGAATTTAAATACATAAAAAATTAAAATCAACATAAGTTAAAAATCAAGCCTAGATCAAGGCATGTTAGATACTGCCCTAAGAATCAGCTTTCCTTCCTTCATGCAAGTTGTTGGCGATCTGTCCCCAAGGCACAATGATTTGGCTCGATCCGAACCTTCTATCATGAGCACAATCGTATGAAGGTGTAACCCAACGACTGCCTAAAGAAAAAGATTAGTAAACTTCAAAGAACAAGAAATTAAATTTAAAATAAAAGATTAAAATATCTGCCTCTGCCTTCCCTGTTAATTTCTTCGGAAGAGAGCCAATATCACATCAGTAGCATAGATAGCCTCCAATGAAGCCAGAAAGGAATTCTCTCTTCCTTTCGGCTGCCTATGTTAGATTAAATAGAGAAGTTGAAGGCCTTTCATATATTTATTTTAATCATTTTGGCTGTTGGCCGCTAACGCTTGCGGAACGCTCGTTAAGGGAGCGTTAGCGGAACGCTCGCCTGCAAGCGTAACGCTAGCAACCACGCGAGCTTTTGCTTGCATGTGTCCTTTTTTTTATTTAAACTTTTTTTAATAATCTTCCATAAAAGTTAAAAAATAAAATAAAATAAAAAATAATAAAATTAGTATAACAAAAATTTAGGGCATCTTAAACTGCGCAATGGGTAAGGTGTCATGTAAACTTGAACCTCACTTAGTGTTGATTATATACATCTGAAGGAACCATAGAGGATTAAACCTTGAACTAGGTCTTTGACTCAGACTTCTACTAATCATACACACAATATGGATCAATTGGGTTTAAGCGGTCAGCGCATATTAAAGGCCTTGCGCTTAGTACCTTAATTTTTCATGAGAATTCTTTAAGGTTAGCTCAAACATTTAGTAATGGCCTAATATGACGATTCTCATATAGGTGAATCCTCCAAGGGTATTTGTGACAATACCCTAGAAATAACTTACATCGGATCCATTAAGAGTATGACTCAACCATACACAAATTTACTTTGTCACTTTATAAAAGCACTCATCATAGGGATGTGATAAATTTTTTTTCAAAATTTATGCCCTAACACAATTACTTAATCAACTTCATTTCTACCACATTGAACCTCCTTCATAGGATCTCCAATTAAAGAGGTTGGGTATCCACTATTGGTGACCAAATAATGAGCTTAAGCCCTATCCCCCTCGATGAATCTAGGACTCCACTCTTAGATAATTCCTTGGTTAATTGATTTATCAATTCTTCTCAGACTTGACAAATTCTAAAAAAATACAACAATATGTAGCATCATATCATTGCCTCACTAGCATATGCACCAAAGCATGCCATAAATTGGCATGTCTAAGCCCGGCATGCCACAATACCTAATATACCAAAGCCAGGTTAGCATGAGATTCTTATCCTCAAATAAAGAATTAAATATAGATATATTTTGAACAATAATGTGCTTACTTCTGAAATAGACCATCATAGCCATAAAGAGCAAGTCTTATTCAAACTATTCAGGAATGATAATTGCATAAAATGTAGATAAATAATCATCATCGATGTAATATTTAAAAGCATCATCATATTAAAAAAAGCTTTTCTGCAATGCATTTATGAGGCTTGGATCATGCAGTACCTTGTCCCAACTACATGGGTTTGGCAATTGCATCATCAAATATTGAGTAAATCAAAATTTATATTACATGATAAAACATAACTATATACATAATCAAGTTAATTTTCAATGCAGATGATGGGCCATATCTATTCACCAGGTCAAGATCATATATGGAAAGTAATACCAGCATTCTTACACAAAAATTGACAAAGCACATAATTACCAATAAATCTCATTTATAAGAAAAGTTGGATTAGGAAACTTAGTTTCAAGTAGAAGAAATAATTATTTGACTACCTAAATATAAGATAAATAATAAGTTGGATATTCCAAAAGTCATGTGATTATTTAGTAAATTATAAAAACTTTAATTAAATCTCATGACAATAGATTTTAAGAGACTCAAAACAAAGCATTTATATGGTATGCCTTATCACAGCATCTAAGTTCATCCAATCTTTGCCATTTGGTAACATTAGGGATGCAACTTGGGCCGGGTTTAACCTGAATTCGGCCCGCTGAACCCGATTTACAACAGTGTTTAAACTCATATTTGCCTAATCCAAACCCGAAAGACCCGGGTTTAATCCATCCCAATTTGTAATTGACTCGGATTTGGATTGACCGCAACTCGAACCCGAGATAACCCAAACAAGAAGGTTACCTGAATGGGGGTAGCTTATCGGCATCAGATTTTTTGGGGTGTTGAGGGCCCTAGTCAGGTCGGACGAGATGGCCAACTTGAGAGCGAGGAGGACAAGGCCATTGGTCGCAGGCGAGGAAAAAAAGGATAAACATAAAGGCAAACCATCCGCACATTTCATTTCACTTCCCGCCTTCTCTTCTTTGTTTACAACACCTCCTCCTCTTCTTTATTTTAGGTAAGACTTTTTTTTAATACAATGTTTAAGCCCCGAGTCCAGCTTTTGTGTTCGGTAAGGGATTTTATTTTTTCATCTTTGGGATCCATAATTTGGTATTTATTTACTTTGGAAAAAGCATTTTATTTTTCCTTTCCCATCAATTCGAATTTCAATCCGAAACTCAATCCGAACCCGATTTTTAAAAATAGGGTTAGGGTTAAGGTTTTACAAATAGGGTTAGGGTTGACATTTTACAAATAAGGTTAGGGTTATGGTTGAGGCAAACCCGAGTTTCATGAGCCCGAGTTGCACTCCTAGATAACATAAAAAGATTCACAATAGTAGGTAAGCAGTATGTATTTGCACAATGTTGTCACTTTTGTGTAGCAAAGAACAACACAACAAGGAGGTATTAAATATTGACGACTATACCAGGAAACACTTATCTGGAGGAAACACTTACTTGGAATAGAAGAATAATAAAATGATGTGAAAATAGATCTACATACAAGCACACATATATCATATGCACAAGTGCATGCATGTGCATACACACATGTATATAATACATATATATATATATATATATATATATATATATATATATATATATATATATATATATATATATATATATATATATATATATATCATAGAAATTGTCAAGTTTTGTAGCTGTGTGGTAAGTGATATATAAAGCAGGACTACATTCTACTAAGCATACATGCCAACTCTCAATTTTCAATAACAATACATAATATGCTACTACCATCCCAATTTTATGCTAATAGAAATTGTTTCAGGTTCACTTATAAAACTCAAGATAAGCATTAAAAAGACACATGCGCTTTTGTAAATGTTTATATGCTTTTCTCTTAGAAGGCATATATACGTGTATGCAGCTTGCTAGTCAACTTTACTAAGCTTTTAAGTTTCTAAAAGTCAGGTCTCTCGAATGCATTTGAGTTCATTTATAAAGAACCACTGAGACCATGCATTTTAATCAGCCATACCTGCATCGGACTAATAGATTGACAAGCTTAATTCAAGACTTCGTTGCATGGTGGTCAATGTATCTATGTCCACCAAGCTAGCAAGAGCTGATGCTCATCATCATGCATTGATGACATGAACATATACAATCATGAGATTTCATTTACCAGTTTTCTTTGAAAAATAATTTCTAATTTATGTTATGATGATCTGGCATTTTGTAAACATATATGCTTCATCTTTGGTTGTCATGTTTTAGTTATACTCTTGAATATGCATTATTCTTATTATAAGATAATTGAAAACATATCCGGTCATCATATTAGCAACTATAAAACAATAAAATAACATCAAGAAAGCAGAGCTAAAATTAGAAAAAAATTTCCAAAGAAACTATTGCATGTCCTTTTCCTAATTTCTTGGCCATCAATGACCCATAGATCTGACCACTCCCTTCCTTTCCTAAAGCATAATATTTATCCAGCAGATCCCACAAACAAAGTCCATGAGATATTATGTAATGACTGAATACAATAAGTTTTAAGGAAGTGCAAGAGTAGCCATAGGTTAACAATAACAATTAGGGTCTATTAAATAATACAGAGACATAAAATTTATACAGAACACTGCATACATGTAAACTATATATGCAAAAGAAAGTTTTAGGCCCATGACACACTATCATCCGTAACTAACAAAAAGTTCAAGTTGCAAAATTCTGCTAATAACAAAAAGTAATTAAAATTTAAGATGCATATCGTACTGCCAAAAATAATGACCACACTTGAGTTGTTGGTTTTGCATTTTAATACTGTAGATCCATTTATTTGCGACAAGGAAAAAAAAAGAAAAATATTCATAAACACCATCACATGAAGAACAAGATACAAAATTATACAAATGCATCTTAAAGACTTCATAATTAAATAAATAACTTAAATGATACTTACAATGAAAATCTAGCAATTTCTAGAAAACCAAAAAATTGATCCTTAGCAGTTAGAAAATATTTTTAATTTATGCAAAAATTTCTTTATAGAAATTGCTAGAAATTTATTCTAAAGAATTTAAATGCATAAAGAATTAAAATCAACATAAGTTAAGAATTAAGCCTGGATCGAAGCGTGTTAGACACTGCCCAAAGGATCAGTTTTTGCCCCTTCGTGCATGTTATTGGCGTTCTGTCCCCAAGGTACAACGATCCGGCTAGATCCGAACCTTCCATCACTAGGGCTGTAATTGAGCCGAGCTGCTCACAAGCTACTTGAGGCTCGGCTCGATAAAAGCTTGTTCGTGTTTGGCTCATCATGTAAACTAGCTGAGCTTGAGCTTCATTTTAGAGCTCGTTTGATAAACGAGCTAAGCTTGAGCATGGGAGCAGATTCGATTAGGAGCTCGTGAGACAGCTCGATTAAGAGCTCGTGAGATGGCTCAATTAGAAGCTTGCGAGCTGGCTCGATTAGGAGCTCGTGAACAAGATGTCCTTTCATCTTCTCTGTCTTTTTATCTTTTCTGACTACTCTTTGGGTTTAAGAATCAAGCTCTTTTTTTTTAAAATTCTTGAGCCAAGCTTTAAACAAGCTTAATTTGAGTCGAGCTTGAAACGAGCTCAATTTAAGCTCGAGCTTGAAACGAGCTTTTTCTGAGTCGAGCTTGTCGAGCTTTCTAATCGTACCAAATGAGCGAGCTCGAGCCGAGCCCGAGCTTTTTGTAATCAAGCTCAAACCGAGCTTGAACATGATTTTCAAATTTAAACGAGCTCAAGCTCGAGTATTTGTTAAGGAGCTAAGCTTGAGCACGAAAAAGCTCGGCTCGGCTCGATTGCAGCCCTACCTACCACAAGAATGATGTGCAACCCAACGACTCCTTTAGATGACCAAAGGAAAAGATTAATAAACATCAAAGAACAAGAAATTAGATTTAAAATAAAACATTAAAAGATTTGCCTCTACCTTCCGTGTTAATTTCTTCGGAAGAGAGCCAATATCACATCAGCAACATAGATAGACTTCAATGAAGCAAAAGAGGAATCCTCTCTTCTTCTCTTTCTCTCGACGGCTGCCTGTGCTAGATTGAATAGAGAAGTTGAAGGCCTTTTATTTATTTATTTTAATCATTTTTGCCATTGACCGCTAACACTCACAGAATGCTTGCCTGGCTGAATGCTTACCTGGCGAGCGTAACGCCAGCAACCCACGTGAGCTTTTGCTTGCGTGGGTCCCTTTTTTATTTAAACTTTTTTTCAACACTTACCACTACATCGCCACGGGTTGGCTGGAGGGTCCCTACGCCAACCCATCCCTTCCGAGCCCTCGGCTCCTACATTGAAAGCTACTTTAATCATGCCAAGGTGCAAATTGTTTCGAGGACCAAAAAAAAAATCCTATAGTTCGAGTAGAAATTTGTTGGCTTCTATGTGTGGTGTTGTAGGATTTGTGGACTTACTGCTTGTTGGCTCAGATGGCAATCCAAAAGGGGGATGAATTGGGTTCTTAAAAAATTTAATGCTTAAAATTAATTTTTCAAAGTGAAAGTGCACAAAGAGAGTATAGTTAGTGTGACGCTAAGAATGCAAAGTAGAATATAAAGATAGAGTGAAGAAAGAAGAAATAAGCACGATAAACACAAAGGTTTATAGTAGTTCGGTGTTAGCTACACCTACATCCACTCCCAAGTAACTCTTGGGCACATACTATAATCATCTTGATTACAGTTGAGTTGTTTTATAAGCTCACAACCAAAACTTGTTGTTTTACAATGGAATCACAACGAACCCAGCCAGTTTTCACAGGTTCACTAGCACAACCTAACACAAGCTAACTCTAGCTTGCCCAAGGCTAACTTCCTCACCTAATTCAATCACTTGATTGAATCAGAAAACAAACGTATTAAGTAAATGATTACAATAATATGAAAGCTTCTCAAATAAGCAAATAGACAATATAAGTAAAAATGGAGATAGAAAAGCCTGATTAGAAGATCTTTGATGTTGAGTTTTTCTTCTTTTTTCTTTTTTTCTTTTCTTCTTTTCTTTTTTTCCTCTTCTCTTCTTGGATGATCTTCCTCAGGATAGGATTGAAGCTTTGGAAGAAACGGTGATACAGAGAAGGGTGAAGAACTAGGGCTCTTGCTTTTCTTCTTCTATTTGATGGAAATCCTTCGAATTTGGATCTTGAATGCTTTTGGATTTCTCTACTTTCTTTTTAGAACACTTGAGATTTAAATCTAAGCTTTCTTTCTTTGATATTTCTCTTATATTCTTGATTTTCCCTCTTTTTCTTCTTTCTTTTCAAACGGTCGGAACCCTTCTTTTATAATCTCCTCTTAATCCATATTTTGATGCAAAATAACCATTGAAAGTGCTTGTGGATGAGTTTATTATGAGAAAGGAAAGAGCCATTGAAGATTATTTGGAAAAATATAGTCGTTGAAGTCGTTTCTGATAATTCTGAAAGTCGCCTCTAATAGTTAGAGTCAGCTCTAATCTGGCCTGGGGCTGGCTTTAAATCGGGTTGCTCAAAATAGAAATAATCTTCCGTCGCGGAGTCGACTCTAACTTTTTATGGGGCCGACACATCTCGTGCTGGAGTCGGCTCTAACTTCCTTAGGGTTGACTCTAACTGTGTCACGAAAAATGTAGTCTCTGTTCTCATGTTAGAGTTGGCTCTATTTTCTGACGTAGAAAGGAGGTTCCTTGTATTTCAGGTTAGAGTCGGCTCTAACTTTCTGGAGTTGGTTCTAAACCATGCCGAATATGCCAAACAGTTTCGATACGCTCCAGAGTTAGCTCTAATATTTCTGGAGTCGGCTCTAAAGTCTGAAACTTGACACTTAACATTAGAAATCGATCCAAACTCAATTTTCTTCGAGTTATGAATACTTAACCATTTTAAATTCCTAAAACACTTTATCAATATCATTAGTAACATAAGAAATATACTCATGATTTTTGTTAATCATCAAAATTAATAATTGGATCAATACTGCTCTTCTAATTACCTTTCCATCGATATTGATGATGAATTGATGCTGTTAGATCTTTTTGTTGTAGCTTCATATTTGTTTCCTATGTTGGACTCTGTTATCAAAGTTGTCAGATCCGAATTACGGTTTGATTGATGAACCGGTGAACCAGATTTCTGACTGATCTGATCCTATTAAAATTAGATAAGTCAATTAGTTTTCTATTAACCTGGTGATCTAATGTAAATTGATAGAATCAGTTCAATTTTTTCATGATCTTTTTCTTTTTAATATAAATAATTTAAATATCAGTATTATTTTAAATTTTTTTCGTCTTTTAAGTCTAAATTTCTGTTTTCCTCTTCTTTAATTGATCTCTCCCTCATCCCTCTTTCTATAATCATATATAGTATTTAAAGTATTATAGACTTTTTTAAAATTAAGATTAATTTTAAGTATTAATGTGGATATTAAATAATTTAATTTGAATGATTTGAATTTTAAACCTATCAAATTAGTTATATTTTATAGAGAAATTAGTTATATTTAAATTTTCGATAAGCCAACGTCGAGGAGATGGATTGGAGCTCCAGACGCCACCTCACATCACAACATTTTTGTTAAATATAGATGACATGCAAGCTGCGGTTTAAGGGCCATCTACGAGCAAGTAGGATTAAAAGATGTCCAACCTCTTCATCCTATTAGATTTGTTTGCTTGATTGCTTATGGTTGCTTGAAATTAAACTTGGTGCAAACGTGTTAAAAGATGTGCATGTTCTCCAATTCATTGCAAATCTGCTTTAAAAAAGAGTTAAGATGTGACTCAGAGATAGCCCCTATCTTGACTTCAGTTCCGACTCACTTGGAGAGCCCAAGGAAAGAAGATCTAAATAACAAATATAATATCATTTTCAAGGCGTGCTGGCTGGTGGCCCCATCCTTTTTATTTCTTTTGTTTGGCTTGGACCTGGAATCTCCATTTCGTTAGACGATGGAATGCCATGTAGATTTGCCATTTTATTTTTATTTTTGCAAGGAGAATCATTTTTACCTAAAAAAATTATTTTAAATTTTGTCAGACCATTATACCCTTATCAAATAAGTGCACATATTATATTTTTTTTTACAGACAAGTGATCACACTATCCTAGTGCGAGTCAACCCAGATATATCAGAATACAAGATTTGCTTAATGACAAGAAGACAGGGGTCATCCTGGTTCCATAGAGGCCACCATCCAGTCCTTCGTTGAATTATCCTCTCGATAGATATGTCGGATCTGGACTCTGTAAACTTTTCGAAGAACATACCAAATGTCGAGGAGTAGGGGATTGATAAGGACTTGGTTGTAGCTTCCCATCCGGAGCCACCGGATGACAGTTAGAGAATCCCCTCAATGAAAATGCTGTGAGCATGAAGAATTCGTGTAGCATAGGACATACCAGCCCAAGCTGCATAAATCTCAGCCATAGGAACAGATGAGTTTAGAGTTTAGGATGCCAAAATAGCCCGCCGACAACAAAGCTTCAGCGATCCCTTGAATAATAAAGGTTGATCCTACTAATCTTCTCTGAACACTTTCATCAAAATTGATTTTGACAAACCTTGGAGAGGGGCTCCTAAGAGATGAAAATCATATGCCGATTCGCTGCCGGAGCAACAGGGGATCCCCAGTGGCCAAAAGTGTCAAAATCAGTACCATTGCGATAAAGTGCATATTCCGCGGATAGAGATCTAACTTTCCACACAATCCTATGGGAAGATATAGCATTATTAGTGAAGATAAGCATGTTTTGAATAACCAAATTTGATAGGCTGTAACTAACCAAAGGGCACCCTTGTTCTGGGTGGTCCTCCAAAGATCATCAAGGAAAGGAGACCGCGAAAAGCCTGTATCATCCACTCTATAGTAATAACACATCCTCAGCCAGATCTAGCTCACTTTAGGGCAGATGAAGATGGCATAGTCTGTAGTCTACTCCTTCTGCCCATACAAAGGGCAAGTCGTCTGGATAGACAGTCCCCTCCAAGAGAGCAGGGAACAAGTAGAGAGACAGTCCCACACAACCTTCCATATAAAGAGTTAAACCCTAGGATGAATGAGGAGCTTCCAAATCCAAGCAACATCCCTCGTGCCTTGAGGCTGTGGTTTATACACCTTCAAAAGGTCCCTGGTGGGAGCCCTAGAAAGGCAATATTTTCGCCATAACCTCGTATCGGCTACGTGCCCTGAGATGAGCGAAATAGAAAGAATCCGCTGGGAAAGCTCCTCCCTAAATAAATAGGTCACTGTGGGGGTATGCCAGGAGGAGGGATCCTAAGTGATCATTCCTTAACCCTCATGCTATTCGGAACATCAGTGCTAATACAAGTAGGCCATCGAGAAAGGGGGAGATCAGAATTTCAAGTGTCCTGAACAACATCAATCAAGGAGCCATCTCCAATCATCCTGTTGACCCAATTATTGATTTTGATGATTAATAAAAGCCATGAGTATATTTCTTATGTTTCTAATAAATTTAATAAGTGTTTTAGGAATTAAGATTGGTTATTCATCAATATTTTACTTAGAAAATCAGTTTCAAGTTGAATTTAAACGGAATTTATGTAAGTTCAGAACTTGGAGCTGACACCCTAAATCCTCGGAGCCGACTCCAAAGAGTATCAGAATAGTGTTGATTTTCGGCACGCTTCGAAGCCGACACCTAAATTTCTGGAGCCGACACATGATAATTTGGAGTTGATACCTGCAGAGTGTGGAGCCGACTCCAGACCAGTTACAGAGAGTGATGTTTTCGGACACTGGTGGAGCCAACACCTTCAAAAAGTTGGAGCCGACTCTAGATCTCGCCGAGCCGACACTTCAAAATCTTGGAGCTGACACCTTGACGGACCGTTTATTACTATTTTTAGGATCCCGATTTGGAGCCGACACCTGAAGACCTGGAGCCGACACCTCAACATCAGAAACGGAATTTCAAGTTTTCAACGAATAAATTTTTCTTACCTAATCCCTAACGAATATATTTTCTTTTGATAAGGTACATCCAAGGACAACTCCAACGGCTATTTTTCACCTACTCATGGATTGAAACGCCTATAAAATAGGATTGAATCGTTTGAAAAAAGAAGAACGGAAAAACGATGAAACGAAAAGAAAAAAAGAAGAAATCAAAAATCCCTCTTTGAGAAATTTTCTGAGCCAAAGCCTATTCACTATTGAGAGTTAGAAGAGGAATCCAAAAGAGCCAAAAGAGCTATTTCAAAGGATTTCCCTAGTTTTGAAGAAGAAGGAGAAAAGCCCTAAATCTTCATCCATTTCTTCACCAAAATCTCTTCAAGTGCTCTAATCTCATTCAATTCAGAAGAGAAGGAGAAGAGAAGAAAAGAAGAAAAGCTCAAGCCCTACATTGCTTCAGAAATCAGGCTTTTCTATTCCCATTTACTTACATTATTTATTTGCTCAATTAAGGAGCTATTATTGTTGTAAACTCTTAATTGATTTGCTGCTTGTCTAATTCAATCAGGAGATTGAATTAGTTGAGGTTGTTAACCTCGGGGTAAGCTAAGTGTAGCTATGTTGGGTTTCGTGCTGGTGAGCTCGAAAAAACTAGCTGGGTTCGTTGTGACCCTAGAAAAACCATAAGTTTGAGTTGTGAGCTTGCAAAACAACTCGACTGTAATCAAGTGGATTATAGTATGGACCCAAGTGCTGCTTGGGAGTGGACGTAGGTGTTGGATACACCGAACCACTATAAAATCCTTGTGTTTGCCGTGCTTTGTCTCTCACTCTCTATCTCATTTATTTGTGCTTAGCTTTTATCTATACATTGCACTCAAGCACTTTCATATCAAAGCACATAGTTTTAAAGTGTTAAAATTTTAAAGAACCCAATTCACCCCCCTCTTGGGTTGCCATCTAGGCCAACAATTGGTATCAGAGCAGGTGCTCATTTCGACTTGATTACACAATCAAGAGTCAAAGATCCAAATGGCAGCTCAAGTTGGATCATCCTTTTTGAAGGTCAATCCACTAATAGGCCACCCTTTTCATGGCACCAACTATTCATATTGGAAAGCAAGAATGAGGATATTCATTCAAGCTTTAGATTATGAATTGTGGAGTGTCATAATTAATGGACCTAGCATACCCACACATAGTTGATGGTTCTATTATTCCTAAGCCCGAAAGGGATTGGAATGATAATGATAGGAAATGGCTCAACTTAATACTAAAGCCATGAATGTTTTGTATTGTTCCTTAGATGCAAATGAATTTAATCCTATTTCTACATGTAATTCTACAAAAGAAATACAGGATAGGTTAGAGGTTACCCATGAGGGTACAAATCAAGTTAAAGAATCAAAAATTAATATTCTTATTCATAAATATGAATTATTTAGCATGGAACAAACTAAATCTATAACCTGCATGTATACCAGATTTACTGATATTGTAAATGGTTTAAAAGTCTTGGTAAGACCTATACTAACTCTGAGTTGGTTCGCAAAATTCTTAGGTCTCTTCAAGGTCATGGGAAGCAAAGGTGATTGCAATCCAAGAAGCCAAAGACCTCAATACCATACCTTTGGAGGAGCTACTTGGATCATTGATGACCCATGAATTAACAATGAAGCAGCATATAGAGGAAGCGTCAAGAAAAGAGAACTATTGCTCTTAAGACTGCAAAATTGAGGAAAGCAGCAGTGAGGATGAAGAAGATGATGATGAGAAGCTCTTCTTGCTAAGAAATTTAAAAGATTCATGCAAAGAAGGAGACCTTTCCATAAGAAAAGGTATGGAACAAAAATGGAAGGTGAAAAAGAAAAAGAGAAGGACAAGGACAAGAAAAAAGAACTCCTCATATGTTATGAATGTAAGAAACCGGGGCACTTCAGATATGATTGTCCTCAATTGAAGAAAGCCTACAAAAAGAAGAAGAAGGCTTATGTTGCAACATGGAGCGACAGTGAAGAATCCTCTTCCGAGGAAGAACAAAAGGAAGTTGCAAATATTTGCTTCATGGCAAAAGAAGATGATGAGGTAAGTTCTGAAACTCATGACTTTATTTAAAGAATTATTTGATGCATTTAATAAATTAGTTGCTGATTTCAAAGTTTTGAAAAAGAGGAACAAATCTTTAGAAACTAAAAATGTAAACCTTCTTATAGAGAAAAATGAATTAGCTCTTGAAATTAAAGATCTGAAATCTAAAAGAGAAGATTTTTTAAAGAAAAGGAATCAATTTCAAATAAAAATATTAAGTTAAAGAAAGAAATTGAAAATTTAAGGATATAGTTGATAGATTTACTTTAAGTTCTTCTAAATTAAACATGATTTTGGATAGTCAAAAAGCTGTTTTTGACAAGCAGGATTAGGATATAATCCTCTTAGGAAACAAAATCCTTGAAAAACATTTTTGTATGAGCTGGTCAATCTCCTAATATTACTTGTTTCAAATGTGGCAAAAAGGACATAAATCATATGAATGTAATATTAAGAAAACTAACAAGAACTAATGATTAAGGAAAGAAAATATGGGTTCCGAAAGGAACAATCTTTATTGCTACTAACCATGAAGGACCCAAGAAAGCTTGGGTACCTAAACAAAAAGTTTGATTGTCTTGCAGGAGTGTCTTGCGGCCAAAAGATCAAAGCAAAAGTGGTATCTTGATAGCGGCTGCTCAAGGCACATGACGGGTGACAAGGAGCAATTCATCACCCTTGAAGATAAAAGAGGAGGAGTTGTTACATTTGGAGACAATGGTAAAGGTCAAATTATGGGCCTTGGTAAAATTCAAATAACTCCATCCACTTTTATTGAGAATGTTTTATATGTTGATGGTTTAAAGCATAATTTAATTAGCATTAGCCAATTGTGTGATAAAGGTTTTGAAGTTTCATTTGAAGCTTCCATTTGCACTGTTTCTAATCCCATTAGACAATAGCATTATATTTGTTGGTAATAGAAATGGCAATGTATACTTAATTGATTTAGACAATTGTCTACTAGTAATCATTGCCTAGTTGCTGATAATGCTAATGTGAATGAGATTGGATGGCTATGGCATCGTAGATTAGGTCATGCAAGCACACACCTAATTTCAAAATTAATTAGAATGGATTTAGTTAAAGGACTTCCAAAACTAGATTTTGAAAATAATAGAATTTGTGATGCATGTCAATTTGGAAAACAAACTAGAAACTCTTTCAAATCTAAAAATATTGTTTCACTTCTAGGCTACTAGAGCTACTTCACATGGATCTTTTTGGACCTACTAGAACCACTAGTCTAGGAGGAAAGAAATATGGTCTTGTGATAGTAGATGATTATTCTAGATTCACTTGGGTATTGTTTTAGCTCATAAGGATGAGACTTTTCCTATATTCATGAAATTCTTCAAGAAAGTCACTAATGAGAAAAAAAACACCATAGTGTCTCTTAGAAGTGATCATGGAACAGAATTTGAAAATCATTTATTTGAAAATTTCTGCACTGAACATGGCATTCATCATAATTTTTCTGCACCTAGAACACCACAACAAAATGGAGTGTAGAAAGAAAGAATAGAAATTAGAAGACATGGCCCGTACCATGCTATGTGAAAGCCAACTCCCAAAGTACTTCTGGGAAGCTATAAACACAGCATGTTACATCCTTAATAGAGCTTTAATTAGCCAATCCTTAAGAAAATTCCTTATGAACTATGGCATGATAGGAAACCTAATATTAGTTACTTTCATGCATTTGGTTGTAAATGTTTATTCATAATAATGGTAAAGATAATCTTAAAAATTTGATGCAAAATCTGATGAAGGCATATTCTTAGGATATTCAACAACTAGTAAAGCCTATAGAGTATTTAACAAGAGGAACTTAATTGTAGAAGAATCTATTCATGTAGTTTTTGATGAGTCTTTAGCATCAAGTTCAGAAAAGATTGATGATGAGGAAGATACAAAATCTTGAGAAATATTAAAAATTAAATATAGATGTATCTTCAGATCATGAACAAGAAGCTAAAGATGATGATTCACCTGATGTTATTGATACTAATCATGATAAGGTAGATCTTCCTAGAGATTGGAGATATGCCTATGGTCATCCAAAGGAATTGATTATAGGTGATCCATCTCAAGGTGTAAGAACTAGATCTATGAGAAATATAATAATCATCTTGCATTTGTATCAAATTGAACCTAAAACTATTGAAGAAGCTGAAAAAGATAGTAATTGGATGTTAGCTATGCAAGAAGAATTAAATCAATTTACTAGGAATAATGTATGGACCTTAGTTGAAGACCTAAAATCATTCAGTAATAGGATCTAAATGGGTATTTAGAAATAAATTAGATGAAAATGGCATAGTAATTAGAAATAAAGCTAGATTAGTTGCAAAAGGATATAATCAAGAAGAAGGAATTGATTTTGATGAAACTTTTGCACCTGTAGCTAGATTAGAAGCCATTAGACTATTACTTGCATTTGCATGTCATATGAATTCAATTTATTTCAAATGGATGTTAAAAGTGCATTTTTAAATGGTTTTATAAATGAGGAAGTTTATGTAGAACAACCACCAGGTTTTGAAGATCATGAATTTCAAATCATGTTTTTAAATTACACAAAGCACTTTATGGTTTAAAACAAGCACCTAGAGCTTGGTATGATAGATTAAGTAAATTTTTAATTGAAAATGATTTTTCTAGAGGAAATGTTGATAAAACCTTATTTTTGAAAAGAAAAGATAAAGATTTATTGTAGTACAAATTATGTGATGACATTGTATTTGGTGCTACTAACAATCTTTTGTCAAGAATTTGCTAAGTTAATGCAGGGAGAATTCGAGATGAGCATGATGGGAGAACTCAACTTCTTCCTTGGACTTCAAATCAAACAAAGCAAAGAGGGGATTTTCATCAACCAAACAAAGTACACAAAGAAATTCTCAAGAAGTTTGGTATGGAATCAATCAAACCCTCGGAACACCAATGAGTCCTTCATGCAAGCTGGACAAAGATGAAGAGGTAAGAAATTGATCAAAAATATTATAGAGGTATGATCGGATCTCTACTTTACTTAACTGCAAGTAGACCAGATATCATGTTTGCTGTTTGTTTATGTGCTAGATTTCAATCAGAACCTAAAGAATCACACTTAATTGCTGTTAAAAGAATACTAAGATATTAAGTGGAACTAAAAATGTAGGATTATGGTATTCTAGAGACTCAATTAAATTTAATTGCATATTCTGATTCTGATTATGCTGGATGTAAATTAGATAGAAAAAGTACAAGTGGTGCATGCCAATTTTTAGGAAGTAACTTAATCTCATGGTTTAGCAAAAAGCAAAATTCGGTTGCATTATCTACTGCTGAAGCAGAATATGTTGCAGCTGGAAGTTGCTGTGCTCAAATCCTTTGGATTAAGCGACAACTTGAAGATTATGGTATCACACTTGATAAAACCCTATTAGATGTGATAATACAAGTGCAATCAATTTAACTAAAAATCCAATTCAACATTCAAGAACTAAACATATTGAAATTAGATATCACTTTATTAGAGAACATGTAGCTAATAATGAAATTTGTCTTGATTATGTGAATACTGAAGAACAATTAGCTGATATATTTACAAAACCCTTAAGTGAAGAAAGATTTTGTTATCTTAGAGGAGAATTAGGAGTTTGTGATCCTTTGGAATATTTCTGAAACTCTTAAGGACAATTATCTAGATTTCATCATTTTCTTAAAAATTTTTCATGTTCAATAAGGAAATCTTATCTAGATGTTTTTGATTTTCAATTTTGATGATTTTTGAAAGTTTCGGATCTTGAAACTTCAATTTTTCTCTGAAACTGTTAGAGAAACAGTTTGTGGAGTCGACACCTGAGTTTTGATTTCTGTCTGTGATTAGAGCCGACTCTGGCTTTGTGGAGCCGACTCTAATTCGAGCAGACTTTTGGCTCGGAGCCGACACCCGTTTTGCGGGAGTCGACTCTAAGTGAGACCCAAATAAAAAGGGGAGTCGACACATTCTCGTTTCTAAAATTCCAAAACTCCAAAACCTTCCCAACTTCCCAAACTCCAAATCCTTAATTCCATCCCTTTTCCAATGGCACCAAAGCCGGGATCGTCCTTTGGAGCACCCGTTCCGAAGAAGGACGCGGCGTCCGGCTCGCAACCAGTTCGTCCTCCTCCTCTTCCTCAACCCAAAGGGAATCCTTCACTCATCTCCTCAAGTTAGAATTAGCTGGTAAGACATTACACTGGAAGGAAAGTAGATTTTGATTTTTTGATCGGAGGGTTTTTCTATTGGAAGACAATTAAAGAAATGGGTTGGGAAAATTTGCTCATTGGATATCCCACTTATCCAGCCCTAGTAAAGGAATTTTACAACAATTTATCTAGAGGAGATGGTGGGCTTGTTAGTCAGTAAGAGGAACTAGAATTCATTTTACAAAATTTAGGGAATTTATTGGAAATGCCCACTATTGGTTTGATAGCATCACACAGTGAGAGAGTGTGCACTGTCAAGGATGCTTGGAAGAGATGACTGATTTGAGAAGTCTTGCTAATCAGCTTCCCTAGAGCTAGATTATTCACAATATTTGTAGGGATCTTATTTCCTAAAACTGGAAGATTTGAGTATGTCTCGGAGCGAGACATTGTATTATGGACAGTGTATCACGGGGCAGCCTCTTAAT